>NC_069406.1:86428880-86571380 GCF_026875155.1 Cherax quadricarinatus | reverse complement strand
AGACCAATGGTCTCTCTCTTGATTGTCTTTAGTTTCTCTCTTGTTTCTTGCAGCAATCTTGCCTGAAAAATAATCAAAGGCAATTATCAGTGATGATAATCTGAAAATATACTGGAAGAAAATGTGATCCCACAGAGGCATCTTCCATTTTGAGAATACCTAATGAGAGTCTCTTACTTAATGTGTTTAGACTGCTACAAGATGACTATGCAGCTGAACATTCTTTCTTTATGATATCAATATATGAAAAGAACAAATTAAGAGTGAGGTAAATTTGTAAATTCCATTTTCAAGATTTATTTTAACACAGACCATTTCCCACTCAAGGAAAAAAATATTTTTAGCATCACTCATTCCCTAACTTCCTTTCCTGAATTGCATGAACATCATAATTTACATAATCTGTTGACTTGCAGACCCTCAGTTATCCTTCAGAATGCAGGCACTGTGCCTGCCGCCTCCAGAACTAAAGTGCAGCTCACTGGCCTCTTGAATGTCTTCATGAATACAGTGGACCCCCGGTTAACGATTTTAATCCGTGCAAGAGGGGTAATTGTTATGCGAAATAATCGTTATGTGAATGAATTTTCCCCATAAGAAATAATGGAAATAAAATTAATCCGTGCAAGACACCCAAAAGTATGAAAAAAAATTTTTTTTACCACATGAAATATTAATTTTAATACACACAAACTGAAAAAGGCATGCACACTTACATGACACTTACTTTTATTGAAGATCTGGTGATGATTGATGGGATGGGAGGAGGGGAGAGCATTATCTTCTTACTGTTTAGAAGGGAATCCCCTTCCATTACGACTTGAGGTAGCAAGTCCTTTTCCGGGGTTACTTCCCTTCTTCTTTTAAATGCCACTAGGACCAGCTTGAGAGTCACTGGACCTCTGTCGCACAACAAATCTGTCCATAGAGCTTCTGTACCTCCCGTTCCTTTACGATTTGTCTAAAATGGGCCACAACATTGTCATTGAAATAGTCACCAGCACGGCTTGCAACAGCTGTGTCAGGGTGATTTTCATCCATAAAGGTTTGCAGTTCAACCCACTGTGCACACATTTCCTTAATCTTTGAAGTAGGCACAATGGATTCCACAACTGGCATAGGCTTCTCAGGGTTTAGCCCCAAACCCTTCAAAATCTTCTTAATTTCCATACTAATTCTCACCCTTTTTACCCAGGGTTGGCACTAGAAGCTTTCTTGGGGCCCATGGTCACTTATTTTCCAGAAACAGCACCGAAAACACTGTAATAATACGAAATATTCCGAGTGTATGCTTGGATGTTACCGCGGAGGCTGGCTGGTAAACAATGGGACGGGCGGCACATGTGAGGGCACATTGGACGCGTCTCGGACGAAAATCGGTGAGCGGGTTTTTAATCGGTATGCGCGGCAAAAATTTTGCGATAAAAGTAAGCGGTATGCGGAAAAATCGCTATGTGATGCCATCGTTATGCGGGGGTCCACTGTATTACCTTGCTCAAATTCAGCTCAAACATTCCTTGAGTACATGACACAAACAGGATATTTTTCTTAATAACTAAGCTTTTCCCACACAGGAGCTTCATGAAGTTAGGACTGACTTCATAAAGCCCTTATGTGTTGATGCATCATTAATAAAGGTATAGTGGAGCCCCGGTATACGATATTAATCCGTTCCTGAGAGATCATCGTATGCTGAAATTATCAGAAGGTGAATTAATTTTCCCCATAAGAAATAATGGAAATCAAATTAATCCATTCAAGACACCCAAAAGTACTATGAAAAAAAAAGTTTTACCACATGAAATATTAAGTTTAATGCACACAAACTGAAGAAGACATGCACAGTCTGTAGTACTCTACTAACACTTACCATTAATGAAGATCTGGTGATATTGATGGGAGGGAAGGAGGAGGAGAGTGTCGAACTTAATGTTTTAGAAAGGGGAATCCCCTTTCCATTATGGCTTTAGGTAGCAAGTCCTTTTCCAGCATTTACTTCCCTCTTCTATTAATGCCACTAGACCACTTGAAGAGTCACTGACCTCTGGTCGCACAACATATCTGTCCATAGAGCTCTGTACCTCCCCGTTCCTTTACGATTTGTCCTAAAATGGGCCACAACATTGTCATTGTAATAGTCACCAGCATGGCTTGCAATAGCTGTGTTAAAGGGGTGATTTTCATCCATAAAGGTTGCAAGTTCAACCCACTTTGCACACATTCCTTAATTGTTTGAAGTAGGCACAATGGGATTTCCACTGGGGTCCACTGATTTGGCTGCATCACACATGGGTTTTTATGAAGTCAGGGCTGACTCCACAAAGCCCTTATGTGTTGATGCATCATTAATAAAAGTATTTGCTGCATCTAAATGTCATTTACTTTGACTTGCTGGTATTTACATACCATTCCAGGTTCACACATGCTTTCTGGTGTACAAACCTTCCTCTCAATCTTCCCTCTCATTCTCCTGCCAATCCTTCCTTGGATGAACCTTTCTCCTCCTCCTGTCTACAAGACTAGCCAGATAGGGGAGGAGATAAAATTTGGAACAGGATGTAGCAGTGAAAAAATTTATATACACAACCAGAGGATTAAACAAATAAATAGCCCAACAATTTTGGGTCTGGTGTTTTAAGATAATGTTTGTTAATTTCTATTTCAAAAGCTTACATGTTCAATTTTGACATGGCAGCTGGAAATTGTTATGATGCTGGCCTTGCTGATATTGGTTGCTCTGCCTACACAAGTTAATGGGTACTTATCTGTTCTGGGTTTACTATATGATTGTCATCCTGAATCCATCTTCTGTAGTTTGTTTCAGTTTCAGTACCCTTGTCACTGAAGCACTCTCTATGATTACTGGTTATTACCACATAGCTATATACTATCTCATGGCATATACTGAATCTGTCTAAACTGAATATTTCTTCAGTCTTGTAGTCAATTCTATATTGATGGTACCACTTAGTTTATACTAGAACAATTAATATCCAACATTAACTGTGTCAAAAATCTAATGAATGCTGGTCTTATCACCATATAGTCTTAACTTTCAAGGTAATCATGGAATACAGTTTGGACAGACATGAACACTACAGTGAATGTACTGTTTAGATAACACATACACATGTCAGTCTCATACAAGAAATTCCCTACCAACCCTTGAAAAAACCTCATCAGGACCCGGCGACTTATTTTGCTTCAATCTGTCTATCTGCTTCACAACCATTTCACTAGTGACTGTGATGTTATATAATTTATCTTCTTCCGTTGGTGAGGTTCTTAAGGGCAGTGATGTATCGTCTAGGAAGATTAGAAGAAGAAGGTTCACATAAAGCTGCAGTGAAAAGGCCCTGTATATAACCTTGCTTCCCTCACCATGATGACCTTCCTTCCCTCTCCACGATAACTTTCCTTCCTTCACCATGATAACCTTCCATACCTCACTATGATAACCTTCCATCCCTCTAAATGATAACCTTCATTCTCTCACCATGATAACCTTCCTTTCCTCACCATGATAACGTTCCTTTCATCACCATGGTAACCTTGCTTCCTTCACCATGATAACCTTCCTTCTTTCACCATGATAACAATCCTTCCCTCACCATGATAACCTACCTTCCCTTGAATTGTAATGCTATATGGTCATGTTGACCAACATCTTGGAATCTTGATGCAGAGAATTCAACACTTACCTAACCTACAGGCATGACCTACTTCCACTAATAAATTTTCTCCACCAGTAACTCTGCTTCTAATTGTTTTATGTCACCTGTCTGGAGTATATAAAGCCACTTCTATGTACATATGCTGTACTTTTATCAAGATTGATGGACTGAGATTTTGGGAGATGTTAAGTGAATGTATAGGAGCCTTTGAACCAAGTGAGAGAGTAATTGTGGTAGGGGACCTGAATGCTAAAGTAGGAGAAACTTTTAGAGAGGGTGTGGTAGGTAAGTTTGGGGTGCCAGGTGTAAATGATAATGGGAGCCCTTTGATTGAACTTTGTATAGAAAGGGGTTTAGTTATAGGTAATACATATTTTAAGAAAAAGAGGATAAATAAGTATACAAGATATGATGTAGGGCAAAATGACAGTAGTTTGTTGGGATTTTTATTGGTAGATAAAAGACTGTTGAGTAACTCAGTAGTACATGTTTTAAGAGGGCCACAGATATATCAGATCACTTTCTAGTTGTAGCTACACTTTGGGGGGGAGAGTAAAAGGTAGATGGGATACAAAGAAGAATAGAAAGCATCAGGGAAGAGAAAGTGAAGGTTTTATAAACTAAAGATGAGGCAGTTAGGTGTAAGATATAAACAGCTATTGGAAGGGATAGATGGGCTAATGAGAGCATAGGCAATGGGATCGAAAGAGGTATGGGGTGAGTTAAAAAATGTAGTGGTTAGAGTGTTCAGCAGAGTTTGTGGTTACAGGAAAGTGGGTGCGGGAGTGAAGAGGAGCGATTGGTGGAATGGATGATGTAAAGAGAAGTAGTAAGTGAAAAATTAGCATATAAAAGTTTTTACAAATAGAGTGATTCAGAGAGGGAAGAGTATATGGAGAAAAAGAGAGAGGTTAAGAGAGTGGTGAAGCAATGTAAAAAGAGAGAGGTTAAGATAGTGGTGAAGCAATGTAAAAAGAGCGCAAATGAAGAGTGGGTGAGATGTTAATCCAACAAATTTTTGTGAAAATAGAAAAAGTTTTGGAGTGAGATTTAACAAAGTTAAGAAATCCTAAAGAACAAATGATGTCAGTTAAGAAAAATAGGAGAGGAGAGTTATTAAATGGAGAGTTAGAGTATTGGGAAGATGGAGGGAAATAATTTGAGGAATTGTCAATTTTCGATGAAGATAGGGAAGCAGTGATTCTGTATAGTGACAAGGAGGAATAACATCTTGTAGGAGTGAGGAAGAGCCAGTTTGTGAGTGTGGGGGAAGTTCGTGAGGCAAGTAGGTAAAATAAAGGGGGTAAAGCAGCCCGGATTTGATGGAATAAAAGATAGAAATGTAAAAGCAGGTGGGGATATAGTTTTTTGGAGTGTTGGTGCAATTATTTAATAAATGTATGGAAGAGGTTAGGTACCCGGGATTGCAAGAGCAAGCTAGTTCCTTTGTATAAAGGCAAAGGGGATCAAAAGAGAGTGCAAAAATTATAGTTGGATAATTTCTGCTGATATACCTGGTAAATGTATGGTAGATTATTATTGTAAAATTAAGATAAGACGGAAAATAGTATAGCAGATGAAAAGGCGGCTTTAGGAAAGGTAGGGTGTTGTGGACGCAGGTGTTTACCAGTGAAACATATTAATGTGAACAGTATTTAGATAAGGCTAAGAGGTCCTTTGTGGCATTATGGATTTGGAAAAGGCGTATGACCAGGGTGGGATAGGGGGGCAATGTGGCCAGAGTGTGCAAGTGTATGGTGTAGGGGTAGGATTAGCTGAAAGCAAGAAAGTTTTTACGAGGTATAGCGAGGACACAAGTTAGAGTATGGTAGGAAAGAGGAAATTATTTCCCATAAAAAGTAGGCCTTAGACAAGGAGTGTGATGTCACTGTGGTTGTTTAAATATATTTATAGATGGGGTTGGTAAGAGAAGTAAATGGCAAGGGTCTTGGCAAAGGCCTTGGAGTTAAAAAGACAAGAATCACACACAAAGTCGGAGTTTATCACAGAGCTGCTCTTTGCTGAATTACACGTGCTCTTGGAGATCTGAAGAGAAGTTGCAGAGGTTGGTGGATGAATTTGGAAGGGTGTCAAAAGAAAGAAAATTAAACCCTTTGAGGGTTTTTCGTCAATACTAGGTACGTTTTAAACCGCGTAGGGGTTTTTGACGTACTAGTAACGCAATAAATTCTAGCGGCCATGTCAAATCTAGTGGGAGAAGCTGGTAGGCCTCATATTAAAGAATGGGTCTAAAGTGGTCAGTGTGCACAGTCTAAAAAAAAATCCTGCAGCACACAGTGCATAATGAGAAAAAAAAAACTTTTTGACCATTTTTTTGGAATAAATCAGTCGACTTTGCAGTTTATTTATCGTATGGTATTTATTGTTGTATCTAGTTTTCTTGGTCCTCATTTTATAGAATGGAAGACATATTACAGAAATTGAGATGATTTTTTGGCTGTTTTTACAAAGAAAGGTGCCTGTATGGTCTCAAAGTAAGCAGAAATGTTCGATTTTTAACCAAACTTCAAAAGTAAACAAATCGTGCCAAGCGTGCAATACACGTCAACTGAGTCTAATATTCTTTCACATGTACACCAATAATATTTATACCATTTTTTACACTAATGTCAGTAGTCCGCATAACAGTAAATCTTATAATTTTTTTGTGAGAATAAAAAATTCAAAATGAAAGCAAAAGAATATAAGAAGGGGCCTTGAGACGTGACTAATGACTAGAGAAAATGTCATTTTAGTGCCAGGAATGTCTTTCTTGGTTATTCTGGACCCTATTCGGAATTGGCATCTTTTGAAATTTGTGTGAATTTGGCAAAAATTGCTAAATTCTACCCACTACTGGATAGTTAATTTCATAAATGGTGGTTTCTTGCACCATACGATGAAAAAATGGAGTTCTAGCGAAATATTCATGTTTTTTGTCGACTAGTACAGCGAAATGGCCGAAAATGGGGCTCAAAGTGGGCAAAATCGCCGATGCGTAAAGATCGCCGAGACCGCTAACTTTGCGAGAGGATAATTTCGTAAGTTTTCTATCAAATTTCAAACTTTTGGTGTCTTTATGATCGGGAAAAGATTCTCTATCTTTCCATAAGAGAAAATAATTTTTTTTTTTTTTAAATTTGGCCGACCCTGAGAACGAGTTTCGGAGAGGGCCTGTCGACCCTCAAAGGGTTAAAGGTGAATACAGGAAAGAGTAAGGTTATGAGGATAACAAAAAGATTAGGTGATGAAAGATTGAATATCAGATTGGAGGGAGAGAGTATGGAGGAGGTGAATGTATTCAGATATTTGGGAGTGGACGTGTCAGCGGATGGGTCTATGAAAGATGAGGTGAATCATAGAATTGATGAGGGAAAAAGAGTGAGTGGTGCACTTAGGAGTCTGTGGAGACAAAGAACTTTGTCCTTGGAGGCAAAGAGGGGAATGTATGAGAGTATAGTTTTACCAACGCTCTATAGGTGTGAAGCATGGGTGATGAATGTTGCAGCGAGGAGAAAGCTGGAGGCAGTGAGATTCATGTCTGAGGCAATGAGTGGTGTAATATAATGCAGAGAATTCGTAGTTTGAAGTTAGGAGGAGGTGCAGGAATTACCAAAACTGTTGTCCAGAGGGCTGAGGAAGGTTGTTTGAGGTGGTTTCGGACATGTAGATAGAATGGAGGCGAAACAAATGACTTAAGAGTGTATCAGTCCCCCTGTAGTGGAGGAGAAGGCGGGTAAGGGCCGGCCTAGGAAAGGTTGGAGAGAGGGTTTAAAGGAGGTTTTGTTGTGCGAGGGTCTTGGACTTCCAGCAGACATGCTGAGCGTGTTTGATAGGAGTGAATGGAGACAAATGTTTTTTAATACTTTGACGTGCTTGGAGTGTGAGCAAAGAAACATTTATTGAAGGGTTCCAGGGAAAAACTGGCAGGCGGACTGAATCCTGGAGATGGGAAGTACAGTGCCTGCACTCTGAAGGAGGGGTGTTAATGTTGCAGTTTAAAAACTGTAGTGTAAAGCACCCTTCTGGCAAGACAGTGATGGAGTGAATGATGGTGAAAGTTTTTCTTTTTCGGGCCACCCTGCCTTGGTGGGAATCGGCCAGTGTGATAATAAAAAAAAAAAAAAAAATAATAATGATGGACTGAACACATCATCTCCAGGCTGACGGGCTGATTACCCCAAGTTCAGTCTCATATCCCATGGTTCTTCTTTATATTGGACTGATGATGCAACACCTAAGTGTTGTGCAAGTCTCTAGCTCATGAACTTGTCAGTTTTCTAAACGATTTATAAACAGTGGACCCCTGGATGAGATTAAGTCGTCATCGGAATAAGTAATACAGTGGAACCTCAAATTTCAAACTTAATACGTTCCAGGAGCTAGTTCTAAATTCGAAAAGTTCGAAAGGCAAAGCAATATTTCCCATAAGAAATAAAAGAAATACAATTAACCCTTTGACTGTTTCAGGCCCCTCTCTGAAACTGTCATTCTATGTCGCCAAATATTCGAAAAAAAAAAAAATAATTTTTTCTTATGAAAATGTGTAGGAATATTTTTAACTCTAGTGTTTTTAAGCCTAAAAAACATTTTTTTGGCCACAGTACATACGAATATAGAGCGCAAGTGTGCAGAAATTGACGTGCGTACGCAACAGTGGCGATCTGCCACCCACACCGGTATTCTTTATTTTACTCTAATTCAAAGGTTTCTTGCATTTTTCAATATTTTTCTTTTCCAGGTAACTTTATGTGCCTGTGAGACCAATGTAAGGTGCATTGTTCAAATAACACTCATTATTTACAAACACAATAACAGAACAAACTTTATCATCTATTAGTTTGTGTATACACTTTGTTTACACAAACAAACAAATACAAAACAATGTTATTACTATTGTTTTCCATAATATATATACATATGTACAGTCACTAACCACGTTTTTCCTAGAACTGCTGCAGCTTTGTGTGAACTCTTTGAAACATGGGTATATGCAGAGGGGCACTTCACACTCCTCCACACATAAAAAGAGTGTAACTTCTGCGTGTTTGTGGGCGTTTGTTGTATGCATACATACATAACACCTCTTCATGAGCATTTTTCTTTCTTTGTCAGTAGTAGAGGCAGTTGTATTGGTAGTGAACACCAGGCCTCATACGAGATGATGTCTGTGGGCGCTGGTCTATTCGCAGGAGTTGCTCCTGGTACTTGCAATTATTTGTCTGATTACTGACAGGGCAAAATTCACCATATTTTTGGTGTTTTGTTGGTCTTCAACTTGTATATGTTATAAGCATTAGCAAAGAGATATCAACAAGATGGAAAAAAGTTTGATATACCACTTTATAACTCTTGTGTACACAGTCTGCAAAAACACATCTGCATGTCACATTTGTCCACTGAAGACGCATATTTTTGGATGTGTAGTCCATGAACAGCTGCAGGCTTTAGAATGGGTTCATTGTCTCTCGTGTCCCTGCCACTGGTACCATTTCGTTTGTGGTGAACTGATGTCAACAATGTGGATCCTCATGTTTGTCATCCACCGAAATGCATGATGTCATTGGCAGCAAAGCTTGCACCTCACCCTCTGCGAGTGCCAGCGTCGAAACCTTGGCATATGTTATGCGATTACCACGCACTGTGCCACACACGTCTGTCAAGTTCACGCTCGCAAGAAATCACTGAGTACGGGGCTGTTGTACCATTATCATAAATAAAATATTCCCCTTACCAAGATAATGGTCCCATCATTGTTCGAACCACATCACCAAGATACCCAATAACTTCATGGTATCTCTCAAAGAATTACTGCGCAGTGTACACAATAATATCAAAACAAGACCACTTCTGCAATCACACAGTACAAATACTTTAACCATGCGTTTCCCGTTACCTCTTGATTGGTATATATTGGGCTTGAATGAGAGTCTTCCTTTAATAAAATTAAGGACTCATTTCAATAACAAGCTTCCTGAAGGGATAAAAATACATGCAGCACTTTTGTTTCAGGTACATAAACAACATTTCTTATCTTATAATAACCTGTCGCTTCTGTCAGGCCTGGTTTTGTCTGAAAATGTAACATACGTAACAGTATCAGGAAAACGATTGAGCACCATAATGTCACTGAAACCTGAGTTGAAATCAGGCGATCTGTTGTCCCAGTATGTGTGACAGTGTGCTTATACACATGTTGGCATAAGCATTAATGTGGTCAAAAACGGTACATCTCTGCCACATTGTCTCCTTCCCCTTGTGTAGCCGTGTTTTGGTGTAGAGAATTGTATTTGCCATGGTGTAATTCACGTATGTATTGAATGTTTCCCTGACATTGATGTCCATCAGGGGTTCATCGAAAAATAACTCAAAGCAGTCCGTTCACTGGCCTTGGTTCCCCCAAGTGGACAAGAATGGGCATTTAATATTCCACTTTGGTTTCATCAAAGTCTTGGGGGACTGGAACAAACTCGTCACCCGTCCTGCCAATATCCCAGATGGCGGTCGCTGAGGGGTCTGGATATGTAACTGTTGTTGTGGGCTGTGCAGTTGTGGTGGTGCAGGTTGTGGCAAGTGTGGGGGTAGGTGAGCTGGTTGTTCTGCTGATCATCCGCGTGGCTAGTAGCGTGGCCCGTGATGGGTGCCAATGGGCCGTGCCACCCTCACTATCACCACCACTGCCTCTCCTCCCTCACTGTCACCATTCATACCCATTCGTTACAATATCGTCATCTTCACTATCAGGGCTTGGTGTTGGGCCACGGGATGTGCTCCCAGAGTTTCCTCCTTCCCCCTTGGAACAACATAATGAAACACTACCAGACTGCATACTAACGTCGTACATACTGCGCTTCACTGGGAATATTCATCTCTCAACTGTCACTAGAACTGCTTTTCAATGACCTTAGAGATCACCTATCACGTATCACTGCTATCATCGGGTGTTTGTACACGACCAAATAGTTTCCCTCTTTGTCCTATAACAATGCGAACGTGAAAAGTGAACAAGCCGGCACAGCACCAAGGTCGAAGGTTTGAGGTCCATCTGGGTTTTCCGTCACTATTTACTTATCCTGGGCAACTTTTTTCGTAAAACACTCACTGAAAACCCTTGAATTCACTGTCACTGACATTTTCATCGCGTTTAGAGCTTCACTTGGGAACAAAAGACCTCCAATCCGCGAGGAGTGAATGGAACTTCATTACCGAAGGCATGTGAAAATGGACTGACAACATGGCGTTCCCCCAATGCACTGCTGGGTCCCAGATTTTTTTCACAAGGTGCACACTGACCACTGAGACCCATTCTCTCCGTGTAGGCCTACCAGTCCTTTGGCGCTCAATTTTGAAAGCCGCTAGCATTTGTGCGTATAAATACTCAGAAACATTGGCTCGTAAGACGTATTTATAACGTCGGTACAGTCAAAGGGTTAATCCGTTCCAGAAACCTAAAAATATTCACAAAATTTTTTTTTTTTAAAAATAGTACAGGGGGCCCCCCAGCATACGATGGCTCGCGTTACATTAAACCCGGGCATCGATACATTTTAAACAAAAATTTTCCCTCCCCTCACCATCGGGGACGCATGACCCCACGTGTGGCCTCGCCCCATTTTCAAAATCCAGCCAGTGCAGCGCATTACGCATAATTGGGGTACATTTCACATTTCCCAGTTTTTTTTTAGTGCCTGTAACTACAAAAAAGCCCCCGTGGACCCCAAGAAAGCTTCTGTCCTCCCTTGGTAAAAAGGGTGGGAATTAGTAGGGAAATTTGAAAAAAGGTTTAAAGGGAAAATTGGGTGAAAAGTGGTTTAAGTGAAAACCCTTTTAGGGAGAAAAACCCCCCACACAGTATTGCAACCGTGCTGGTGATATTACACTGACAATGCGTGAACCACTTAACAAATCATAAGAACGAGGGGGTAAGAGTCGGGAAAGATATTTTTGCGCGAGGTCCAGTGACTTCAAGCGGTCCTATGGCTTAAAAGAAAAAGGGAAGCCCCCCGGGAAAAGGGATTTGATACCTCAAGTCCTAATGGAAGGGGATTCCCTTTCAAACAAAAAAGTTCGCCCCCTTCCCCCCTTTCCCATCCCTAAATCATCCCGATCTTCATTAAAGGTAAGTGTCATGTATTCTACTTTAGTGGGTACTTAAACTGTGCACTTCTTCAGTTTTGTCTTAAAAACTTAATTTTTTCCCTGTGGTAAAACTTTTTTTCATACTTTTGGGTTTTTTTTGCAGGATTAAATTTGATTTCCTTATTTCTTATGGGGAAAATTTAATTCGCCAAAAAAAACGAAAATTTTTCGGCATACAGAGCTTCGGGAACGGATTAATACTATGCCGGGGGTCCACTGTATTACTTTATATTTTACATACACACAAAAAATTTATAGTACAAAATTATTAAAAATTTAAATAAACATAAAAAATAAACATTTTTATTTACTTTATTAAAAATTGGGAGGCACGGAAGATAGGGGGGGAAGAGGGGGATTTGGGGTTTTTAGTTTTTGGGGAAGGGAAAACACCCTCCAAAAGGACTTTAGGTATCAAAGCCCTCTCGGGGGTTACTTCCCTTCTCTGTCTTTTAATCACTAGGCCCAGCTTGAGAGTCATGACCCCTGTCTCACAAAATAACTGTCCAAGACCACCACATCTATGGTTTTCACATTCTTTACCACGGGGGGTCCCACTACAAATTTCTTTGGGCCCGGGTAGCTTATTTCTCCCACAACATAAACAAAATGAATTAATTTAAAATGTTTAATAAACTGCAAGTTGTTTTTTACTCAAGCACAACAAAGCAGACTGGCTCACGGCACCTACGGGGGGACATGGACAAGCGGCGGCGAACGGTCCGGTCCCGGGCGGTTTAAAAAACAGAGGATTCAATAATGGGGTAAAGTTAGTTTAAAAAAAAGCATTTTGATTTTGAAGAGTTCGAAAAGGGTTACATTACCTTCGAATTTCGGGGTTCCCCACTGTATTTCGGAATGGGGAACTTTTTTTGTCAAAATATTGGGTCATGAATCCGAATCGGGATGTCATTCATCCTGAGGTGCAGCGCGGGGTGAGCGGGGCCCCCACTCCTGCACCAGGGGCCATTGTTTACCCCCAGTGAGGACGATCCCCCCAGTTCATATGATACATTTTATTATTCCATTTTTTTTAGTGCTTGTAAATGCTAAATAAGCCCCCTTGGGCCCAAAAAAAGCCCTTCTTAGCCAAAAACCCTTTGGGAAAGGCCCCAAAGAAGGGGGGGAAAAGTGCTTTTTTTGTGATTCTGCAAAACGGTGGTCCTTGTTTTTTTGTTGTTAAACCGTTCCTGGGGTTTGGGTATTTATCAAAAATTACGATTTTCGAACAATTTTCCCCCCTAAGAAATAATGTAAATACATTAATCCTTTTAAAACCCCGAAGTATTAAAAAAAAAAAATTTTTACTGAAATTAGATGTAGTAATAAACAATACAAGGGGAAATGATGAATGAAACATAACAGCAAACATTTACCTTTCTAATTCTTCTTAGTGAAGGGGAACTGGGGAGGAGAGAGATGTTTACAGTTGGAAGGGGGAAACCCCCTTCCACAACACCTCGGTACCAAAATGTTTTTTTTCTGGGGTTTTTTTCTCTTCTCTTTTTTCTTAATGCCACTGGGACACCTTAGAGTCACGGGAGTCCTGTCCCAAAATAACTGTGGAAGGGGCCTGTTTCTGGCGTTTCTTAAAACTTCCCTAAAAGGGCCCCAAGACTTTGTAAACTGTACTTTTGCCAACATGGCTTGCAACAACCTTTCAGGTGATTTTTTTCTCCATAAAGTTTCCCATCTTCCCCCCACTAGAAAAAATCTTTTTAAATTTTCCCGAAAAAGGGCACCTTCTTCCATTCTCTTCCCCCCTCCTCGCAGCAAGATTCGACGCGACTTTCTTTTCCCTGCTGATGTTTTATTAAATTCAGTCATTTCCACCTTTTTTTACCACGGGCTTGGCACTAGGAGTTTTTGGAGCCTGGTAGTTTATTTAGTACTTGCAGGCACTAAAAAAGTGGAGTATTATAAAATATTTCTAGAGCACTAGGGGCCCCCTTCGCTCACTGGAAACAATCCAACGGGCGGGGTGGGGGAGGCCGCCCCGGCTCACACCGTGGGTACCTTTCCCGGACGAACTACATTCGCAAGCAACCTATGATTAGCAAGTCCATTTATACGAAAATATCCCTAAAAATTTCCGAAATCTACAATTCCCAAAAACTACAAAAAAAGAGGGACCCTGTAGGCAATACTAAACCAGGATTCAAAAAGGCAACACACCAGTGATAAAGTTACATTAACATGAGCAAGTAAGTTAAGAAATTTAAGCCTTTGACTGTTTCGACGTATAAATACTCTTACAGCCAATGTTTCTGACTTTTTATACCACAAATTCTAGCGGCTTCAAATCGGGGAAAAGGGGCCTTGAGCCACATCAAAGAGAATGGTCTCAGGGTCGGGTGCACCCTGGAAAAAAACTGGCCCCCAGTGGTGCATTGGGGGAACGCCATCTTTTTTAGTCCTTTTTCCCCCAAAGCCTCTGGGTAAAAAGTTCCTCACTCCTCGGCGATTGGGGGTCTTTTTTCCCAAGTGATGCTCAAACAGCGATGAAAAGTCAGTGACAGTAATTCCAGGTTTTAAGTGAGTGTTACCGGAAAAAGGCCCAGGTAATGAAATTAGTGATGAAAACCCAGATTCCAAAAACCCTTTCCACCTCTTGTGGGGGCGGGGCTTGTTCACGTTCACTTCGCCTGTACCGGGACGAAAGAGGAAACTATTGGTCTTACAACCCCCCAGATGATAGCGGGAATGTGATAGTGAAGTGTTTCAAGGTCATTGAAAGCATTTCTAGTACAGTGAGGGTGAATACCCCCCGTGAAACAGCAGTATGTCGACGCAGCATGGGGTCGGTAGTGTTTCATATGTTGTTCCAAGGAGAAGGAGAAAACTGGGAGCACATCCCGGGGCCCTACACCACTACCTATAGTGAAGAGAAAATATTGAAACATGGGTAGAATTTGTCGGACAACACCCAGATATAGCAGTGAATTATAGTGATATGTAGTGATTTCAAGTCTTTTAAAAGCATTCAGTGATAGTGAGGTGAATATCCCATGAAGCACGTATGTACGCCCAGCATGGGGGTCTGGAAGTGTTTCATAGGGTTTTCCAAGGGGGAAGGAAAAAACTTGGGAGCCATCCCGGCCCACACCCTACCTGATAGGAAGATGACGAATTGTAACGATGGGTATAAATGATGGAGGAGGGAGCAGGCATGTGGTGATATGAGGGGGGGCACCCCCACGTGTCCATCAAGGGGCCACCTACACCCACCGCGACCTGCACAACAACCACCCCCACCCGACCCAAACACCCCCAAAACCTCACCCCCACAACCTGCACAACCCAACCACGGTCAAATCCAACCCCACCAGCAACCCGCTCTGGGATTGGCGGGACAGTGACAATTTGTTCCCAGCCCCATGACTTTGATGAACACAAAGTGGAAAAAAGGGCCTCATTCCATTTGGGAAAAATGCCAGGAACTGGACTGTTTTGGGTTTATTTTTCGTAAACCCCCCTGATGGACATCATTGTCAGGGAAACAAACACATACTGTGATTACACCATGGCAAATACAATTCTCTCACCAAAATCAGGCTACAAAAGGGGAAAGGGAACAACGTGGCAGGATGTACCTTTTTCTTGCCACAAAATCTTATCCACATGTTATAAGCACACTGCACCACAACGGGCAACAAAAACGCCTATTTCAACTCCAGGTTTTAGTGACATTAGGGGTGTCAATCGTTTCCTGATACTGTTACATACGTTACACATTTCAGACAAAACCGGGGCCGACAGAACGACAGGCTATATAAAAAAAATGTGTTTATTTTAACCAAACAAAAGTGCGGGCTGTATTTTTATCCCTTCAGGAAGCTTTTATTGATGGTCCTTTTTTTATTAAAAGGGAAACTCTCTTTCAAGAAATATATACCAAGCAAGGGGGAAATTTTTGGTATAAACTATTTGTATTTGGGGATTCAGAACTATTTTTTGGATATCTTTGGGTACACGGCAGTAATACTTTGAGAGATCCAGAAGTTTTTGGTATCTCGGGTGGGTGGTTCGAACAATGATGGAACCATATTTGGGTAAGAGCATAGTTTTTTTACTGAAACGGTACACAACCCCTTACCAGGGATTTCTTCAGTGAACTTGACAGACGTGTGTGCACAGTCCCATAATCGAAACATATCCCAAAGGGTTCGACACGGGCACTCGCAAGGGGGTGCAAGCCTTTGCCCCAATGACATAAAGGGCATTTCGGTGCATGACAAACTATGTCACTTTATTGACATCATTAAACCGAAACGAAATGGTAACATGGCAGGACAACAGAGAGCCCAAATGAACCCATTCTAAACCTGCAGCGTCATGGACTACAACCCAATAGGGGCGCTTGGGGACAAATGTGACATGCGACGGGGTTTGCAGACGGGTTTCCAAAGTTTTTTAAAATGGTATATAAACTTTTTTTCCTCTTTTGATATCTCTATGTAAATGTTTAAACATATACAATTGAAGACCAAAAAAACACCAAAATAGGTAAATTTTTTTGCTTGTCATAACCAACAAAAAATTGAAAGTACCAAGGAGAAACACCTGCAAAGACCCAGCGCCCACTAAATTCCCAAACACACTCACCGTTTCACCCTGGTGATCCCCCCCCCTGCAATGCCCCACTACTGCCAAGAAAAAGCTCAGAAGGGTGTTATGTATGTACCAACCACAAAAGCCCACAAACACGCAGAGACACCTTTTAGTGTGAAGGCAAGTCCCCTCTCATTACCCATGTTTCCAAAGAGTTCCCAACCCTGCAGCAGTTCAAACGTGTTTAGTGACTGACAATTAATATATTTGGAGCAAAAATAAAACTTGTCAGGGGAAATGGGCTATGAAAGATGAGGTGAATCTAGAATTGAGAGGGGGAAAAGAGTGAGTGGTGCACTTAGGAACCCTTTGGGAAAAAAGAATTTGCCCTTGGAGCAAAGAGGGAAGTATGAGAGTTAGTTTTAAACCAAACCTCTTATATGGTGGAAGCATGGGGGGATGAATTTGCAGCAGAAAAAGGGCTGGGGGGCAGTGAGATGTCATGTCAGGGCAATGTGGGGTGGAATAAAATCAAAATTCATAGTTTGGAAGTTAGGGGGATGCGGGATTACCAGAACTGTTTCCGAGGGCGAGGAAGGTTTGTTGAGGTGGTTCGACATTAGAGAAATGGAGCGAAACAGAATGACTTCAAGAGGTATCAGCTGTAGTGGAAGGAAGGCGGGGTGGGGGTCGGCCTAAAAGGTTGGAGGGAGGGGGAAAAGATTTTTGTGTGCAAGGGGTTGGACTTCCACGGGGCAGCGTGAGGGGTTTTTGATAGGATGAAGGGAGACAAATGGTTTTTAATACTCACTGCTGGGGAGTGTGACAAAGAAAACATTTAAAAAAAGGGGTTCGGGGAAAACCGGCGGGCCGGACTTGAGTCCTGGAGATGGGAAGTACAGTGCCTGCACTCTGAAGGGGGGTGTTAATGTTGCAGTTTAAAAACTGTAGTGTAAAGCACCCTTCTGGAAAAGACAGTGATGGATTAATGATGGTGAAATTTTTTTTTTTTTTCGGGCCCACCCTGCCTTGGGGGGGAAGGGCCAGTTGATAAAAAAAAAAAAAATAGAAAATAAACTTTGTTTTGTATTGTTTGTTTGTGTAAACAAAGTTATACACAAACTAATAGGTAAAGTTTGTTCTTTATTGGTTGTAAACAATGATGTAATCTGAAAAATCACCTTAATTGGTCTCACAGGCCCATAATTACCGGGAACAGAAATTAAAAAAAAATGCAAGAAACCTTTAAATTAGATAAATAAAAGGGGAATTGTTAAATTTTTGAGAAGATAGGGAAGCGTGATTTCGTGTAAAGGAAAAAGGAGGAATAACACTTGGGGAGGAGGAAAGCCATTTGGGAGTGGGGGAAGTTCGGGGGTAGGTAAAAAAAAGGGGGGGTAAGGCACCCGGGGAAAAGATGGGAAAAAAGAAGAAATGTTAAAAGCAGGGGGGGATATAGTTTTGGGGGGGTTTTGGTGAAATTTTTTAATAAATTAGGGAAAGGGGGGGTAAGGTCCCTAGGGTTGGCAGAGAGCTGCATATTTTTCCTTTGTAAAAAAGGCAAAGGGGATAAAAGAGAGTGAAAAAATTATAGGGATAAGTCTGTTGATGTACCCGGGAAAGTGTTGGTAATTTTAATTTAAAGAAATTAAGAGTAAGACGGAAATAGGGTAGCAGATGAACAAAGGCTTTTGGGGAAAGGAGGGGGGGGTGTGACCAGGGGTTTACATGAAACATTAAAATAACAGTATTTTTATATGGCTAAAGAGGTCTTTGTGGCATTTATGGGTTTGGAAAAGGCGTAGACAGGGGTAGGGGGGGAATGTTGGGAGATGTTGCAAGTGTATGGTTAAGGTAGGTTAACTGAAAGCAGGAAGAGTTTTTACAGGAAAGTTTGGGGTCAATTAGAGTATGTAGGAAAAGGGGAAATTTTTTTCCCATTAAAAATAGGCCTTTGACAAGGATTTTGATTCACCGTGGGTTTTTTAATATATTTATAGATGGGGTTTAAGAGAAGTAAAGCGAGGGGCTTTGGGAAGAGGGGTGGAGTTAAAAGATAAAAAATCCACCAAATGGGGGGTTGGGCACAGCTGCTCTTTCTGTTACACTGTCTCTTGGGAGATTCTGAAAGAAGTTGCAAAAATTGGTGGGTAATTTTGTAGGGGGTGCAAAAGAAGAAAATTAAAGGTGAATACAGGGAAAAAGTAAGGTTAAGGGGTAACAAAAGTTAGGATAAAGATTGAATTCAATTTGGGGGGGAGAGTATGGAGGGGGTGAACGTATTCCAAAATTTGGGGTGGGCGGTCAGCGGATGGGTCTTTAAAATAGGGAATCAAGAATTGATGAGGGAAAAAGATGATGGGGGCACTTAGGATCTGTGGAGACAAAAACTTTGTCCTTTTGGGCAAAGAGGGGGAAAGTGGGTATAGTTTACCAACGCTCTTTTAAAGGTGTGAAGCGTGGTGATGAATGTTTCAGCGGGAGAAGGCTGGGGGCAGTGGAGATTCATGTCTGAGGGCAATGTTTGGGGTGAAAAAAATGCAGAGAATTCGAGTTTGGAAGTTAGGAGAGGTGCGGGTTTCCAAAAAATGTTGTCCACAGGGCAGAAAGGGTTGTTGAGGGGTTCGGACATGTGAAGAATGGAGCGAAACAGAATGATTCAAGGTATCATCTTAGTGGAAGGAAGGCGGGGTAGGGGGCGGCCCCCGAAGGGGTTTGGGGGAGGGGGTAAAAGGGGGTTTTTTTGTGCGAGGGCTTGACTTCCACAGGCATGCTGGCGTTTTTGATAGGAGTGAATGGGACAAATTTTTTTAAAACCTTTCGTCTGTTGGGGTGTGGCAAAGTAACATTTATAAGGGGTTCAGGGAAACCGGCAGGCCGGACTTGAGTCCTGGAGATGGGGAAATACAGTCCTGCACTCTGAAGAGGGGTGTTAATGTTCAGTTTAAAAACTGTAGGTAAATCACCCCTTTTGGCAAGACAGTGATGGAGTGAATGATGGGGAAAGTTTTTTTTTTTTTCGGGCCACCCTCCTTGGGGGGAATCGGCCCGTGTGATAATAAAAATAAAAAAAATAATAAAAAGAATACCGGGTGGGCGGCAGTCGCCGCTGTTGCCGTACGCATGTCACTTTCTGCAAACTTTACGGCTCTAACCCGGAAGTACGATGGTAAAAAAAATTTTTTAGGGTTTAAAAAACCAAAAATATTCCTAACATTTTCATAAGAAAAAATAATTTTTTTTTTTCTGAATATTTGGCGACATAGAATGACAGTTTCAGAGAGGGGCCTGAAACAGTCAAAGGGTTAATCGATAGAAAAAGGACAGCACAAAACTGACTCCTCCATTGTTATTGGAGGTATATAGGGCTACTGACTAACACCGCTGCCTCTGCTGCCGCCTTCACCACCACTATGTAAGGCTTATATTTCAGTGGCCCTTATACACCAACAACGAACAAAAACACCACCACTCGTGATATTCTTAATGCCATATTTTATTCATTCTAGAGTATTAAAAATGTTTCTATTTTTATTATTATTTTTTATTAGTCTATTAATAAATTTTGCTAAAAATAAAACCGTAGGCTGATATTGTGTCATATTGAAAGACTATCTTTTCCTGTCTCCCAAAACCAAATTTCCCACTATGCCAAAACAGACCTCTCTGGAACACTCTTTTGAGTAAAAGGGCCACAAAATAAGTGGTCCTAGTGGCATTAAAAAACAAAGAAGGGAAAACTCAGGAAAGGACTTGGTACCTGAAGTCTTTTTGGAAGGGGGTTCCCCTTCCCCAAAAACTGAAACCCCCCATCCTCTCCCCTCCCTTGTCTTCCATTACATAGACCCCTTTCCTAACGATGGCATCAATAACTTTAAAACCGCCTAGGATACATTTTAACGCAAAAATTTTGACTCGGGGTAGCGCTAAAAAATCACTCAATGCTTCATTCAAGACGCATCCACGTCGGCCCGAGCCCGCCTCACTTTTCCGTGGTGCCAGTGTTTAAAAGCCAGCCACAGCGGTTTCTCCAAGCATACAAACGGAACATTTCATATTTTTCATACCCCTTTTAGTGATTGCACCTCAAAATAATCACCATGGGCATCAAGAAAGCTTCTAGTGCCAACCCTACGCAAAAAGGGGGAAATTACTATGGAATGAAGAAAGAGATCATTTCTAAGTAGAAGTGGGGTGCATGCTCCGAGCTGGCCACATTTTACACAAAAAACCCCCAAACAACCATCGCTACATTGTGCCAAGAAAACGGGAACAAGGGAAACGTTCTTTCCAAAGGGCAACTTTTTTTTCGAAATAGAGATCGCAAGAGATAGAAGATGTTGAAACGTTTTTTGGGGTGGATAAACGAAAAACAATAAACAGGAGATAGCATCTTTCAAGCGATCATAGGAAAAGGGTAGAAGTTGCATGACGATTTTGGTAAAGAAATTGCCCGCAACTAGTGGGATGTTGTGAATTTTTTGGGCCCCAAAGGTTTTTGAGAGATTTAAGAATCGTAGTGGCATACATAGTGGAAAGGCATGGTGAGGCTGCCAGTTCGGACCAAAAAAAACAGCTAAAAATAGGAAGGAATTCAAAGGGGTACAAAAGATGAAGAACTGAAACTGAACAAGTGTTTAATTGGACGAAACAGGCCTGTTTTTTGGAAGAAAAAGCCAAGCAGGGCCTACATTACCAGGAGGAAAAGGGATTTTCCCCGACATAAGCCATAAAGACAGGCTTACCTGTTGATGTGGCTAATCTAGTGGTGATTGCAAATGAAGCCTTTATTGGTTATCACCTGAAACCCCGAGTGTTCAGGGAAAAAAAAGTCCTCAAGGCTAATTTGTGTTGTGGAGGGAAAAAATTAAGGCATGGCACAGGGGGCTTTTTCTATCGGGTTTTACACCTGCATTTGCCCCACTCTGAAAAATTACCTCCTGGAAAATAAATTGGGCCTTAAAAGGGCCCCGGGATAGACAATGCCCGGTCACCTTTAGACATGGAGAGCGACTTTCTGCGGAAAGAGCTTCATTTAAAGGGGAAGTTTTTGGGCCCCCTAATACCCCCCTCCCTGCACCCATGGACCACCCCGGGGCTTGCAAACTTCAAAAAACTCTACACAAAAATTTTTTTTTGAAAAGGGGCTTTGTAGTACCTAGAAACTCAATTGACTCTAAGACAGCTTTGGAGAGTCACTTTAGCATCCTCAATTGTTAAACATTATAGGTAAGGGTTTTGGGGGGAAGTGACAAGAGGGGCCTTTAAACCCCTTGGAAAAACTTGGCCAAATTTAACAAAAGGGATTTTGAAGGGTTTGAGGCTAACCCTGAGAAGCCTATCCAGTTGTGGAATCAATGTGGGATTGGTGAAGTCCTTGGGGTTTGGGGTTTTGTGGGAGGGTGTGAAAGGTGGTGGAGGAGGACAATTTATGAACTAACCCCTGATGAGCTGCTAATCATCTTCAAAGCAAGAGGGCAGACCGAGGAAACTGCCCGGAGGGGGGGGATAGAGAAATTTAGGGAAATTGCCTACTTTTAAAGATTAAAAAATGTGTGCAATGTGGCTTAAAGGCAAACCACAGGGGTTTCCATGCAAGCCCTGCTGGTGCTATTAAAACTGACAATTTGTGAAACACTTTAGGAGTCATAAAGGAGCGGAGGTACAGGGCCCCTATGGACAGATATGTTGTGCACAGGGTCCAGGACTCTCACGCTGGGCCTATGGCATTTAAAAAAGAAGGGAATAACCCCCGAAAAGGACTTGCCACCCAAATCCTAATGGAAGGGGATTTTCCCCCTTTTAAACACAACCCATCAACACCTCCCCCCCCCCATCCCATCAATCATCACCCGACACAAAAAAAGGTAAGTGCATTAACTGTCATGTCTTTTCAGTTTTTGTGTATTAAAAATTAAAATTTCAGTGGGAAAATTTTTTTTTTTTCATACTTTGGGGGTCAGGGAAAGGGTTTTAATTTGATTTTCCCTTATTTCTTTTTGGGGGAAATTAATCGGCTAACATAATTTCGCCTAATGTTGAGCTCTCAGGAACGGGTTTAAAATCGGTTTGGCGAGGTCCATTTTATCACCATTTTTTCAAAAAAGGAAGGTGATGTTATTTAATTTTTTTTTATTTTATGTAAAATTGTTTTCTGTGTAGGTAAATGATATTTCATGTAGAAAAAAATTTTTTAAATCTTTTTGGGGGTCTGAAACGGGTTAATGGATTTTTTTATTTCTTTGGAAAATTCATTCGGAATAATCCCAAATTTGGAATAATCACTCCCTCTCTGGGAAAGGGTTAATTTTCATAATCCGAGGGCCACGTAGTAAAGATATAAAACTTCTCCATGGGGGAAATGAACAGAATTCATCCTCCATAAGCCCTGACTCATAAGAGGCGACCCAAAAGCCGGGGAAAAAGAGGATATAACCCCTTCTGTAAAAAACTAAATTTAAAAAAAAAACTTTTGCTTTTTTTTGTGGCCATCTTGCCTCGGGGGGATCACTGGTTCTTTTAAAAAGAGGGAATAAAAACGTTAAAAACGAAAAAATACTAATTTCAGTGGGAACCCCCGGGTTTTCAGCCGGTTTGGCTATTGGCCAACTTTTGGTTTTTGGCCCTGGGTTATCAGCCATTCACTTGGTTATCGGCCATTTTGGATGCGTCCATCTGCTGGCTGGGGCAGCTTGCGCTTCAGTTTGGCTTTGTCTCTTGGTGGCCGAGGAAGCTTCTGCTCATACATCCAAACATTTCATTTGTTTACCATTGTTTTTAGTGGTTTTTCTTGCAGTGCAACTGTGAAATAAGTAAAAATGGCCCCAAGTGATAGAAAAGTTTGAGAGTGGTATGAAGGTGATGGAACTTGCCAGTATTTACAGTTGACCCTAAGAGTTCTGGAGGAATCACTTCACTATTCCCCATTGCATAAGCCTTATAGGTAAGGCTTGGGAGGGAGTGACTTCCAGGACTTTGAACTCTGCTTGGAGAAAACTGTGGCCAGATTGTGTCCAAGAGAGGGATTTTGAAGGGTTTGAGGCTGACCCTGACCCTGCCGACCCTGTGGACTCTATTGTGACACTGGGGAAGTCCCTGGGGTTGGAGGTGAGTGGCAAGGATGTGGAAGAGTTGGTGGAGGACCACAGGGAAGAGCTAACCACTGAAGAGCTGCAAGAGCTTCATCTCGAACAGCAACAGACTGCAGCTGAGGAACTTACTTCAGAGGAGGAAGAAGAGATTAAACAGGTGTGTGCAATGTGGACTAGCGTGCAAGCTTTTGTAGAGAAACACCACCCTGACAAAGGTGAAACAAGCCATATCTGCAACATGTTTAGTGACAAAGCCCTGTCCCACTTCAGGGAAATCTTAGAAATGCCAGAAACAGAGCATTCTGGACAGTTATTTTGTGAGACAGGGGTCCAGTGACTCTCAAGCTGGTCCTAGTGGCATTAAAAGACAGAGAAGGGAAGTAACCCCAGAGAAGGCTTTGCTACGTAAAGTCTTTATGGAGGGGGATTACCCTTCCAAATGCTAACTCCTCCCTCTTTCATCCTCCCTATCTTCCAGAAGCCAGCATTAGCCTTCAATAAAGGTATGCAATACTTACATAATTATTAAAAAAATTATTTTTTTGTGAATATTTTTGTGATATTTTTTTTTTTTTTTTTTTTTTTTTTTTTGGAGTAGGTAGTAGGTTGGTAGACAGCAACCACCCAGGGAAGTACTACCATCCTGCCAGATGACTGTGAAACAAAAACCTGTAACTGTTTTGCATGATGGTAGGATTGCTGGTTTCTTTTTCTGTCTCATAAACACGCTAGATAACAGGGATATCTTGCTACTCCTACTTACACTTTGGTCACACTTCACTGACACGCACATGCATATATATATACATACAGCTAGGTTTTTCTCCTTTTTCTAAATAGCTCTTGTTTTTCTTTATTTCTTCTATTGTCCATGGGGAAGTGGAAAAGAATCTTTCCTCCGTAAGCCATGCGTGTCGTATGAGGCGACTAAAATGCCGGGAGCAATGGGCTAATAACCCCTTCTCCTGTAGACATTTACTAAAAAAGAGAAGAAGAAAAACTTATAAAACTGGGATGCTTAAATGTGCGTGGATGTAGTGCGGATGACAAGAAACAGATGATTGCTGATGTTATGAATGAAAAGAAGTTGAATGTCCTGGCCCTAAGCGAAACAAAGCTGAAGGGGTAGGAGAGTTTCAGTGGGGGGAAATAAATGGGATTAAATCTGGAGTATCTGAGAGAGTTAGAGCAAAGGAAGGGGTAGCATAATGTTAAATGATCAGTTATGGAAGGAGAAAGAGAATATGATGTGTAAATTCAAGAATTATGTGGATTAAGTAAAGGTTGGATGCGAGAAGTGGTCATAATAAGCGTGTATGCAACCTGGAGAAGAGAGGAATGCAGAGGAGAGAGGAGAGATTTTGGGAGATGTTAAGTGAATGTATAGGAGCCTTTGAACCAAGTGAGAGAGTAATTGTGGTAGGGGACCTGAATGCTAAAGTAGGAGAAACTTTTAGAGAGGGTGTGGTAGGTAAGTTGGGGTGCCAGTGTAAATGATAATGGGAGCCCTTTGATTGAACTTTGTATAGAAAGGGGTTTAGTTATAGGTAATACATATTTAAAGAAAAGGAGGATAAATAAGTATACAAGATATGATGTAGGGCGAAATGACAGTAGTTTGTTGGATTATGTATTGGTGGGATAAAGATGTTGAGTAGACTTCAGGTTGTACATGTTTATAGAGGGGCCACAGATATATCAGATCACTTTCTAGTTGTACTACACTGAGAGTAAAAGGTAGATGGGATACAAGGAGAATAGAAGCATCAGGGGAAGAGAGAGGTGAAGGTTTATAAACTAAAAGAGGAGGCAGTTAGGGAAGAATAAACAGCTATTGGAGGATAGATGGGCTAATGAGAGCATAGGCAATGGGGTCGAAGAGGTATGGGGTAGGTTTAAAAATGTAGTGTTAGAGTGTTCAGCAGAAGTTTGTGGTTACAGGAAGTGGGTGCAGGAGGGAAGAGGAGCGATTGGTGGAATGATGATGTAAAGAGAGTAGTAAGGGAGAAAAAGTTAGCATATGAGAAGTTTTTAACAAAGTAAAAGTGATGCAAGGAGGGAAGAGTATATGGAGAAAAAAAAGAGAGGTTAAGAGAGTGGTGAAGCAATGTAAAAAGAGAGCAAATGAGAGAGTGGGTGAGATGTTATCAACAAATTCTGTGAAAATAAAAAAGTTTGGGGTGATTTAACAGTTAAGAAAGCCTAGAGAACAAATGGATTTGTCAGTTAAAAATAGGAGAGGAGAGTTTTTTAAATGGATAGTTAGAGTATTGGGAAGATGGAGGGAATATTTTGAGGAATTGTTAAATGTTGATGAAGATAGGGAAGCTGTGATTTCGTGTATAGGGCAAGGAGGAATAACATCTTTGTAGGAGTGAGGAAGAGCAGTTGTGAGTGTGGGGGAAGTTCGTGAGGCAGTAGGGAAAATGAAAGGGGTAAGGCAGCTGGGATTGATGGGATAAAGATAGAAATGTTAAAAGCAGGTGGGGATATAGTTTTGGAGTGGTTGGTAATTTATTTAATAAATGTAGGGAAAGAGGGAAAGGAAACCTGGGGATTGGCAGGGGAGCATGCATTTTTCCTTTGTAAAAAGGAAAAGGGGGATAAAAAGAGTGCAAAAATTAAGGGGGAAAAATCGGGTTGATATACCGGGAAAAGTGTAGGGTTTGAGTTAAAATTGAAAGAATTAAGAGTAAGAGGGAAAAAAAGGATAGCGATGAACAAGGGGGCTTTAGGAAAGGTGGGGGGTGTGTGGCCCCAGGTGTTTACGGGAAAAAACATTTAAGTGAACAGTTTTTTAGATAAGGCTAAAGGGTCTTTGTGGCTTTTTTGGGTTTTTGGGAAAAAAGGCATATGACTTTGGATGGGGGGGCAATGTGGCGGGATGTTTGCAAGTTTTGGGTGTAGGGGGTTTGGTTACTGAAAGCAGTGAAGAGTTTTTACGAGGATAGTGAGCCAATTGGGTTATGTAGGAAAGGGGGAAAATTTTTAAAAAGTAAAATTTTGGCCTTAGAAAAGGTTTTTTTGTGATGTCACCGGGGTTTTTTAAATATATTTATAGATGGGGTTGTAAGAGAAGAAAATGCGGGGTTTTGGGCAAAGCGGGGGAGTTAAAAGAAAAAAAATTCACCAAAAAAGTGGGAGTTGTCACGCTGCTCTTTGCTGTTGACACTGTGTTTTCTTGGGAGATTCTGAAGAGAATTTGCGAGATTGGGGGATGTTTTGGTGGGGTGTGCAAAAGAAGAAAATTAAAGGTGAATCCGGAAAAGGGAAAAAAGGTTATGGGGATAAAAAAAAGATTGGGTTTATGAAAGTTTGAATATCAGATTGGGGGAGAGAGTATGGAGGAGGTAAAGGGTTTTCAGATTTTTGGGAGTGGACGTGTCACAGATGGGTCAAAGAAAGATGGGTAAATAAAAAAATTTGATGGGGGAAAAAAAGAGTGTTGGGGTTGCATTAGGAGTCGTGGAAAAAAAATTTTGTCCTTGGAGGCAAAGGGGGGAAAATGTATGAGATTTATTTTTTAAACCAACGCTCTTATATGGGTGTGAACAGGGGGTTGATGAATGTTCCCGCGAGGAAAAGCTGGAGGCAGTGGAGATGTCATGTCTAAAAGGGCTTTTGTGGTGTGAATTTTAATGCAGAGAATTCGTATTTGGGAAAAGTTGGGAGGGGGGGGGGATTCCCAAAAACTGTTGTCCACAGGGCTGGGGAAAGGGGTTGTTGAGGGGTTCGGACATGTAGAGAGAATGGAGGAAAAACAGAATACTTAAAGAGTTTTATCATCTGTAGGGAAGGAAAGGGGGGGTGGGGGTGGCCTGGGAAAAGGGTTTGGAGGGGGGGGGGAAAAGGTTTTTTGGGTTTTTGCGAGGGGGGGGGATTTTCCAGCGGGCCCATGCGTGAGCGTTTTTTGTTGGGAGGAATGGAGACAAATGGTTTTTAATACTTGAGGGTGCTGTTGGGTGTGACCCAAAGTAACTTTTAATAAAGGGATTCGGGGGAAACCCGGGGGCCCCGGGACTTGAGTCCTGGAGAGGGGAAAAAACAGTGCCGGGCCTCTGAAGGGGGGGTTTTTAATTGTTGCATTTTAAAAAAACTGTAGTGAAAAGGGACCCTTCTGGAAAGGAAAGTGATGGAGTGAATGATGGTGAAATTTTTTTCTTTTTCGGGTCCCCCTCCCTTTGGGGTGGGAATGGGCCCAGGTGATAATGAAAAAAATAAAAAAATTTTTTTTTGGAACGGTTTTAATTTGTTTTTTCCTTTAAATTCTTTTGGGATATTTTAATTGGGTTTTATCGGCCATTTCAGTTATGGGCCCAACCTTTGGAAGGGGATTACAGCCGAAAAAACCGGGGGGCCACTGTATAATGTAACTGAAAATGTGAGACACGGGGATATAAGGGAATCATGAAATTTAATGACACAATTGCAAAAAAAAATACTAATCATGGGGGAATTAAAAATTTTTAAATTTTAAAAAACTGTAAAAATTTTACAGTACTTAGTACCCTGATTTGTTGCTCATTTTGATGCATGTTAAATTTTTTTCCACATTTTCGGGACTACAGCAGAAAATTTTAGCATGCTTTGAGATTTGGGTTTACACTTTTTCAACTTAAAATTGGGAAAATTTGGGTAAATCTAAAAAAACCAAAAATATTTTTGGGTGCTGTGTAATTTTTAATACGAAAAAATTTTTTCGTTTACATAAATTTGGACAAAAGAGGTGGGAAAATTTTTAAAATTTTAAAAAACTTTTTTTAAAAGGGGTTTATCGGGTGCACTTTTGGATGACGCTAAAAATTGAAGGATGGCTAATGTTTTTCCCTTTTTAAAAGGGTTTAAACCCTTTGGGATGGGGTTGGCTGATGCAGAAAATAAAAAACGTATAATAAAAATGCATATTGGGAAATTTAAAAAAGTTTTAACTCACATTTTCTTTGGCAAAAAATTTCCCGTTCTCGCTTCAAGGACCCCTTGTTGTGGTTTTTCAAAGGTAGACATTTTTGATGAACCCCTGTATAGGGGGTATCACATCTGGTAGGGAAATGGGAAAATTGCTGCGCCGGGGGAAAGAAAAACCGAGAAATATTTTAATACTTTTTTTACACTCTTATGTTAAACAAAGCAAAAACCAACAAAATTTTAGTCACCCCACCAATAATTTTTGGAAAAAAACGACACTTGTTACAGAATACAAAATTTACAAACAATGGCATAATTTTTTGGTGCTGGAAATGGTACTGTGTAGGGCACTATGTACGGGGGCCCCCTCTTTTTATTGTCTTTTAATCTTTTCCCTGAAGGGGAAAGATTACCCGAAAAAAAACGTTTTTCGAACCCAATTTTTTCCCCTTAAAGAAATAAAAAAATAAAATTAAACCCTTTTGGGGACCCAAAAAGTATTAAAAAAAAAAATTTTTTTTAAAAAAATTTAATAGATGTAGTACATAAAAAATTACAAGGGGAAATGATGAATGAAACATTAACGGGCAAAACCCACTTACCTTTTTTGGGCCAATTCTTCTTAGTGTATGGAAGACTGGGGGGAGGAGAGAAAATTGGTTAGTTACTGTTTGGAAGGGGAATCCCCTTCCATCAACCCCTTTGGTCCCAAGGGCTTTTCGGGGGTTACTTTCTTCCCCGTTTTTTAAATGTCACTAGGCCCCGGGCTTGAGAGTAAAGGAGTCCTGTTTCAAAAAAAAAAGTGCCCAGGAGCTCTTTTTCCCTGGCATCTTTTTAAAAAGCTTCCCAAAAAAGGGGCCAAGACTCTCCCAACTGTACAAGTTGCCGATTTGGCTTGCAACTCCTTCTCAGGGTGATTTTTTCTCCATAAATTTTTCCCACCCAAACCCCCATTTCAAATTTCCTTTTTTTCTGAAGAAGGCCCCTTTTTCCCCATCTCTTTTTTCCTCCTCCTCTGCAGCAAGTTTTTGGGCTGCAATCTGTTGCTTTTTCCCTCCCAAAAAACTTGGCAGCCCTCAGTGGTTAGTTCTTCTTTGGGGTCCTCCACCAACTTTCCAAAATCCCCCAAACTCACAAAAAACCCCCATAAAAACTCCCCAATCCCACAAAAAGAGTTCACAAACTGACATAGGCTCATCGGACAGCCAAAACCTTAAAAATTTCCCCTTTGGGGGACACAATCTGGCCACGATTTTCCCCAAAGCAGATTCAAATTTCCTGGTAGTCCCCCCCCTCCCAACCTTAAACCTATAAGGCTTATGCAATGGAGGATACTGAAGTATTCTTTAAAAAAATTTTTTTTTGGTAAAGTGATGTCGAGGTAACATTAAAGAAACCTTTGAAACTTTGCTTTGATGTAGATTTTTTTAAAAGTTTGAAATGACCTGCTGGTCCAGGGCTGGGGGGAAGGAGGGGTTTTCGGGGGCAAGAAACCCCCACTGTGATTTAACCCCAAAATCCGCAGAATTAGGTCATCCCAATTTTTGGGGGATGGGGCAGGTGCATGGTCCCTTACTAGGGGGCACTTGAGATCCAATTTTTTCTCCAGGGGGCAATTTTTCACACTACGGCCAAAAAACGTTTACTGAACCCCTCAACGAAAAATTTTCCCCCGACCCCGGGCCCTTTTTATTAAAATATCCAAAAAAATACACAAATTTTCTCTTCATAACATTTTTTTTTTTTTTTGAACCTGGGATTTTCAGAAAGGTTTCACTAGTAAAAAGCTTTTACTTTTAAAAAACCCCCCTAGCATAAGCACAGAAAAAATGACGTCAGCCTGTTTTATAGAAATTGTTCCTGGCCGGCCTTTTCCTCCTGATAATGTAGGTCCTCTTTTGGGTTTTTTTCCAAAAAGGTCTGTTTCGTCACAATTGGGAAAACTTTTCCCGGTTCCAGAGTTTCAGCCTCAAATTAAATCCTTAATTCACTTAGAATTTTGTAGTGCAATTTTGTTGAACGGAAGGGCCCCCCATGCCTTATCACACAGTGTAAAGCCAAATATGGTTCTTTAAATTAAACTCTCCCAAAACCAAACCCTTTTGGTTTGGGCCCTTTAAAATTTAATTACATCACCACTTGTTGGGAGGGAATTTCTTTACCAAAACGGGCATGCAAATGGGCCCAGCTTTTTTTACAAATAAACGGGCGTTTATAAAACCCTCTCCGGGTAATTTTCTTCCGTTTATCCCACCAAAAAAAAACTTCTCAAAAATCTCCCGAGTACTGGTGATCCTTTTTTTCAGCATATTTACCCCCTTTGCAACAAAAGCTTCCTTGATTTCCTTTTTCTTGACCACAAAAAGGGAAAAATTGGTTTTTACGGGATTTTTTATACTTTCCGGGCCCGTTCAGCCCCCTATGCCCCCCTTCATATTGTTTTAATGGGTGTTTTTTTAATTCGGGGTATTTTACCCTTTTTTACCCAAAAGGGTTGGCACTAGGAGCTTTCTTTGGAAACCCTGGTAGCCCTTTTTTGGACTTGCAAGCACTAAAAAAGAATGGAAAAAAGGGGGCCCCTGGTTTTTTAATAATTTTTTTACTCCAGAAGTAGTTCAGGGGGCCAGTATGGGGGGCCGAATTTGGGTTTCCCCAAAAGGGGGCATTTTTGAAGTGTTTTTTTTCCCTTTTCCAACCCCCCCAAATTTCAGTAAAAAACTCATTCATAAATACCTTACAAAATTGGTCGCATTCGGGGGTAAACGTTATGCGGGGGGGCCACTTTTATTATAAATATTTTTTATGAAAAAAATGAGGAGACCATCGCTACTGGTAAACCAAAGGGGTTTTCTGGTGGGAAGGGGGGCTTTTTCGTGGCTCAGAAACCGTGAAATCAGTCCAGGCGAATTTAAAGATTAGCGATCAACCGACCATTTGCGACCAATGTTTTGGAATAAAATAATGCGAAGATTTTCCCAAAAGGGCGGGCTATCGGGGCCTGGGGCTATTATCGAGGGACCACTGTATATGGTAGTGCATGGTATTTTGTATGGACTATGTATATGGTACTATGGGGATTATGGTTTCTGTGTTTGGTACTATGTATGGTTCGTGTATGATACTGTGCTTTATTCTGTGCAACATACTGTGATCATATGTGTATGGTACTGTGCATTTAAAAATTTTGTTGGTAATGTGCATTATACTGTGTATGGTACTGTGGGAAAGGTACTAATTTTAGTACGTAGACCCTTTATTGGGGGGGGGGCCGGGCACTTCGCCCGGAGAGTAAAAAAAAACTTGAAAAAAAACGAAAAATTTTAGTTTTTTACCCAAAAAAAACTGAATTTTTTTGGCTACACTTTTGGTTTTAAAATTTTCATCCTTATAAAAATTTTTTCTAAAAGGGAAATTTTAATCATTTATAATATGGGATGGTGATAGTGCATTGGTAACAAGCGCGAATTGGCATTCCCCCCCCCCCCCCCCCCCTGTTTATTTTTAAACGGGTTTTTTTATATCTTTTTGTCTAAATAATAAAATTCACCGTCTTTAGGTCAGGCCAGAGTGGGGGGGAGGGTTAAAATGATCAAGGGAAACCCAAACGGGGGAAAAGTTTCCCCAAAAATACTGCACCACCCGCCAACAAAATTCATGTATTCCCTACCCCCGTAATATCAATTATAAGGGTTATTTACCCATCACAATTGATTTTAAAAAAAGACATAAGGCAATATAATAAATAAAAATAAAAAGTAAACCGAAAAAAAAATATATTGCCTAATAAAGACGTTTCCGAGGCAAAAAAAATTCTAGCGATAAATTTCCCCCTGAACCCGGAGTTTAAACCCGGAGAGAGTTCCCGGGGGGCAACGGCCCCCCCCGGCCCCGGTTTTTTGACCAGGCCTTGGTAGTTTTGAGCCGATCCCAAACCAGGGGTGTTTCTGCTGGCGGGAGCAAACCCAAAGTCGAGCCACAGCCCGGGGTTTGGGCGGAAACCCACTTTAGGTGTTGTCCATTTCCACTTGAAGATGGGCCCGGGGTCTGTTGGTAAACCCCTTATGTATGGGGTGGGAGGCAGTTGAACAGTTCGGGCCCCCCGACACTTATTTGGGAGGTTCCCCCTTTTAAGCTTTGTGACAACCCCCGCTTTTCTTTTGGGGGGTTGTTGCATCGTCTGCCAATCTTTTGTTTTCGTATTTAGTATTTTCGTGTGAAAATTCGGTACTAGTCCCTCTAAGGGTTTTCCCGGTGTATATAAACAAGGGATCTCTCCCCCCGCGTTTCCGGGAATACAGGTTTTTGGAACCTCAAAACGCTCCCCTAATTGAGGTGTTTTTTTCCGTTATGCCGCCGTGAAATTTTTCTGTACATTTTCTAGGTCAAACAATTTTTTACCTGCCTTTAAAAGGGGCTGTTATGTGCAGCAAAAACCCGCCCAGATAGAACAATGACCTGAAGATTTTCATCATGGGGTTGGCCTCCCCAGTTTTTAAGGGTTTTCATTATCCCTCCTGTCATTTTTCTAGCAGTGCGATTGGTACAAAGTTTTTGGTCCTTTAAGGTGAGATTTCCCCCGGCATGATCACTCCCAGGTCTTCGAAAGGGGGGTTTTCCTCTATTTTTTGGCCAGAAAAATTTTTTGTTTCTTGATAAAGATTTAATTTCCCCGTGGGTTTTCAATATTGATAATTGAAATTTTTCAAACGTTGAACTTCATATTGTTTTCTGCAGCCCCCTGAAAAATTTGGTTGATGTCCCCCCTGGAGCCTTGCAGGGGGCCCGCAATGGAAGACCGTCATGCAGATTCGAGTGTCATCCCCAAAGGGGGACCGGGGTGGGTGACATCCTTGTCTATGTCGGATATAGGTGAGGAACAAAAATGGGGGCGAGTACTGTGCCTTGTGGAAAAAGGGGCTTTTTTCAACCCTAGCTGCCCGGCTTTACCTGTTTACGACTACCCCCTCTGTGTTTGCCTAGTGAGGAAATTATTGATCCATCAACCGATTTTCCCGTTATTCCTTTAGGGAGCATTTTGTGCACATTAAAGCCTTGGGCCCCACTTGTCGAAGGGTTTTGCAAGTCTGTAAATTACATTTTGCATTCTTTTTGTCTTCTAGTGCATCGGAACCCTTTTCTTTGTGGGTCCAATTGTTGAGACGACAGGAGCGGCCTTTTTAAACCCATGTGCCCCGGGGTTTTGTAACTGATGGGGGTTTTTGATGGGGGGGTGAATCTTTCCCTTTTTTGGGGCCCTTTCCCAAAAATTTTTATGAAAATGGGGTGTTAGTGCTATTGGCTTAGTTCTTTTCTGTTTCTTTTCTGCCCCCTTTTTGGAGTGGGGGTATGTCGGTTTTTTTTCAGTTTAAAAGTGGGGCGAACCCCCTGTCCCTGTCCCCCTTTAGGATGGAAAAAAACTTGTGGGTAGGGGGTTTTCTTGCAGTTTTTGAAAGAACACGGCCCTGGGGCAGAGTGCATGGGATGTCATTTATTTGCCCGTTTTTTTTTATTTTTGGGTCTTTTTGGGGTAAAATCGGATACTTGTTTTTAAACCCAAATTTTTGTGGGTCTCATTTAAAAAATTTTAAAATTTTTATCTTCGACTCTCCGTTGGTTAAACGGTTGCCCAAAATTTGGGCATATTGGGCTTGAAATTGCTCATCATTTCCTTTCTTCATCTTTTAGGGAACCCCTCTTGTTTAAGTTGGGGCCCCAAAACTGGACTTGTTTCGCTTTGATTGGGGATAGGGAGAAAAAAACTTTGGGTTTCTTTTGATTTTTATTTTGGCTTTTAGTTTTCCCCGGATTCCGGGTCCTATAAGATTCCTTTACTAAAAATTCGATTTTGCTATTTCTTGACCCTGTCTCCCTTTCCCCCTTTTCAGATATATTTTAAAACCCCTTTTAGGGCCCCTCTGTTTTTTTTTTTCCCCTCGCCTGTAAAGGGGCGCCTGCTCTTTTATTTTACAAATTTCTCCTCCTTTTTTTTAGAGGAATTTAAACCTTGTGCCAAGACTCTGCCACTGTACAAGTTGCCGATATGGCTTGCAACATCCTTCTCAGGGTGATGTTTCTCCATAAATCTTTCCATCCTACCCCACATTTCAAAAATCTCCTTAATTTCTGAAGAAGGCACCTTCTTCCATCTCTCTTCCTCCTCCTCTGCAGCAAGATTTTGAGCTGCAATCTGTTGCTGTTCCTGCTGAAACTTTGGCAGCTCCTCAGTGGTTAGCTCTTCATTGTGGTCCTCCACCAACTCTTCCACATCCTCCAAACTCACATCCAACCCCATGGAACTCCCCAATGCCACAATAGAGTTCACAACTGACATAGGCTCATCAGGATCAGCCACAAACCCTTCAAAATCCCTCTTGTGGACACAATCTGGCCACGATTTTCTCCAAGCAGAGTTCAAAGTCCTGGTAGTCACTCCCTCCCAAGCCTTACCTATAAGGCTTATGCAATGGAGGATACTGAAGTATTCTTTCCAAAACTTTCTTAGGGTCAAGTGAGTGTCTGAGGTCACATTAAAGCACCTTTGAAACATTGCTTTGATGTAGAGTTTTTTAAAGTTTGAAATGACCTGCTGTTCCATGGGCTGGAGGAGAGGAGTGGTATTCGGGGGCAAGAACTTTACTGTGATGAACCCAAACTCCTGCAGAATTAGGTCATCCAAGTTTGGAGGATGAGCAGGTGCATGGTCCATTACTAGGAGGCACTTGAGATCCAATTTCTTCTCCAGGAGGCAATTCTTCACACTACGGCCAAACACTTCACTGAACCACTCAACGAAAATTTCCCTCACGACCCATGCCTTATTATTAGATATCCAAAACATACACAATTTACTCTTCATAACATTGTTTTTTTTTTGAACACTGGGATTTTCAGAATGGTACACTAGTAACAGCTTCACTTTGAAATCCCCACTAGCATAAGCACAGAACATGAGCGTCAGCCTGTCTTTCATAGACTTGTGTCCTGGCAGTCCCTTTTCCTCCTGAGTAATGTAGGTCCTCTTTGGCATTTTCTTCCAAGAGAGGTCTGTTTCGTCACAATTGAACACTTGTTCAGGTTCCAGAGTTTCAGCCTCTATGTACTCCTTAATTCACTTATGAATTTTGTAGCTGCAATTTTGTCTGAACTGGCAGCCTCACCATGCCTTATCACACAGTGTATGCCACTATGGTTCTTAAATCTCTCAAACCAACCTTTGGTAGCCTTAAATTCACTCACATCACCACTAGTTGCAGGTAATTTCTTTACCAAATCGTCATGCAACTGCCTAGCTTTTTCACAAATAATCGACGTCATAAGACCATCTCCTGCTAATTGCTTCTCGTTTATCCACACCAATAATAACTTCTCAACATCTCTGAGTACTGGTGATCTCATTTTTGTCAGCATATTTACCCCCTTTGCAACAACAGCTTCCTTGATTTCCTTTTTCTTGACCACAATGGAAGATATGGTTGTACGGGATTTGTTATACATCCTGGCCAGTTCAGCCACACGTATGCCACCTTCATATTGTTCAATGATGTTTTTCTTAAATTCAGTCGTATTTCTCACCTTCTTTACCAAAGGCTTGGCACTAGGAGCTTTCTTTGGAGCCATGGTAGCTTATTTAGGACTTGCAAGCACTAAAATGAATGGAATATAGTGGACCCCTGGTTAACAATATTTTTTCACTCCAGAAGTATGTTCAGGTGCCAGTACTGACCGAATTTGTTCCCATAAGGAATATTGTGAAGTAGATTAGTCCATTTCAGACCCCCAAACATACACGTACAAACTCACTTACATAAATACACTTACATAATTGGTCGCATTCGGAGGTAATCGTTATGCGGGGGTCCACTGTATTATGAAATATTTTGTATGAACAAGTGAGGAGACCATCGCTCACTGGTAAACAATGGCATACTGGCTGGGAAGGGAGGCTGACGTGGCTCAGAGCCGTGAGTCTGCGTCCAGGACGAATGACGATTAGCGAGTCAACCGACCATTTGCGAGCCAATGTTCGGAATAAAATAATGCGACGATTTCCGAAAAGGGCGACTATCGAGCCTGACTATTATCGAGGGACCACTGTATATGGTAGTGCATGGTACTGTGTATGGTACTATGTATATGGTACTATGGTATTATGGTACTGTGTATGGTACTATGTATGGTACTGTGTATGATACTGTGCATCATTCTGTGCATCATACTGTGCATCATACTGTGTATGGTACTGTGCATCATAATGTGTATGGTACTGTGCATTATACTGTGTATGGTACTGTGAATGGTACTATGTATAGTACAGTAGACCCTCATGGGGGGCCGGACACTTCGCCGCGCAGAGTAAAAAAAAAACTTGAAAAAATACGAAAATTGAGTTGTTACCAAAAAATAGCTGAATTTTCTGGCTACACTCTGGTATAATTATCATCCTTATACAATGTTTCTAAAAGGAATTATAATCATTTATAATATGCATGGTGATAGTGCATTGTGTAACAAGCGCCGACTTGGCATTCCCCCCCCCCCCCCCCCCGTGTTATTTTTATCGTTTTCTTATATCTTTATGTCTAATATAATACAAATTCACCGTCTGAGATCAGGCCAGAGTGGGCGGAGCTAATATGATCAAGGAACCAATCGGGAATAGTGCCCAAGATGACTGACACCACCAGCCAACAAAATACATGTATTCCATACCCACGCTAATATCAATTATAAGGCTTATTTACCTATCACAATTGATCTAATATGACATAAGGCAATATAATAATAGAAACATAAAAAGTACACCAGAAAAAATAATATATAGCATAATATGACGCTCCAGAGGCAAAAAAATTCTAGCGATATATCCCATGAACCTGGAGTTTACCTGGAGAGAGTTCCGGGGGTCAACGCCCCCGCGGCCCGGTCTATGACCAGGCCTCCTGGTAGATCAGAGCCTGATCAACCAGGCTGTTACTGCTGGCTGCACGCAAACCAACGTACGAGCCACAGCCCGGCTGGTCAGGAACCGACTTTAGGTGCTTGTCCAGTGCCAGCTTGAAGACTGCCAGGGGTCTGTTGGTAATCCCCCTTATGTATGCTGGGAGGCAGTTGAACAGTCTCGGGCCCCTGACACTTATTGTATGGTCTCTTAACATGCTAGTGACACCCCTGCTTTTCATTGGGGGGATGTTGCATCGTCTGCCAAGTCTTTTGTTTTCGTAGTGAGTGATTTTCGTGTGCAAGTTCGGTACTAGTCCCTCTAGGATTTTCCAGGTGTATATAATCATGTATCTCTCCCGCCTGCGTTCCAGGGAATACAGGTTTAGGAACCTCAAGCGCTCCCAGTAATTGAGGTGTTTTTTCTCCGTTATGCGCGCCGTGAAGGTTCTCTGTACATTTTCTAGGTCAGCAATTTCACCTGCCTTGAAAGGTGCTGTTAGTGTGCAGCAATATTCCAGCCTAGATAGAACAAGTGACCTGAAGAGTGTCATCATGGGCTTGGCCTCCCTAGTTTTGAAGGTTCTCATTATCCATCCTGTCATTTTCTAGCAGATGCGATTGGTACAATGTTATGTCCTTGAAGGTGAGATCCTCCGGCATGATCACTCCCAGGCCCTTCGACGTGGTGTTCGCTCTATTTTGTGGCCAGAATTTGTTTGTACTCTGATAAAGATTTAATTTCCTCGTGTTTACAATATCTGATAATTGAAATTTCTAAATCGTTGAATTTCATATTGTTTTCTGCAGCCCACTGAAAGATTTGGTTAAATGTCCGCCTGGAGCCTTGCAGTGTCTGCAATGGAAGACACTGTCATGCAAAATTCGAGTGTCATCTGCAAAGGAAACACGGTGCTTGGCTTACATCCTTGTCTATGTCGGATATGAGGATGAGGAACAAGATGGAGCGAGTACTGTGCCTTGTGGAACAGAGTTTTTCACCGTAGCTGCCTCGGACTTTACTCTGTTGACGACTACTCTCTGTGTTCGGCCTAGTGAGGAAATTATAGATCCATCAACCGACTTTTCTGTTATTCCTTTAGCACGCATTTTGTGCACTATTACGCCATGGTCACACTTGTCGAAGGCTTTTGCAAGTCTTAAAATATTTCATCTGCATTCTTTTTGTCTTCTAGTGCATCTAGGACCTTGTCATAGTGATCCAATAGTTGAGACAGACAGGAGCGGCCTGTTCTAAACCCATGCTGCCCTGGGTTGTGTAACTGATGGGTTTCTAGATGGGTGGTGATCTTGCTTCTTAGGACCCTTTCAAAGATTTTTATGATATGGGATGTTAGTGCTATTGGTCTGTAGTTCTTTGCTGTTGCTTTACTGCCCCCTTTGTGGAGTGGGGCTATGTCTGTTGTTTTCAGTAACAGTGGGACGACCCCCGTGTCCATGCTCCCTCTCCATAGGATGGAAAAAGCTTGTGATAGGGGTTTCTTGCAGTTCTTGATGAACACGGCCCTGGGGCAGAGTGCATGGGCATGTCATTTATCGCCTGTTCGAAGTCATTTGGTGTCAGGATAACATCGGATAGGCTTGTGTTAACCAAAATTCTGTGGCTCTCATAAAAAATTCATTTTGATCTTCGACTCTCAGTCTGGTTAGCGGCTTGCTAAAAACTGAGTCATATTGGGACTTGAGTAGCTCACTCATTTCCTTGCTCTCATCTGTGTAGGACCCATCTTGTTTAAGTAGGGGCCCAATACTGGACGTTGTTCTCGACTTTGATTTGGCATAGGAGAAGAAATACTTTGGGTTTCTTTCGATTTCATTTATGGCTTTTAAATTCTTCCAGCGATTCCTGACTCCTATAAGATTCCTTTAGCTAAAGTCGATGCTTGCTATTTCTCTGACAGTGTCTCCCTACCATTTTTAGATATATTGACCTCTTTTAGCCGCTCTGTTTTCTTTTCCGTCGCCTGTAAAGGGGCGCCTGCTCTTTCTATTTTACATCTACTCCTCCTTTTTCTTTGAGGAATAAGCCTTGTGCATACATCGAGTGCCACCAAGTTAATCTGTTCAAGGGATAAGTTGGGGTCTGTGTTGCTTAGTATATCTTCCCAGCTTATATCGGTTAGGACTTGGTTTACTTGTCCCACTTTATGTTTTTGTTATTGAAGTTGAATTTGGTGAATGCTCCCTCGTGACTAATCTCATATGTCGGTCTGAGGCTCCACGCATACATGTCTGAACCTCAATTATGTTGTAATCTGAGTATATTGTGTTTTGATATGGTGACATTTCTTATCAGATCATCATTGTTAGTGAAGATGAGGTCTAGTGTATTCTCCAGTCTAGTAGGCTCTATTATTTGCTGGTTTAAATTGAATTTGTGCAGAGATTTAAAAGCTCGTGTGAGTGTGAGTTTTCATCAGAGCTGCCTCCTGGTGTTATTACTGCAACAATATTATTTGCTATATTCCTCCATTTTAGGTGCCTTAAGTTGAAATCCCCCAGGAGCAAGATGTTGGGTGCAGGAGCTGGAAGATTTTCCAGACAGTGGTCAATTTTTAACAGCTGTTCCTGGAATTGCTGGGATGTTGCATCCGGAGGCTTGTAGACTACCACAATGACTAGGTTTTGGTTCTCGACCTTTACTGCTAAAACTTCACTACATCATTTGAGGCATTAAGCAGTTCTGTGCAAACAAGTGACTCTGCAATGTACAGGCCAACCCCCCCTTTTGCCTGTTCACTATGTCACATCTGTATAGGTTGTAACCTGGGATCCATATTTCGTTGTCCAAGTGATCCTTTATGTGGGTCTCAGTGAAAGCGCGAACATTGCCTTTGCCTCTGCAAGCAGTCCACGGATGAAAGGTATTTGTTGTTTGTTGCTGGCTTTAGACCTGTATATTTGCAAAGAAAATGTCATCGGACTGGTGGTATTGTTGGTACTGGGGGGGGGGATTTTTTTCCAGCATTAGTATCTGTATCTGTTGGTTTGGAGTGGAGGCCATCGACTGTGGTTCCACTCCAGGAATGACTGGATTTGGTGTACGATTTCTGCCATTTCCTGCCAGTTTTTTTCCTTCCGGGCACTAAAAAACCTCTCCCTCTTGAGTGGCTGTGGCTACCCAGGTTTTCCCATGGCCTGGATGTTTTGTATCTTTTTGTCCCCTTTAGATGGTGTGCCTGGCAATTTAAGTTATAGCACAGTCTTTCCTGTACTGAAGAGGTACACATTTCAGGGTGAAGGTGAAGGTGAAAGACCCATTCTCCCGTCACTATGATGAGAGAAAATGGAGATTTACAATGGTTAATTGTAATAAACACTCGTAGGTTATGGAAAAAGTGTAAAAGAAAGTGAATTTTTTGGGAAAAAAAAAAAATTCCCCACACACCCGGGGTGCTGCGTGCTTCGGCCTATATCTCAGAAGCAAGTTATTTACCTATTTAGGGGCACCCCATCCTTATTTACAAATGAACTGACTTGATTTTCACAACAAACATAGAAGACTGATTGCTTTACAAGTGTAAGTGTTCCTTTCTGAAGTATCCCAACTATTTTTAGATTTGTGTGGGCAACAAGACCAACATCTTCCAAAATGTTAAAGAAGTTATTAAACTGACTCACGAAATTGTAATGACGCGATTGCAAACAAACCATACCCCGGCCGGGATTGAACCCGCGGTCAGAGAGTCTCAAAACTCCAGCCCGTCACATTAGCCACTAGACCAACTAGCCTAGTTGGACGAATCTTATTGTGGCTAGCTGGTCTAGTAGCTAACGCGAGGGGCTGGAGTTTTGAGACTCTCTGACCGTGGGTTCAATCCCGGCCAGGGTATGGTTTGTTTGCAATCATGTCATTACGATTTCGTGAGTCATGTTGATGGCAGTGAAGGGACTTGAGCTAGAGTTCATCATGGCCACTCTAGCTGGAGATTCGTCTGTAAAAACTTGCATTTGTGGTCACAGTGGTGCCTGTGCTAACCTTCCTATGGTGTAGAAATTATTATAGTCATAATAAAAAAGAAGCACTAAACCCGCAAGGGTCGTGAATTGCTATATATAGAGTGAAGGCATAGGAAAGGAATATTTATCTACATTTATCCCCCAGTGTTTGACTAGAGAGAACGTAATTCTTCCGACACTCCTACAGAGCTGCTTTGTAAACAAATCTCATATTTATGTTAAATTTTATTCTGTGGGTGTATTTTTTTTTTTTTTCAACAAGTCGGCCGTCTCCCACCAAGGCAGGGTGACCCAAAAAGAAAGAAAATCCCCAAAATGAAAATACGTTCATCATCATTCAACACTTTCACCTCACTCACACATAATCACTGTTTTTGCAGAGGTGCCCAGAATACAACAGTTTAGAAGTATATAAGTATAAAAATACACAATACAGTGGACCCCCGCTTAACGAACACCTCCAAATGCGACCAATTATGTAAGTGTATTTATGTAAGTGCGTTTGTACATGTATGTTTGGGGGTCTGAAATGGACTAATCTACTTCACAATATTCCTTATGGGAAAAAATTCGGTCAGTACTGGCACCTGAACATACTACTGGAATGAAAAAAGTTCGTTAACCGGGGGTCCACTGTATATCCCTCCAAACTGCTAATATCCCAAACCCCTCCTTTAGAGTGCAGGCATTGTACTTCCCATTTCCAGGACACGAGTCCGGTTTTATAAAATAACCGTTTTCCCTGAATCCCTTCACTAAATATTACCCTGCTCACACTCCAACAGCTCGTCAGGTCGCAAATACCATTTGTCTCCATTCACTCCTATCTAACACGCTCACGCACGCTTGCTGGAAGTCCAAACCCCTCGCCCACAACACCTCCTTTACCCCCTCCCTCCAACCTTTCGAGGACGACATCTACCCCGCCTTCCTTCTCCTACAGATTTATATGCTCTCCATGTCATTCTACTTTGATCCATTCTCTCTAAGTGACCAAACCACCTCAACAAACCCTCCGAATTTTCTGCATAATATTTACACTGCACATTGCCCTTAGACTGGACATCTCCACTGCCTCCAACCGCCTCCTCGCTGCAGCATTTACAACCCAAGCTTCACACCCACTACTATACTACTGGTACTACTATACTTTCATATATTCCCTTCTTTGCCTCCATAGATAACATTTTTTGCCTCCACAATGCACCCCTCACCTTATTTCCTTCATCAATTCTATGATTAACCTCATCCTTCATAAATCCATCTGGGGACACTAAAACTCCCAAATGTCTGAAACATTCACTTCTTCCATACTCCTCTTCCCTAATTTGATATCCAATTTTTCTTTATCTAAATCATTTGATATTCTCATCACCTTACTCTTTTCTATGTTCACTTTCAACTTTCTACCTTTACACACACCCCCCAAATTCGTTTTACAAAACTTTGCATTTTTCTTTAGAACCTCCCATAAGCACAGTTCATCAGCAAAAAGTAAATGTGTCATTTCCCCATTTTGAAATTTAAATTTCCCCCATAATTTAATCCCCCCCCTCTCCCGAACACCCTAGCATTTACTTCTTTTACAACCCCATCCATAAATATATTAAACAACCATGGTGACATTACACATCCCTGTCTAAGACCTACTTTTACCGGGAAGTAGTCTCCCTCTCTTCTACACACTCTAACCTGAGCCTCACTATCCTCATAAAAACTCTTTACAGCATTTAGTAACTTACCACCTATTCCATATACTTGCAACATCTGCCACATTACTTCCCTATCCACTTTATCATACGCCTTTCTTAAATCCATAAATGCATGGTTGGTGTTTTACACCAACCTTAACAACCTCCCTGGATGGTTGCTGTTTACCAACCTACTACCTTAAACCTGGTCTAAAGGAGGAGTGGGCTGTTATATTTTGGAGGGTCATCTGAACTGTTATGTCAGCACACTTCTGGCAAGACAGCAGTTAGGTGAATGCTGGTTAATGTCTTCTCTATTTTGGATTAATCTACCTCACTGAGACTACAACATCAGGTCCTTAAGCAAACACTATGATGACCTCCTGGCACTCCTTGAGTCACTAAAGACACCCTTCTCCTGCATTATTCTTACTGAGACCTGACTTAAGCAGGACACAATTGATATCTATCCACTACCAGGATACACAGCAATCCACAACTGCAGACCATACCAAGTTGGGGGTGGAACTGCAATCTATTACTCTAACCAACTATCTTGTATTAGCACTAATTGCTTTAGTGATGAATATGGGAAATACATTTTTGCTAATTTTACTGTAAAAAATCTCAAGACGCCTATAACAATTGGTGCCATATACCCGGAAACCCCACACAAAACATCCCCAAAATTCAGTGAGAATCTAAAGTCACTAATAACAAACAGACAAATGAACAAAAACACCCCCTTCTCTTAGCTGGAGACATCAAAATCAACTTGGCCTACCAGATGATCAGGGCTGTAACTGATTTCATCAACAATATGAACAACGCACTTCTCATACCAACAATAACTAAACCAACCAGGCTGAAACAGAAAGTGCAACCATAATAGACCACATATGGACCAATATACTAGCCCCTTAAATCAGAGATAATCACAGACAGCACTACTGACCACTACCCAACCTTCCTTCTTAACCAAAAATTAGTAAGCCCCCACTCGAATATAACAAAATTTCATTTGACTCCATGACGAGGCCTCAATAAGGAATTTTACAGAAGACTAGAGATGTGACTGGCTACAGAATTCTCCAATGCCAATGGTATTGGGCGACTGGACAGACATTTTTCTTAACAAATACTTAGACTTTACAACAACATTGTCCTATAAAAACGAAACAGATCACGAATATAAACGGCTTGGTTGCCCATGGTAACCAGCAGCATTCTGAAATCCATTGATAAGAAACACCAATATGAAAACCAATATAGACAGGGCTTATACACAAAGATATTCTTAAACAATATTCAACAGTTCTTTACCAATTAATAAAGAAAAACCAAAAACTGTACTACTCCAGCAGATTCACTAACAAAGAGGAGATATAAAAAAGACTGGAAAACACTTTCCCAGATTCTGGGGGGCCCACAAACTGGAAAAAAAAAAAAATTGTTCTAATTAAACCTATGAAACACCACTGCATCCAGTGATACAGCTAACAAGATAAACGATTCTTCTCAAAAAGGATCTAATCTGCCAGTAAAATCCCACGTACCAAACCCGTGCCGGGGGACTACCTAGATGGGAATTTCCAAAGTCCTTCTTCTTGTACCAACTGAGCCCACGGAAGTCAAACCCCGATCATAAAGTCACTTAAAAATAACTCGGGGAATCTGTTCACGTCCCCCATTATTGTACAAGCGAGCGGCCCATGTCCTTTCGCATGCTATTACATTTAATTTTTAACAAGTCACCAGAAACTGCACTTTCCCGGACACTACTCAAGACAGCAAGGGTTACACCAATACATAAAGGTGGTGACCTACAGACGTAAAAACTATAGGCCAATATCAAAATACCATTGCTATCCAAAATCTTCGAGAAACTCGTGCCCCAGGAGACTATATTCATTTATAACGTACAAAACATACTCAACCCCTGCCAATTTGGATTCAGGAAAAATAAAAGCACTATGATGCAATTATAAAAATGCTAGACCTGCTTTACACAGCTTGGAAAAAAAGGAATATCTGCTAGGAATTTTTACTGACCTAAGAAAGCGTTTGACACAGTAGACCACGGCATCCTATCCCCCAAATTAACCATTATGGTTAAGAGGTTTGCGCTTGCATATTTTAAATCCTATTTTCTAATGGGTATCAGTATGTCCCCATTAAAGCCCCACCCTCATAAATTGGGCCCATTTGATATGGAGTTCGCAGGGAAGTGCCCTTGGACCCCTGCTCTTCTCATTTCCATAAATGATTTTCCCAAAAACTTTTCCCAAACACAAAAAACCCTTTCCCTTTGCTGACGACAGATTTGTATCTCCCCCCTAATCTTGCCCCCTAAACCATTGTTAAGAGGGGGGCTGCTAAAAATACACTGGTGAAAATCAACTTGGTTACAGCCAAATAAACTTACACTTAACACGGCAAAACCTTTTACATTACTTTTCGGTCTCCTCAAATTCGCGAGGGTTAGGGGATCAGAGCCTCGCGAATGTTAAAAAAAACCTAAAAGTTTGGTCCCCCAATATATTGTAGGGAAATATAATATAATATGCTTCCTTAATTTAAACCCGTGAAACAAAAATAAAATGCATGAAAAACATAAACTGTATAAAAATTAATGTTATGCTTTAAAAACATGTTTTTTTTTTTTTTTAAAAGTGGCGTCTCCCCCGGGGAGGGTGCCCAAAAAAAAAAAGAAAGAAAATCCCCAAAAAGAAAATACTTTTATATTCAACACTTTCACCCATCGCATTTATGTTTTTGATGGTGTCAAAATCAACAGCTAAAAAGTAACAATAAAGTACACAAATACCCCTAAAAATGCCAATTCCCAAAACCCCCCCCTTTAAATCAGGCTTTACTTCCCATTTCCAGGATCAAGTCCGATATTAAAAATAACGGTTTCCGAATCCCTTCACTAATTTACCCTGCTCACACTCAACAGATGTCAGGCCCCAAGTACAATTGTCCCCCTTCACTCCTATCTAACACGCTCACGCACGCTTGCTGGAAGCCCAAAGCCCTTACCCAAAACCCCCTTCCCCCCTTCCCCAACCCTTTCGAGGAGCCCTACCCCCCCCTTCCTTCCCCATAGTTTTATGTTTTCCCAGTATTCTACTTTGATCCTTCTCTCTAAAGAAAAAACCCCTCAACAAACCCTCTTTGCCCCTGACAAATATTTTTTTAAATCCAACCTTCTCCTAATTTCCAACCCCGAATTTTTGCTTTAATATTTACACCACACATTGCCTTAAAAAGGACATCTCACTCCCTCCAACCCCCCCCCCCGCTGCTGCATTTACCCCCAAAAGCTTCACACCCATTAAGAGTTTTGGTATACTTACTTTCATCATTCCCTTTTTGCCTCTAGATAACTTTTTTGACCCCAAATTTTCCTCAAGCACCACCCCTTTTTTTTTCCTCATAAATTTATGTTTAAACCCTTTCCTTCTAAACCCTCCCCCGACACGTAACCCCCAAGTATCTAAAAAAACATTACTTTTCCCCATACTCCTCCCCCCCAAAATTTGTTTCCCAAATTTTTCTTTATCAAAAATCATTTGACACCCTCACATTACTTTTTCTTTGTTCCTTTCAACTTTCTCCCTTTTACACACTTTCCCCAAAAATCATCCACTAACCTTTGAAAATTTTTCTTTGAATTCCCATAAACAGATCATCAGAAAAAAAGTAACGTTAAATTCCCATTTTGAATTGTTTCCCCATAATTTAAATCCCCCCCCTCTCCCAAACCCCCTAGCATTTATTCCTTTACCCCCATCTATAAAATATTAAACAACCATGGTGAAATTAAACCCTGTCTAAGACCTACTTTTACGGGAAGGTTCCCCCTTTTTTACACCCCTAACCTGAAACCTCATATCCTCATAAAAACTCTTTACGCTTTAATAAATTACCCCCTTTTCCCCCATACTTTCAACATCTGCCCATTGTCTCTATCCCCCTTATATATGCCTTTTCTAAAACCTTTAAAAGCAATAAAAAAATTCCCATCTTTATCTAAATATGTTTTTACATATTGCTTCAATGTAAACACCTGATCTAACATCCCTACCCCCTCTAAAACCTCCTTTCTATCCCCATCCTCTTTTGTCTTCTTAATTCTTTAATTTTTAACCCTCCGTACATTTTCCTGGTATACCCGTAAATTATTCCTCTATAATTTTTACGTCCTTTTGTCCCCCTTTTCCCTTTATATAAAGGGGCTATACATGCTCTCTGCCCAAACCCTAGGAAATTTTCCCCCTTTTACATTTATTTAACAAAATACCCAAACCCTCCAAACTATATCCCCCCCCGCTTTTAACATTTTGTATGATCCCATCAGTTCCAGCTGCTTTACCCCCTTTCATTTCGTATGCCTCAGTCCTCCCCCACACTTCATTCTGCTTTCTTCACTCCCAAAAGATGGTTTCCTCCCGACCAGTGCATGAAATTTCTGCCCCTGTTTTTCCCTTTAAAATTTAAAAATTTCCCCAATATTTTCCCCCATCTACCCAATACCTCCCTTCCCCATCTTCTAACTCCCCTACTTTTTTTTAATGAAAATCCCTATTTTCCCCGGCTTTTAACTTGTTTAAAACATCCAAAAAATTTTTTTTATTTTCATTAAAATTTTTTGAAGTGCCTCTCCCCCTTTCATTGCTCTCCTTTTTTACTCTCTAACACTCTCTTTACCTTTCTTTTTCTCTCCATATCTCTCTTCTTTTAACACTTCTGCTTTGTAAAACCTCTCATAGTACCTTTTTTCTTTTATCACACCCTTTTTTCTTCATCATTCCCCAATCATCTTTTCCTCCTGCCCCCCCTCCTATACCACAAACTTCTGCCCCACATTCTAATACTGCATTTTTAAAAATTCCAACCCTCTTCAACCCCCCCCACTAATCTTTTCATAGCCCACCTTTCTGCAATGTCGCTTATATCTCCCCCACTTCCTCCTCCTTAGTTTTCATTTCACCCCCCTCTTACTTTTTGTTGCCACCTTCCCCTTTTCCCAATCTACCTCTTACTCTAACTGTAGCAACAACTAAATATGATCCGATATATCAGTTGCCCCTCTATAAACATGTACATCCTGGAGCCTACCATCAACCTTTTATCCCCAATACATAATCTAATAAACTACTTTCTTTTACGTGCTACATCATACCTTGTATATTTATTTATCCTTTTTTTTCATAAAATATGTATTACTTATTACCAAATTTCTTTCTACACATAGCTCAATTAAAGGCTCCCATTTACATTTACCCCTGGCACCCCAAATTACCTACTACTCCTTCCATAACATTTTTACCAACTTTAGCATTGAAATCCCCAACCCACCATTACTCTCACACTTGATTCAAAACTCCCCACGCATTACTCAACATTTCCCAAAATTCTCTCTCTCCCTCTACACTTCTCTCGTCTCCGGGTGCATACACGCTTATTATAACCCATTTTTCACATCCAATCTTTATTTTACTCCACATAATCCTTGAAATAATACATTTATAGTCCCTCTTTTCCTGCCTTTGCTTATCCTTCAACATTATTGCTACTCCTTCTTTAGCTCTAACTCTTTTTGAAACCCTGACCTAATCCCATTTATTTTCCTCTCCACTGAAACTCTCCCACCCCCTTCAGCTTTGTTTCACTTAAAGCCAGGACATCCAGCTTCTTCTCATTCATAACATCCCCAATCATCTCTTTCTTATCATCTGCACAACATCCACGCACATTCAGACTTCCCACTTTGACAATTTTCTTCTTCTTATTCTTTTTAGTAATCTTTACAGGAAAAGGGGTTACTAGCCCATTGTTCCCGGCATTTTAGTTGACTTTTACAACACGCATGGCTTACGGAGGAAAGATTCTTATTCCACTTCCCCATGGATATAAAAGGAAAATTAATAAGACCAAGAACTATTAAGATAAAATTAAATACCACAGACTCCACCATTGCCTCCACCAATGCCTCCACCACTTCCTCAACCACTGCGAGTCCTACTACCCTCCCTCCGACCCCCGGGAACTAGCAGCCAGCCCTCCCACCACTCAGTGTGGTGAGTGTTTTGTTTGTTCATTATTTGCTATTAAACTACAGTATAAATAATGTAAACCCATTCATGACTGCATATTGGAATGGCTATTCGGACAGGTATTGGACGGTGACATCATGTGTTTACTCTTGAACACAGCAAAGAATCAAGCATTTCTGTTACTGCTAATAATAACAATAGTAATAATAATAATAATAATAATAATAATAATAATAATAATAATAATAAAATAATAATAATAATAATAATAATAATAATACGATAAAATTTGAAGAAGGAAATTGTACAAAAATACGAGGGAGTGGTTGACACATCGTCAGTGTGGCTTTGTTTAGGTTGGACGTAAACATTTGTCTCCCTGCTCTTCCAAACATTTCACAATAATTTTAGCAGTTTTGGGGAGTGGTATTTAAAAACATATATGTTATAAAAATAATATTTCATATTATTAATAACATGTATTATTATTATTAATAACATGTATGTTATTAAGTACCACTGCCTCAATCGCTGCCTCAACAGCTGCCTCAATAGCTGCCTCAATCGCTGCCTCAATCGCTGCCTCAACAGCTGCCTCAACAGCTGCCTCACCCACTGCCTCAATCGCTGCCTCAACCACTGCCTCAACCACTGCCTCAACAGCTGCCTCAACAGCTGCCTCAACAGCTGCCTCAATCGCTGCCTCAACCACTGCCTCTACCACTCCAGTTGCACTCAATCTACAAGCACCAAACAATGAATTATTGTGAAATGTTTGGAAGAGCAGGGAGACTAATGCTCACTCCAACATAAACAAAGCCACATTGACGATGTGTCAACCACTCCTCGATTTTTGTACAACTTCCTTAAATTTATATAGTATTTATTATTATTATTATTATTATTATTATTATTATTATTATTATTATTATTATTACTATTGTTATTATTAGCAGGTAGCAAAAATGTTTGATTCTTTGCTGTGTTCAAGAGTAAACACATGATGTCACCGCCCAAAATACCTGTCCGAAATAGCCCATTCCATATGCAGTCATGAATGGGTTTACATTATTTATACTAAAGTTTAATAGCAAATAATGAACAAACAAAACACTCACCACACTGAGTGGTGGGAGGGCTGGCTGCTAGTTGCGGGGGTCGGAGGGAGGGTAGTAGGGACTCGCAGGTGGCGGGAAACTTGAATATGAATTGGCGGCTGGGAATTTGGTGGCTGGGAATTTGGCGGTTGGGAATTCGCGAATGTGTGAAGCCCGTGAAAGCTGAAAACGTGAATGTTGAGGGAGACCTGTATTATGTTTGGTAGCAGAGCAGGTGTTGCACAACTTAACATTAAGATTGACAACACTCTAATTGCCAGACATAATGAGGGCAAATTCCTTGGCCTATACCTCAACAACAACCTAAATTTCAGCACCCATATCCAACACATAACAAAAAAAAAGTATCCAAAACGGTGGGGATCCTCTCCAAGATACGATACTACGTACCACAAACTGCCCTTCTCACACTATACCATTCACTTATATATCCATACCTCACCTATGCTATCTGTGCTTGGGGTTCAACTGCAGCAACACACCTAAAGCCAATAATAAACCAACAAAAAGCCGCTGTAAGAATAATCACTAAATCCCATCCCTGGCAACACACCCCCCCACTCTTCATAGATCTAAACTTACTCCCTGTTCAGAACATCCACACTTACTACTGTGCAATCTATATCTACAGGACCTTAAATTCCAATATTAACCTTGACCTAAAACACTTTCTTGAATTGTGACAGGATCCACGGGCCCATAACACCAACACAAAACATCTCCATGACTTTCCCCCGTGTTCGACTAAACCTTTACAAAAATTCAATGTATTTCAAAGGACCTAAATCTGAAACACCCTACCTGAAAACTCTAGAACTGCAGACACATTCATCACTTTCAAAGCTACAGTTAGAAAACATCTTATCTCCCTGATCCACCCCGACAGCTAACTACATGATAACCACCTGGTGGTTCAAAATTACACTCACTCACCCATTGACTATACACCCAGAAATACTAATTTTAATCTTAAAATAATAAATCCTAACTAGTCATAAGTTTGCCTATGATACTCAAATATAGTCACCTTGTACTGTGCCAAAACAAAAGCATTCACATTGCTAAACTCACAAATTATGATGTAGTCACTTAGCATTAATACTATAATCTGTAAGGATTTAATGTTAAGAATTAATCTAAGTCTGCTCGAAATGCCTAGCCATGCTAGGTGTCCTAGTGGCCCCCTCTGTAATTAGTATTTTATAACATGTAAACCACAAAATACCCAAAACCTGTAAACCCAACATTGTAACCATTACAGAGAATAAACTTGAATTGAATTGAATTGAATTGAATTGAAAAAAGAGGTGTATTAAAAAAAAGATATACAGTACAAAAATACATAAAACATAGCCATAATTTATATTATTGTTTTCCATAAAAAAATCTGATAAGTTGAAATGTCAGGCACGCAGTTTGTTTGTAAGTTTGAGATTTCCTAAAATAATTCTTGTTTCGGTATCTGAGTCTGGGTGGCTTAGGGAGCAGTCAGGTGTAACATATCGACTTCTTTATTTTTCAACCGATTACGTTCATTTTTGGTGTACTATTAGAAGCTTATATAAAACATCCTGTGCTGAAGTTTCAATCATATCGGCCAAAAAGTAAATGAAATATGCAAAATTTACGAAAAATTGCATTTGGCAGGTGAGTCCTTCTCAGCGGTACTTGGAAAAGTGGTTTTGACACTTGCTGCTGATAGAACACCTCTAATTCCATCATGAGATACGTACCTTTTCTAAAATAAACCTTATCTTCATGCTAAAAAAAAATAAGTTTCATAACTTTTTTGTCATATTGGAAGATGTCGGTCTTGTTTCCCACATAAATCAAAAAATATTTGGGATAGTTCAGAAAGGTACGTATGTTCGGGGAAAATCAATCATTCTCCTATGTTTGTTGTGAAAATCAAGTCAATTCATTCATAAATAAGGATGCTATTCACATAAATAGGTAAATAAGTTACTTTCGAGATATAGGCCGAAGCGCGCGGCACCCCCGCTGCCCGGGAAATAATTTTTTTCCCCGAAAAAATCGCCTTATTTTACACTTTTTTTTCCGCGACCTACGAGTGTTTATTACAGTTAACCATTGTAAATCCGTTTTCTATCATCACTGATGAGAGAGGTCGACCCTCTCTCCCCTTTCAGGGAAATATCGATAAAAATTTTTTTCCCTTTGGGGGCGTCATATATGCTACATATTATTTTTTAAGGTGTACTTTTTATGTTTATATGCTATTATATTGCATTATGTCATAATAGATCAATTGTGATAGATAAATAAGCCTTATAATTGATATTAGCGTGGGTATGGAATTTTTTTGTTGGCTGGAGGTGTCGGCCATTTTAATGCAATATACCCAGGGTACCTTGTTTGGGTTTTACTTGATCATATTAGCTCCACCCACTCTGGCATGTTTCTCAGATGGTGAATTTGTTTTATATTAGACATAAAGATATAAGAAAACGATAAAAATAACACGGGGAAAAACGTAACAAAAACGTCAACAAAGCTGAGTCAGCGCTTCTTGCGCACTATGTCGCGTCAGCACTGTCACCATGCCTGTTATAAATGGCTGTAATTCCTTTTAGAAACATCGTACAAGGATAATAATTATACCAGAGTGTAGCCAGAAAGTTCAGCTATTTTTTGGTAACAATAACTCCATTTTCATATTTTTTCGATTTTTTTTTTGCACCGCGCACGTGAACCTGACTGCTCCCATATGTCCTTGATTTTCATGCAGTGATAAGACCTGAAACATCAAAAAATAATTCCCCTTATAGCTCTATGTCAGTCAAAACTTACTTGAAGGGTTTAAATGAGTCCTTCACTGGCCCATTCCTCTTGTACTTCTTCTCCAGCATGTCATTTCGTTTTGATCCAAAGTCCTTTCTTTTGTTTTGTGCTTCACGTTCAGTGTCTTGAATATCTAGATGTTTCAGTTCTCGTGCAATTGCATCTGCTGGATCTTCTTCTTCACTTCTGTTTTAAGTGAAAAATATACTATTGCATCAAGTCAGAATCAGGAATAAACAAAATATTATTATTAATATTATTTCTCCTAAAATGAAAACACAAGTGTGTCATGAACATAAAAGTTTTGGGTTATGAATCCTTCAAAAGATAAAAGAAAAACATAAGTAAACAAAGATCAGGTGGTGCAATGTTTATGGTTGTGTCAACAAGACAGGTATTGGAACATGGGCAAGGTGGTATTAACTACTGAAATAATGTTTTGTACAACCCAAAAAATTTATTCGTATTACAAAGTTACATATTAAGTGTTATCAATTTCTCTGCATATGACAGGAATATAATAAAATATGTTGAGACAGTGAAGTGCATTTGCATGAGATGGTCAAGGACACCATTTAATTAAATCTTAATAGAGTTTCTAAGATGCTCTTAATTAACCGCTGAGCAGGAACCAAACTGTGTACAACATTCTGGTGTGAAGGACAAAACTGTAAAATGTTTTTGTGTGCAGAATCAAACTGTGTACAATATTCTAGTGTTTAGAACCAAACTGCTTATGACAATCTAGTTTGCAGGGACCAAACTATGCTCAATGTTCTAGTTAGAAAGGACTAAACTGTGAATGACTTTCTAGTTAGCAGGGACCCAAAATATGTAAAAATTTCTAGAATGTATAATGTAGGTGCCTTCAGAGTTGCTGCTCCCCACCATTTCATGCCTCAACTCAACTGTCTGGGAGTCTCAACACCTCGTCACACCTAGGAGAAAATCTAGGTCCATGTGGGGCCTAGCAGCACATCATGGTAAGAGTACCTCAGCAGGACATGTCAGCAGTGCAATATAATACAACTTTATCTCTTTTCTGCAGTATACAAAATGTAGCTTATATGTAATGAAATGTTAATCATAAAAGAAAGCCACTAGCATGCAGTGCATTTCAGGCAAATTAACCATAATGCTTACAGACTACTTAACAACTAGATAGCAGACTGATGCCTTATTCATACAGATGGCCATTACTAATCCAGCATCACTGGGACCTGTAGTGTGCCGGATTAGTGAGTTTGTCGGATTACAGAGTGGTTAGGTTAGAATACACTAAATTAACCTATCAATAGAAACTCTTTCTACTACTACATCTTCCTCATTATCATCACTGCTTTTTCCTACAGTGGCTTGCTACTGTGGATTTACAACCATCTGCACAGTTTCTGAGTCAGTATAATGATAAAATTTGAAATTATGCTAGCTGAAATTAGTGACAGATTACTGATGGAATTGGAAAAATGGCTGCTGGATTAGTGATGGCCGACCTGTACCACATATATTACAATTTCAAGTTACTACAATAATGGAATTCAGCCAAGGCACACTAAGTAACTTTAACCTAGGATAACCAAATAAAATCTAACAATGTGGCTATTTCCACACAAAAATTGCAATACAGGTCTCCCTCAACATTCACGTTTTCAACTTTCACGGGCTTCACACATTTGCGAATTCCCAGCCGCCAAATCATATTTAAGTTTCCCGCCACCTGCGAGTCCCTACTACCCTCCCTCCGACCCCGGCAACTGGCAGCCAGCCCTCCCACCACTCAGTGTGGTGAGTTTTTGTTTGTTCATTATTTGCTATTAAACTACAGTATAAATAATGTAAACCCATTCATGACTGCATATTGGAATGGCTATTAGTAAAGGTATTAGACGGTGACATCATGTGTTTACTCTTGAACACTGCAAAGAATTAAACATTTCTGCTACAGCTAATAATAACAATAGTAATAATAATAATAATAATAATAATAAATAATAATAATAATAATAATAATAATAATAATAAATATGATATAATTGAAGAAGGGAAAATTTTACAAAAATACGAGGGAGTGGTTGACACCAAACGTCAGTGTGACTTTTTTTATGCTGGAGAGAACATTAGTCTCCCTGCTCTTCCCAAAAATTTTACAATAATTCATTGTGTTTGGTGCTTGTAGACTGAGTGTGGGCTGGAGTGTTAGAGGCAGTGATTGAGGCAATGGTATTTAATAACTACATGTTAAATAATACATGTTATTAATAATATGTACTATTATTATTTATAAACATATAATTATTAAATACATGCATGTTAATAATAATACATGTTATTAATAATAACATGTACTATTATTATTTATATCATATATGTTATTAAATACCACTGCCTCAACCGCTGAATTATTGTGAAATGTTTTTGGAAGGCAGGGAGACTAATGTTCTCTCCAGCATAAACAAAGTCACACTGACGATGTGTCAACCACTCCCTCGTATTTTTGTACAATTCCTTCTTCAATTATAAACGTATTTATTATTATTATTTTTTATTATTATTATTATTATTATTACTATTGTTATTATTAGCAATAGCAGAAATGTTCGATTCTTTGCTGTGTTCAAGAGTAAACACATGATGTCACCGTCTAATACCTTTCCTAATAGCCATTCCAATATGCAGTTATGAATGAGTTTACATTATTTATTCTGTATTTAATAGCAAATAAGAACAAACAAAACACTCACCCCCACTGAGTGGTGGAGGGCTGGCTGCTAGTTGCGGGGGTCGGAGGGAGGGTAGTAGGGACTCGCAGTGGTGGAGTCTGTGGTATTTAACAACATACATGTTGTTAGCATACATGTTATTAAATAACATACGTTATTAAAGCATAACATGTATATATTTAGTACAATTTACGACGTTTTCATGTATTTTATGATTATTCATGGTTCAACAAGTTAAGGAAGCAGTATTGTAATATATTTCCCTACAATATATTGGGGCACCAAACATTCACGGTTTTTCAACATTCGCGAGGCTCTTGATCCCCTAACCCTCGCGAATGTTGAGGGAGACCTGTATTATGTGATTCCTTGTACATAGTGTGAGGAGACTAAAGCAACCAAAAGAAATTAGAAAAAAATATTTATTTGCATCAGTTCATATACAGTGGAACCTCAGTTGTCGAACAGACTAGATGTCAAACAAATCAGTTTTTGAACAAGGAATTTGGTCTTGGTTTTTGTATATGGTCTTTGTTGTTGACCAACAACGCTTGGATCACGTGATCACCAGACAAGAGTCCACAGCATGGGTCTCAGTCAATATAGAAACTAACATGAGTGCTGTAAACATCTTTTGAGCTCTTGCTGTTCATCTTGTGAAGGTAATGAAACCAAAAGTATGAAACTTGATATAAAACTTACGGAATTACGCTATCACAAAGTTAGCAATCTTGGCAATATTTATGCACCGCCGATTTTGCCTATTTCAAGCCCTATTTTGGGCCAATTCCATTGTTCCAGTAGACCAAACTCACATCTATCTTGCTGGAACTCATTTTAGACTAGTGATTAAGTACAGCCTCTCCTCACTTAACAACAGGGTTCTGTTCCTAAGACCATGTCGCTAAACGAATTCATCACTAAGCGAGGAGCATACTATAATGGTTGTGAGTTTGTGTCAACCATCTTTGATATTGTTTTAACCCTTTGACTGTCGCAACCTCAAATCCTGAAGTGTCTCCTGGTGTCGAAAAATATTCGAAAAAAAAAAAGTTGTTTTCTTATGAAAATGTAAAGATTAATTTTCTGATTGTTTTAAGCCCCCAAATTTTTTTTTGCGATCAATACTTACCGAGATATAGAGGCGTAAAGCTGGCAGAAAATGAGCTGCATATGGCAACAGCGGCAAATGCCACTCACTCAGTAAAGTTTGGTTTACTTGCATTTGAAGGTTTCTTGCTTTTTTCACTATTTTATTTTTTCACATAACTTATGTGGCCTGTGAGACCAAAGTGTAGTGCAATGTTCATATATACATTCGTTGAATGTAACACAATTATAGCAAAAACACTAGTATCATCATATTGTTTACAAAACTTGTTTACACAAACAATATAAAAAAATTTTTATAACTATTCAGGAGCAAGGGGCTAGTAACCCCTTCTCCTGTATATATTACTAAATGTAAAAGGAGGAACTTGTGTTTTTCCTTTTGAGGCACCCTGCCTCGGTGGGATATGGCCAGTGTGTTGAAAGAAATTAAGTTTATAACTATTGTTCTTATAGGTAGTAGGTTGGTAGACAGCAACAGCGCAGGGAGGTACTACCATCCTGCCAAGTGAGTGTAAAACGAAAGCCTGTAATCATTTTACATGATGGTAGGATTGCTGGTGTCCTTTTTTCTGTCTCTTAAACATGCAAGATTTCAGGTACATCTTGCTACTTCTACTTACACTTAGGTCACACTACACATACATGTACAAGCATATATATACACACACCCCTCTGGGTTTTCTTCTATTTTCTTTCTAGTTCTTGTTCTTGTTTATTTCCTCTTATCTCCATGGGGAAGTGGAACAGAATTCTTCCTCCGTAAGCTATGCATGTTGTAAGAGGCGACTAAAATGCTGGGAGCAAGGGGCTAGTAACCTTTTCTTCTGTATAAATTACCAAATTTAAAAAGAGAAACTTTCGTTTTTCTTTTTGGGCCACCCTGCCTTGGTGGGATACGGCCGGTTTGTTGGAAAAAAAAAAAACTTTTGTTCTATAATATATATACATATGTACAATCACTGGACACTTCCGTAGAACTGCTACTGCTTGTGGAATTCTTTGAAACATGGGTGCATGCACGATGGTGTTTTACACTCTTCCACATCAAACAAGTGTCTCTGCATTTTTGTGGGCATTCTGTGGTATGCGCACAGACATAACACCTCTTCTGAGCATTTTTCTTGAAAGCAGTAGGAGGCAGAGGTATGGGGTACTGATCACCAGGCCTCAGACGAGATGGCATGTGTTGGTAATTTCGTGGGCGCTGGTCTATTGCAAGTGTTGTTCCTTGGTACTTGAATATTATTTGTCCGATAACTGACAAACAAAATACACCATATTTGGGTTTGTTGTTGGTCTTCAACCTATAGATATTATAAGCATTTAGCATGGAAATGTCAAGATGGAAAAAAGAGTTTTATGTACCACTTATAACTCTTGCGAAACACAATAAGCAAACCCAATCTACATGTCACATTTGTCCACTAAGTGCATACTGAGATTGTAGTCCATCACAGCTGCAGGCTTTATGATGGATTCATTGGTCTCTATTCTGCTTGCCAGTGTCTACCATTTCATGTCGGTGAACTGATGTCAACAATGTGACATCACGTTTGTCATGCCACCAAAATACCATGATGTTATTGGCAGCAAACACCTGAACTTCACCTCTATGAGTACCTGTGTCGAACTTAGGCATATGTCTATGATTTCCACGCACTGTGCCACAATATCTGTCATGTTTAGTCGCAAGAAATCAGTGAGTAAAGGGCTTGTGTACCAGTTATATCAGTATATAAAATATGCCCATTACCAAGATATGGTTCCATCATTGTTCTAACCACATCACCAGAGATACCCAGTAACTTGCTGATATCTTGCAATGTATTACTGCCAGTGTACACAATTATATCCAAAACCATACCACTTTTGCAATCGCACAGTACAAATAACTTTATACCAAAGCGTTTCCTCTTGCTTGGTTTATACTGCTTGAATGAAAGTCTGCCTTTGAACAAAATCAAAGACTCATCAATAACAAGCTTCCTGAAGGGATAAAAATACATACAGCACTTTTGTTTCAGGTACACGAACACATTCCTGATCTTATATAACCTGTCGCTTCTGTCAGGCCTTGTTTTGTCTGAAAAGTGTAGCATACGTAACAGTAGCAAAAATCGATTCACTGGTATAATGTCACTGAAAGCTAGGGCTGAAATCAGGTGGTCTGTCGACTAGTATGTGTTGACACTGTGCTTATACACATGTGGCATAAGCATTATTGTGGAAAAGAACAGATACATCTCTGCCACAGTTGTGTCCTTCCACTGGTGTAGCCATGACCTTGGTGAAAGAATTGTGTATGCCATGGTGTACTCGAAGTATGTATTGCTTTCCCTGACAATAATGTCCATCAGAAGTTCATTGAAGAATAACTGAAAGCATTCCAGTTCAGTGGCATTGTTCCCAAGTGTACATGATGGCCATATTTCACTTGTATTTCATCAAAGTGTTGGGGATTGGGAACAAAATTGTCACCTTGCTGCCAATCCTGGTGGGTACTGGATATTTACAGGTAGTTGTGGTTGTGAAGGTTGTGGTTGTGCAGGTTGTGGTTGTGGATGTTGTGGGAGTGTGGGGGTGGTAAAGGTTGGTTGTGGCTGTGCTGAGTTAGCAGCATGGGCAGTAGCATGGCCCGCTGCTGGTGCCACATGACTCATGTCGCCACCACCACCACTTGTTGCCCCACACACATCATTCATTCCCACTGTAACAATATCGTCATCTTCACTATCATTTCGTGGTGTAGGGCCACGGGATGTACTCCAAGATTTACTCCTTCCCCTTGGAACAGCATATGGCACACTACCAGAATGCATGCTGCGTCATACATACTGCCGCTTCACTGGAGAATATTCACCCTCACTGCCGCAACTAGAACTGCTTTCAATAGCTTGGAAATAACTATCACTTTCACTGCTCACATCTGAGTCTTGTACACGGGCAAATAGTTTCCTCTTTCGTCCTGGTACAGGTGAACGTGAAAGAGATGGCCCAGCACCAGAGGTGGAAGGTTGTGGGTCATCTGGATTTTCATCACTAATTACGTTATTCTGGGCGCAACTTTCAGTCACACCCTCTCCAAAACAATGAAATTCACTTTCACTGGCACTTTCATCACTGTTAGAGCTATCACTTGGGAACAAAAGACCTCCAATCCGCCGAGGAGTGAGGTACTTCTTACCGCGAGGCATGGTGAAAATGGACTTCCAAGATGGCGTTCCCACAATGCACCACCGAGTCCCCAATTTTTTTCACAGGGCGCACACCCACCATACAGACCCATTCTCTCACATGTAGGCCTACCAGCTTTCTCCCACTTGATTTGAAGCCGCTAGAATTTATGCATATTAATACGTTAAACACGGTGGCTCATAAGATGTATATATACGACCGAAACAGTCAAATGGTTAATGTTACCTTTGTACCATTTATAACATTTCTGGTATATTTTTAAATGTTTATACAGTAGTGCACTGTATATTGAAATAAATAAAATAGCAGAAATCAGCTCCAATATACATTATTTAGGTATGAATACTGGTCAGAGAGCCTGTCATAAGTCCGAGCATTGGTAAATGAACAGAATACATGACCATAACTGTTGCAACCCCTGAATGGGTTGCAATGTATGTATATATATTACATGTATATTACCTTTTCATATAATTTTAAATTGCTTATATTTGCGGTAATAGCTAAATTGTAAATATATTGCTTTATATTATTATTTGACTTAGTTACCTGTTGATAGGTAGGATGTAACACATATTATGTGCTCAAAGTTCAAGTCTTGATTGTCTAACTACTGTAATTATCGCTTGTGGCTCGTTTCCCTGCCAGGCTTCTCATTGTTACTGAGCAGCAGCTGTCCACGAAGCTATCACGTGATCGAGGGGGGGTGTCCTCACCTCGCCTGAAGTATTCAGTCTGGTCTAGACTCGCTTGGTGGTTGGATGTATTCTATACAAGTGCCTAAATCTCCCTTATTGGCCCTTGTTGGAAGATCGTCTCTTGTCTCATTATTCTTATTAGTTCTGGAGACTCTGTTCACAGAACTTTGGATAGACTTAGTGATTTTCGACGTTGTACTGAGGTTGTGTGTCTCAAAGACACTCTGAGCAACTCAGGTCCTGAGCTGTAGCTTCTGACCTAACTTGTACTGGTATCTGTGTATTATCACAGTCGGGGATTTTCTTATGCTGAACTTAGATTCAGTAGTATGGGAGTTTTGTGACTTTTGTAGAGGATCTGCAGATGGTCCCTACTAGTGTCGTTATATTATCTCCTTGTTCCTGATTCTGTGTCGCAGTTGTTTGTTATATTGCTATTGGGCTTAGCATTCTTTTTATTATTCAAACAGACTGTTCTGATTGCCGGTTGGTCAAGAAGTTAGTTTATTTGAGGACTTTGTCAGTCACTTGTTTAAATCTAGTCGAGTCGTGAGACATAGCAAACTACTTAGAGCACTTACACACATACACACAGACTTACTTGTACATATTTGTAATATCTTATTAAATGCTAATGTACCAGACGGTACTTAAGAATTATAAATGTGATATGTGCTTTCAGCACAATAATACTGTACACGAGAGAAGTGATTAATATTTTGATTATTGTGATTAATTTAATTTAATTTGATATATGCCTAGACAACTTAATAAATTTATTAAATTTTAATTTCTCTAGTTAGTAGCCTACCAGTTGTAATCCTAAAAGCACTAATAATTCATACTGAATTCTAATGGATAATTGGACAAGGATACTGACTACTTGTTACGAAAACCCAGTAACAGGCTGGATGCTAGAAGGGCAGTCCTTTCTAGTATTCACTGGAGATCTCTAAGCTTTTAGAATCGCGTTTTTTGTAACAAATGGGGGCCTGTCTGGGATGCTCTTGATCCAAGGTGTTGGAGAAATTGTCCAGTCTGTCATACTAGTAACTCTATGATCAAACACTTTGAGTACTTTCCTAATCTGAAGACTTTGAGTTTAGTCTTGTACAACATACTACATGGATGTATGTACTTGACTGAGTCTCTTGATCCAAGGAGATGGAAATACTGTTAATGAGCTCTAACTCTAAGACGACCAACATTAAAATTCCTATTAGGATTATAGTTTCCCATAATCACTCTCTCGTAGAAACATTTATTTTCGTGATGTATGCCAAAGTGAAACAGTTAATTGATACTCTGACTTTGTCTGAGTTGAGTACATTAAAACTTCAGACGTGTTGGCGAGTAGCCAAATATCTCGGTGTGATGTATAACAGGAATTACACCGCAGAAACTGTCAGAGCGTTAATTAAAGATATATTGTTTCCCCCTGCTCATACAGAGATGTCTGATTATGATTCAGATTCAGAAAGCCTAGTGTCACAATTAGGAAGTATGACTCTATTTGATGAAGACGAAAGAGCAACTAAGGCAGAAGTGAGCCTAGTGTCTGAGCCTAGTGTAGCTCAGTTCTCGCTCACGCCTTCCCTCCTAACTGTTAGCTTGACACAGCCTCATACTAGTACCGTGTATGCTACACCTGTATCTACTTATCCTAGACCAGATCTAGACTCTCTAGAGACGCCTGAACGAGGTGCCCGACCTAAGGACAGTCCAGAAAGACATGTTAATTTCCTTACTCCTCCATTACCTACTGGTCCTATCTCTCAGGAACAGTTTGAGAGGTTAGAACGTCTCATTATGTTGCAGACTGCACAAATAGAGGCACAGAGGAAATTGAACGAAGAAGATTTCCAGAGAGAAAATGTTCGTCTGGGAAGACAACAGGCTGATAGATCACAGGACACATTTAAAGTGCAGAAAGCTGCATCCATGGTTCCTAATTTTTTGAGAGTGACTTAGACACCTATTTTGATGTGTTTGAGAACCAGGCATGTGCTATGAACTGGCCACGTAAGCACTGGGCTACCTTGTTGCACACAACTTTGACAGGAAGAGCTCATACTTGTACTGCTGCTTTACCATTTGCCAAGTACATTAGTTATGACGCTGTCAAACAAACTATTCTAGAGACATATAACTTGTTGCCTGTAAGTTATCAACATGCATTTTGTACGTTACAACAACGACAAGATCAAACTTGTGTAGAGTTTGCTCATGAAAAATAAGTTGCAATTGAGAGGTGGTGTAGGTCTGCCAAGTGTAACAACTACGACAGCCTTGTTCAGTTGTTACTACATGAAGAGTTTAACAACTGTATGTCTGCTGACATACAAGAATATCTGATCGATCATACTACCTCGGATATTCTGGAAACTGCAGCATTAGCAGACAATTACGAGATTTCTCACAAACTTGTACGTACTAAAACACAGAGAAACAAGGTAACTAAAAATTGTCCTAGAAGTTGGCAACTTAAATCAGCTGCTCATTGCTGGCCTGATGTACCTGCTACTGTAACTTCTCGACCCTTTTTCCCGGAAAACTCACAATCCTGAATCTGTCTCTGTGGCTAGACAGAAATTTGATATCAAGAAGAAGAAAGTTAAATGTACCTATTGTAACAGAAAAGGACATGCAAGAGAGTATTGCTATAAGTTGGAAAGAGCTACGAGAAACAGTCGTGCGGCTGGCGCCCCCACTCAAGTCGTATCCTCTTCCGAGCAACAAAGGCACCAAAATCCTAGTAATACCTCTGATCCTACTGTTTTAGATAATATTACTCAGGACAGATGACTAGCGTCAGAAAGTGTATCTGACGAAAAGATCTGTTCAGCGATGAGTCCTTACTTTTCGAGAGGTAAAGTAGGATTTGACGAATCACATCTAACTGAGATAGTTTCTTTCAGAGACACTGGCAGTTATCTCACGTTATTAAGAGAAGATGGGACTGCCCATAAACTGATGATACCTATTGCAAGATAGATGAATTGTTTAGAAGCCTATGGTGGGGGTGTTATAAAAGTACCTTTGCACCCAAGTTTATATTGAAACTAAGTTATTTTACTGGTTTTATTTTTAGTGGGTATATCCAGTGGTGTATTTCCCATCAGGGCAGTAGACTTTTTGATAGGAATGATATCTTTCATGCTTTTATGTAAGGAACCATTGTGATTGATAATAACACTGATATAATTATGTCTTGAAGCTTGTAAGAGAAACTATTTTATTTCCTCTCACGCAATTACTAAGCAATGTCAAAGATTCAAAAACCAACCTTGTCTCCTGTTGAGTTAGTGGATGAACCAAAGATTTGGGCTTGAATATGTTGTTTAGTGACGCTCTGTGCCCAGGATCATTAACATTGACTCCCCCCTGTCATCAACCTAGTCAGGACACAACTGACGTTAAATTTCTAACTCATGATGATTTAATCAAGGATCAGTTTGTTGATCAGTCACTGGAAAGACTGAGAGATATAGCAGTTACTGAGAGTGAAGCAAAGGATCTCGATAATTGTTACTATTATAGTAACGGTGTACTGATGGAGAAAAATACATGTAAGTTATCAGCTGATAGTGTTTCCACCACAGTCAAGCATCTCGTAGTGTTACCAGTTACATTTCGTGAACAAGCCATTGATTTTGCTCACTATAGTCCCATAGGAGGACATTTGGGTGTCAAGAAGACACTCGGTAAACTGGCAAAACATTTTACTTGGCCAAAGATGAAGGAAACAGTAGCTGATCATGTGCGAAAGTTGCCACGTTGTGTCAAGTGACAGGCAAGCCAGCACACACACCTCCACCTACAACCTCTCACCTATGTTCACTAGTAGCAAAAGTTCAGTTCATCTGGACTAGTGATTGTTCAGATTTGTTCAAAAGGTTGAAGCATCTGCTTTCCTCTGTTCTTGTGAGGAGTCCTAATTTCAATCTTCCCTTCTTTTTACATATAGATGCGAGGTGTTATGCAGTGGGTGTTGTGCTGCTCCAACAGTCAACATCCACTGATATTCTCCATCCTATATGTTACATTCATCTAAACTTAAACGACACCAGAAAAATTATGCCACTATTGAGAAAGAGGCTCTAGCTCTTGTGGTGTCCTTGGAACATTTTGACATGTATTTGGGCACTTCCCCATTTAAAATTAACGTTTTTTCAGACCACAATCCACTCACTTATATAAATACTATGAAGAGTAAGAATGCTAGGATCATGAGGTGGGCACTCAGAATCCAACCTTATTCTATTAGTATAAAACACATAAGTGGTCATTGTAATGTAATTGCTGACGCTCTGTCATGTCCTTAATAATTATCAGTTACATTAAATTAATGTAATTTTAATGCCCAAATACCTTTTGTTACTTGCTATGTCAAATTCAGTAAGTAATGTAATCCCTCCAGCCCATATTAACTATGTATACTCATGTCATGTCTAATTATTATATTTATATATTCACAGTAGTGATGATGTGTATGAGGAGGAGACAGAAGCTGAGTGATGAGTGGGTAGTGTTGTGTGGGCGATGTACTGCGTGACAGAACACTGTCCTGCCGCAGACCCCCCCCCCCTCACTACACACCTTAAGCTGTTTCATACTCAGATGTCCATACTGCATAGCATTCCACAACCACTACTTAAGAGTGGAATGCAGTCTCCTCTACTATGATCGAGCCTCAACGTGCCATGCTTGTCTACGCTATCCTGTCTCTACACTGATGTACATAACCAGGAGAATGCAGAGATACGATACTGTGTACTGCCCTAGTACTAGGGGCATAACTTATAGTGAAACAGACACTGTTAAATTATAGAAGTGCTTGGCACAAGAGTGACTCTGATTAATGTTTATATTAAATTGTATTGATATGAGTAATCAGTAATAATGTGAAAGACATTAATGCAACTCCCAGTGCGACCGTTTGTCGTGTTGGGGGTGTTGCAACTCCTGAATGGGTTGCAATGTATGTATATATATTACATGTATATTACCTTTTCATATAATTTTATATTGCTTATATTTGCGATAATAGCTAAATTGTAAATATATTGCTTTATATTATTTGACTTAGTTACCTGTTGATAGGTAGGATGTAACACATATTATGTGCTCAAAGTTCAAGTCTTGATTGTCTAACTACTGTAGTTATCACTTGTGGCTCGTTTCCCTGCTGGCTTCTCGTTGTTACTGAGCAGCAGCTGTCCACGGAGCTATCACGTGATCGAGGGGAGGGTGTCCTCACCTCGCCTGAAGTATTCAGTCTGGTCTAGACTCGCTTGGTGGTTGGATGTATTCTATACAAGTGCCTAAATCTCCCTTATTGGCCCTTGTTGGAAGATTGTCTCTTGTCTCATTATTCTTGTTAGCTCTGGAGACTCTGTTCACAGAACTTTGGATAGACTTAGTGATTTTCGAAGTTGTACTGAGGTTGTGTGTCTCAAAGACACTCTGAGCAACTCAGGTCCTGAGCTGTAGCTTCTGACCTAACTTGTACTGGTATCTGTGTATTATCACAGTCGGGGATTTTCTTATGCTGAACTTAGATTCAGTAGTATGGGAGTTTTGTGACTTTTGTGGAGGATCTGCAGATGGTCCCTACTTATTGTCATTATATTATCTCCTTGTTCCTGATTCTGTGTCGCAGTTGTTTGTTATATTGCTATTGGGCTTAGCATTCTTTTTATTGTTCAGGCAGACTGTTCTGATTGCTGGTTGGTCAAGAAGTTAGTTTATTTGAGGACTTTGTCAGTCACTTGTTTAAGTCTAGTCGAGTCGTGAGACATAGCGAACTACTTAGAGCACTTACACACATACACACAGACTTACTTGTACATATTTGTAATATCTTATTAAATGCTAATGTACCAGACGGTACTTAAGAATTATAAATGTGATATGTTCTTTCAGCACAATAATACTGTACACGAGAGAAGTGATTAATATTTTGATTATTGTGATTAATTTAATTTAATTTGATATACGCCTAGACAACTTAATAAATTTATTAAATTTTAATTTCTCTAGTTAGTAGCCTACCAGTTGTAATCCTGAAGCACTAATAATTCATACTGAATTCTAATGGATAATTGGACAAGGATACTGACTACTTGTTACGAAAACCCAGTAACAGGCTAGATGCTAGAAGGGCAGTCCTTTCTAGTATTCACTGGAGATCTCTAAGCTTTTAGAATCCCGTTTTTTGTAACAATAACACAAGGCACAGATCACTCTTTGATGTTCCCCATGTCCATCTCACACTATGTAAAAACTCAATGTACATAAAAGGCCCAAAAATTTGAAATTCATTACCTGTGAATATAAAAGAAATACTGTCTGTGTATCAAATCAAGACTCTTCTTAAAAACCACTTACTCACCCACAACTAAATAAATACTGAATAACTGTATCTCATAAATGTATAACCCGTGGCCTGATCAAACTATGTTTTTTTTAACTACATTACCTAATAGAATACTCCATTCTCTTGAATGCACAGTAACTCATCTAATGACCATATGATCTGTTCCTGCACTACAAATCATTGATTTCACTCGATCTGATTCGATTATACAGTAGGGCCCCACTTATATGGCAAGTTAGGCTCCAGGCTACCGCCGTAAAGCGGAAATTGCCGTAAAGTGGAACACCTTTTTTCCGCTAATAAATACATATAAATATTAGATAACACGTTTACACTAACATATATTAAGTTAGCAATAGAACTAGGCATTAAAAAACAATAAAAAAGTAAAATATACATCTAGTACACTCATTACTTACCTTAAAATATTTATAGTCTTAATTTAGGGTGAGATGAGTAGTATGTATGGTAATCAGCCAGGTACCATACCAGGCCATTCCACCCACACAATATTCTATGACATTTAAGCATCCCAGAGCGATGAAATGCATATACAGTGGACCCTCGACCAACGATATTAATCCGTTCCTGAGAGCTCATCATTAGTCAAAATTATCGTTAGTTGAGTTAATTTTCCCCATAAGGAATAATGGAAATTAAATTAATCTGTTCCTGACACCCCAAAGTATTGAAAAAAAAAATTTTTTACCACATGAAATATTAAGTTTAATACACACAAAGTGAAGAAGACATGTACAATTACATGACACTTACCTTTATTGAAGATCTGGTGATGACTGATGGGATGGGAGGAGGGGAGTGTGTAGATGGTGTTAGTGTTTAGAAGGGGAATCCCCTTCCATTAGGACTTGAGGTGTCAAGTCCTTTTCTGGGGTTACTTCCCTTCTTCTTTTAATGCCACTAGGACCAGCTTGAGAGTCACTGGACCTCTGTTACACAACATATCTGTCCATAGAGCTCTGTATCTCCCGTTCCTTTAAGATTTGTCTAAAATGGGCCATAACATTGTCATTGTAATAGTCACCAGCACGGCTTGCAATAGCTGTGTTAGGGCGATTTTTATCCATAAAGGTTTGCAGTTCAACCCACTTTGCACACATTTCCTTAATCTTTTAAGCAGGCACAATGGATTCCACAACTGGCATAGGCATCTCAGGGTTAACCCCAAACCCTTCCAAATCTTTCTTAATTTCCATACTAATTCTCACCCTTTTTATCCCAGGGTTGGTACTAGAAGCTTTCTTGGGGCCCATGGTGACTTATTTTGCAGGTGCAATCACTAAAAACGCTGTGATATGAAATGTTCCGACTGTATGTTTGGATGCGACCGCAGTGGCTGGCTTGTAAACACTGACACCCACGGGACAAGTGAGGCGCACCCAGGCCACATGTGGACGCGTCTCGAATGGAACGAATTGCGTTGGTCGAGCTTTTTAGCGCTAGTCGAGGCAAAATTTTTGCAATAAACTGTATCGCTAGTCAGATTTAACTTTATACGATGCCATCGTTGGTCGAGGGTCCACTGTACAGTTCACTCATTACTTATCTTAAAATATTTGTAGTCTTAACATAGGGTCAGACGTGAGTAGCATTTATTGTAAGAAATCAAGAGTGGTGTGTATGAAAATATGCATATTAACGTAATATACGACAATTAATGAGATTCTGTGATTATTATCATCATCATCGTTACTAATATGGTGTCTCAAGACATAAGACACTCTTACTGATTTTAATGTGTACCTGCATGCCAGCACAGTGTGCAAGTTTATTTAGGTACAGGTATACATAAGTATAATTATCAGAGTACAGTGGACCCCCAGTTTTGTGATGGCATCGGTATCCGATAAATCCGGTATTCGATATATTTTAACTCAAAAATTTTGCCTCGGTTCCCATTAAAAAACCCAGTACAGTGGATCCCCGGTTTGCGATATTAACTCTTTGACTGTTTACGCCGTATAAATACGTCTTATGCGCCACTGTTTCTGACGTGTATATACTCAATAATTCTAGCGGCTTCAAATCAAGCAGAAGAAAGCTGGTAGGCTCACATGTGAGAGAATGGGTCTGTGTGGTCAGTGTGCACCACATAAAAAAAATCCTGCAACACTTAGTGCATAATGAGAAAAAAAAAACTGATCAGTTTTTTTTGGATTAAAACGCCGACTTTGAGGTGTATTTTCGTATAATATTTATTGATATATTTGCATTTTCATGGTCTTAGGTGATAAAATGGAAAACATATTACAGAAATAGAGATGATTTTCATTACTTTCACGATGAAAACGACCTTGAAACTGAGCATAAAGTAGCGGAAATGTTCGATTTTTACCAATGTTCAGGAGAAAACAAATCACACCACACATCCAATACACGTCAACTGAGGAGTCTAATATTCTTTCACTAGTGCACTGATATTATTTATACCATTTTTACAGTAATGCAGTAGTCTGCATAACAGTAAATTTTGTATTTTTTTGAATGAATAAAAAATCAAAATAGAAAGCAATAATAATATAAGAGGGGCCCAGAGATGTGACTAATGAACAGAGGATATGTTATTTTAGTGCCAAGAATGTCTACCTTTTTTATTCTGGACCCTATTTTGAAATTGGCATCTTTTTTCGTTTGTGTGAAATTGGCCAAATTGCCAATTTCTGACCACCATATTGGGTAGTCCAAATTGGTAAATGGGAGGTTTCTTGTACTCAGCTGATAGATAAAATGGAGTTCTAAAGAAATAGCTATAAGTTTGGTCAACTGGAACAACGGAATTGGCTGAAAATAGGGCTCAAAGTCAGCAAAATCGCCGATACGCATATGTCGCCGAGACCGCTAACTTCGCGGGAGCGCAATTCCATGAGTTTTCGACCAAATTTCGAACTTTTGGTGTCATTACCATCGGGAAAAGATTCTCTATCATTTCATAAGAAAAAATAATTTTTTTTTTTTTTTTAAATTTATCGACATAGAATGACAGTTTCAGAAAGAGGCCTGAAACAGTCAAAGGGTTAATCCGTTCCTGAGAGCTCATCGTAAACCAAAAATATCGGAAAGCGAATCAATTTTCCCCATAAGAAATAATGGAAATCAAATTAATCCGTGCAAGACACCCAAAAGTATGAAAAAAAAAACTTACCACATGAAATATTAAGTTTAATGCACACAAACTGAAGAAGACATGCACAGTTTGTAGAATGTACTCTACTAACAATAGAATACATGACACTTACCTTTAATGTAGATCTGGTGATGATTGATGGGATGGGAGGAGGGGAGAGGGCCGAACCTATTGTTTAGAAGGGGAATCCCCCTCCATTAGGACTTGAGGTAGCAAGTCCATTTCCGGGGTTACTTCCCTTCTTCTTTTAATGCCACTAGGACCAGCTTGAGAGTCACTGGACTTCTGTCGCATAACATATCTGTCCATAGAGGCCTGTACCTCTCGTTCCTTTGTGACTTTCCTAAAGTGGTTCACAACAGTGTCATTGCACAGGTTGCCAACACGGCTTGCAGTAGCTGTCTAAGGGTGATTTTCATCAAAAAAAGCTTTGCACTTCAAGCCACTTTGCACACATTTCCCTAATCTTTGAAGTAGCAACTTCTTCACTTTCTCCATCCCCTCCTCCGAAGCAGTTTCCTCAGGTCTGGCCTCTTGCTGTTGAAGATGATCAAGCAGCTCATCAGTGGTTAGTTCATCATTGTCCTCCTCCACCAACTCTTCCACATCCTCCCCACTAACTTCCAACCCCAAGGACTTACCCAATGCCACAATGGATTCCTCAACTGGCATAGGCTTCTCAGGGTTAGCCTCAAACCCTTCGAAATCCCTTTTGTCTACACATTCTGGCCACAGTTTTTTCCAGGCAGAGTTCAAGGTCCTCTTAGTCACTCCCTCCCAAGCCTTACCTATAAGGTTACACAATTGAGGATATTAACCCCTTCAGGGTCCAAGGCCCAAATCTGAAGTGGTGCCCAAGTGTCCGAGAATTTAAAAAAAAAAAAATTTGTTATTTTTTCTTATGAAATGGTAGAGAATCTTTTTGTGAAGGTAATAAAACAAAAAGTACGAAATTTGATGGAAAACTGACGAAATTATGCTCTCGCAAATTTTGATGTGTCAGCATTATTTACGAATTGGCAATTTTGCCGACTTTGACTCCCATTTTAGGCCAATTACATTATTCCAGTCAACCAAATTCTTAGCTATTTCACTAGTATTACTTCTATTCTATCGATTGAGCACAAGAAATCGCCAAGTCAACTGTTTCAACTACAAATTAAAGTGATCGGAAATTGTTAATTTGGCCAACTTAACACAAAGTTCAAAATATTCCAATTTCAAAATAGGGTCCAGAATAAACAATGTAGGTATTTCTGGAACTAAACTAACATTTCCTCTGTTCATTAGTTACGTTTTGAGGCTTTACAAATAAATTTGATTTTTATTTTTTATTCACATAATGAATTTTTATTCACAACAAAAAATAGAAGATTTACTGTTATGCAATACTGTAATAATTGTATAAATATCATCACCATATTTGTGAATGCATATTAGACCCACCAGCTGGCGTGTATTAGACATGTGAGGTCGTTTGTTTACTCTTGAATATCGGCAAAAATTTAACATTTCTGCTATTTTGAGCTCAGTTTCAAGCCATTTCCAGTGCTAAAACCAATCAAAATCATCTCTATTTCTGTAATATGTCTTCCATTCTATCAAATGAGACCAAGAAATCGCAATACAACTATAAAAAACATACGAAAAAACACTGCAAAGTCGCTGTTTTAATCAAAAAATCATGATTTCAGTTTTTTCTCTCATTATACACAGTGTGCTGCAGGATCTGTTTTATGTGGTGCACACATACTACATAGATGTATTCTCTCATATCTAGGCCCAAATGTACCACTCACAGTTTATCAGAGTGAGCTGAGCTCATGACGTAGATCTACGGTTTGGACCCTGAACGTAAAGCCATAGATCTACGGGACGGACCCTGAAAGGGTTAAAGTGATCCTTCCAAAACTCCTTTAGAGTCAATAGTGTGTCTGTGGTTACTTCAAAGCACCTTTCAAACATAGCTTTTGTGTACAGTTTCTTGAAGTTGGAAATGACCTGCTGGTCCATGGGCTGCAGGAGAGTAGTAGTATTAGGAGGCAAAAACTTGTCCTTAATGAAGCTCATGCTCCCAGAAAGTCGCTCTGCCAAGTCTGTAGGATGACCAGAGGCATTGTCTAATACCAGGAGGCACTTAAGGTCTAATTTCTTTTCAATTAGGTAATTTTTCACATTGGGGGAAAATGCATGGTGTAACCAGTCATAGAAAAAGTCCCTAGTGACCCATGCCTTAGTGTTTGCCCTCCACAGCACACACAAATTAGCCTTGAGGACATTGTTTTTCCTGAACACTCTGGGAGTTTCAGAGTGATACACCAATAAAGGCTTCACTTTGTAATCACCACTAGCATTGGCACACATCAGAAGATGTCCTGGGAGTGCCTTTTCCTCCTGAGTAATGTAGGTCCTGCTTGGCAATTTCTTCCAAAACAGGCCTGTTTCGTCGCAATTAAACACTTGTTCAGGTTTCAAGCCTTCACTGTCTATGTAATCCTTGAATTCCTTCATATATTTTTCAGCTGCTTTTTGGTCTGAACCGGCAGCCTCACCATGCCTAATCACACTATGTATGCCATTACGATTCTTAAATCTTTCAAACCAACCTTTGCTGGCCTTAAATTCACTAACATCTCCACTAGTTGCAGGCAATTTCTTTACCAAATTGTCATGCAACTGCCTAGCCTTTTCACAAATGATTGCTTGAGAGATGCTATCTCCTGATATCTGTTTTTCACTTATCCACACCAAATAACAGTCTCTCAACATTTTCTAACACTTGCGGTCGCTGTTTCGTAATCACAGTTGCACCTTTTGCAACAACAGCTTCCTTGATTGCCGTTTTCCTGGTCACTATAGTAGAGATGGTTGATTGGGGTTTTGTATACAACCTGGCCAGCTCCGACACACGCACTCCACTTTCGTACTTTGCAATTATCTCTTTCTTCATTTCAATAGTCATTAGCACCCTTGGTCTTGAAGGGTTGGCACTAGAAGTTTTCTTGGGGCCCATGGTGACTTATTTTGCAGAAACAAGCATCAAAAACACTGTGATAATATGGAATGTACCGAATGTATCCTTAAATGCGAGCACACTGGCTGGCTTGTAAACACTGGCACACACGGGGCAGTTCAGGCCACACGTGGACACGTCTCAGACGAATCGTGTATACCGGGTTTTGTAACGGGAACCGAGACAATTTTTTTGTGATATAACGCATCGAATACCGGATTTATCGGATACCGATGGCATCGCGAACCGGGGGTCCGAGACGTGTCCACGTGTGGCCGTGCGTGCCAGTGTTTACAAGCCAGCCAGTGTGCTCGCATCTATGGATACATTCGTTACATTCCATATTATCACAGTATTTTTGGTGCTTGTTTCTGCAAAATAAGTCACCATGGGCCCCAAGAAAGCTTCTAGTGCCAACCCTTTGGTAAAAAGGGTGAGAATTAGTATAGAAATTGAATGGCCTGAGCTTGCTACCATCTGCAGCTCACAAGACTGCCATCCCCACGAGCCCCTTTGGGGTGGGGCAGATGGTAGACCAGAGGCCTAGCTTCTCCCTACGAGCCCCATGAGGGCGGGGAATGTGGCTAGGCCTGGGGACACTTGGTCCCAAAGATGAGGAGGTACTTGTACCTCCTCCCGTGGGAGACTTAAGTCTCGAGACACTCCCCAGATACGGATCCAAGGCCGGGTCACCACTACTTGGAAAAGACCCAGGCCGGGAGAATACTGGCGAATAAAAAAAAAAAAAGTATGCAAATTAACCCCTTCAGGGTCCAAGGCCAAAATCTGAAGTGGTGCTCCAGTGTCCAAGAAATTTTGAAAAAAAAAAAAAAAAATTATTTTTTCTTACAGAATTAATGAGTATATTTTTGTGAAGGTAATAAGACAAAAAAAAAATTCTGATCAGTACTTACCGAGATACAGCGGCAGGAAGTTGACCCAAAATGACCGGGTGGCGGCAACATCATGACTTCCGCAAAATCCCATTTTTTTATTTTATGTTTTTTATACTTTTTTCTTTTCTTTTCTAATTTTTTTTCTTTTTCCAATAACATTTGTGGCCTGTGAGACCAATATAATGTATATTGTATAAGTGTACACTCATTGTATTCAACACAATAACTGCACTAATTTGTTTATCATTATATTGCTTACAAAACTTGTTTACAAGTTTATTGTAAACAAAATGATGAAAATACTAGTGCGGTTATTGTGTTGAATACAGCAGTACCATATAGTACCATATGGTACAATGGTGCTATAGGGTGCAATGGTACCATATGGTACGACACCATATGATACAATGGTACCATATGGTACAATATGGTACAATGGCACATGATACAATGGTACCATATGGTGCAATGGTACCTTGGTACCATATGGTACCATATGATGCAATGGTACCATATGGTACATTGTACCATACAGTACAATGATACCATATGGTTCATTGTACCATATGGTACTGTTGTATACAACACAATAAACACACTAATATTTTCATTATTTTGTTTACAACAGTTGTTTACAACAAAAATATGCAAAAATGTTATATATTAGTAATGTTCTATTATATATTTACAAGTGTACAGGAACTTGACGTGTTCCTTGAGGTGGATGACAAAGCACTTTGTCTCGGAAACTGGAGAGTCAGTAGCTAGCTTGCATCGCCACTCACTCAGTCTTGGCTGGTGTCTCATGCCACCAACACCTATTGACCATATGGTACACGGTATCATATGTTACAGGGTACCATATGGTACATTGTACTATATGGTATAAGGTACCATGCAGTACAGGATAACATATGATGCAGGGTACCATATGGTGCAGGGTACCATATGGCACAGGGTACCATATGGCACAGGGTACCATATGGTACAGAGTACCATACAGTACAGGACACCATATGGTACAGATACAGGGATAACTATGGAAATAAGTCACCCTGACTTTTTTGGGTTATCCTAGGATTTTATACGTATGCTGCTATGTATGATAATCTATGTACGTAATTGTATTTCTGTACATCTGAATAAACTTACTCAAGTGCATGTGGCATCATAAGTAAGTTTATTTAGTTATACACAAATAAAGTTACATAGAATATCATACTTAGCAGCATATGTTTGGAGAACCTAGGATAACCCAAAAAAGTCAGACAGACTTATTTCCATTAGGGTCCCTGTACCCTGTACCATATGGTATAATGTACCATATGGTACAATGTACTATATGGTACATTGTACCATATGATACCATTGTACCATATACCATTGTATGACATGGCACCATTATACCATATGGTACCATTGTACCATATGGCACAATGGTACCATATGGTTCAAAACCTTAGAATTCGTCTTCATCTCCACTTCCATCAGTCTTAGAACTGTAAGTTGTGAAGAGGAGAGTCAGAATTCACCCAGAGTGAGAGTGAGGAGTGAGAGCTTCCTTGCCGCCAGGCACAATGAACAAAGCTACTTTGGCGGTGTTCCCACAATGCCATGCGAGCATCCAGATTTTTTCTATGGTGTGCACACTGACCACCCAGACCCATTCTCTCAGATGTAGGCCTACCAGCCTTCTTGCGCTAAATTTGACACCGCTAGAATTTTGGCGTAGATCTATGGTTTGGACCCTGAACGTAAAGCCGTAGATCTACGGGACGGACTCTGAAAGGGTTAAGAAAGGTTTTGAAGGGTTTGGGGCTAACCCTGAGAAGCCTATGCCAGTTGTGGAATCCATTGTGCCTACTTCAAAAATTAAGGAAATGTGTGCAAAGTGGGTTGAACTGCAAACCTTTATGGATGAAAATCACCCTAACACAGCTATTGCAAGCCATGCTGGTGACTATTACAATGACAATGTTGTGGCCCATTTTAGACAAATCGTAAAGGAACGGGAGGTACAGAGCTCTATGGACAGATATGTTGTGCGACAGAGGTCCATTGACTCTCAAGCTGGTCCTGGTGGCATTAAAAGAAGAAGGGAAGTAATGCCAGAAAAGGACTTGCTACTTCAAGTCCTAATGGAAGGGGATTCCCCTTCTAAACAATAACTTCCACACACTTTCCTCCTCCCATCCCATCAATCATCACCAGATCTTTATTAAACATAAGTGTCATGTATTCTATTGTTAGTAGAGTACTACAAACTGTGCATGTCTTCTTCAGTTTGTGTGCAATAAACTTAACATTTCATGTGGTAAAAATTTTTTTTTTCATACTTTTGGGTGTCTTGCACGGATTAATTTGATTTCCATTATTTCTTATGGGGAAAATTGATTCGCTTTTCAATAATTTTGGTTTATGATGAGCTCTCAGGAACGGATTAATATCGCAAACCGGGGGTCCACTGTATATATAAAATATGAAATAACTTTTAAAAACACTTGAAATTTTAGAGTTTCAAGACATAATGGAGAGACTTTGTGCTTACGGATCTCACATAGAATGTAAACAAACCGAGTGGAGCACAGTGACCGTATTACTGTATTAATTTGAAATGACCGTATTAGCGGAACGTCGTAAAGTGAAATGCTGTAAAGCAGGGCCCTATTGTATTATACATTGTTATGCTACAAATCTGTATAACTTTAACGCTTCTTATTTGAAATACTTATTTGTACTTCATGTTGTAATTTGTTAATAGTAATTTTTACCACTGAATATATCATTGCTTAGTTAATCTTAAGTTAATTTTAAGCCTGCCCATAATGCTCTGCATACAAGGGGCTTTTGGCATGTACACCCAATTACTATATTTCTTTGTACAACTATGTATCATGTCCAAATAAAAAATAAATAAATAAATAAATAAAAATGTCACTAAATGAGGAGAGGCTGTACAAGAAACTGCCCATTTACCTATTTCAATCACTCAATAAAGTGATCTGAAATTAATAATTTGGCCAATTTCAAACAAAATTCAAGAATGGCCAATTTCAAAACAGGGTCCAGCATAAACAACTCAGATATTCCTGGCACTAAAATTACATTTTATCTGTTCATTAGTCACATCTCCGGGCCCCTCTTACATGATGCTTGCTTTTCATTTTGAAATTTTTATTTACACAAACAATAAAAGATTTACTGTGATTCATACTACTGCATAATTGTAATAATTGTATAAATAATATCAGAGCATTCATGAATGCATATCAAACCCACCAGTTGATGTGTATTGGACGTGTGACGTGACTTCTTTACCCTCGAACATGAGCAAAAATCAAACATTTCTGCTACTCTGAGATCAATTTCAAGCTACTTTTAGTTTTTAAACCATTGAAAATCATCTCTATTTCTGTAATATATCTTCCATTCTATCAAATGGGACCAAGAAAAGGAGAATACAACCATAAATACATAAATACCATACAAAAATACACCAAAATACACTCAAAATAGCGAGGGTCACTCCGATCCATAAAGGAGGTGACCAAGCTGACTTGAATAACTATAGACCAATATCTAACTTACCACTGCTCTCTAAAATCTTTGAAAAATTAATTCATAGACGGATCTATTCCTACCTCGTTTCACACAACATATTAAACCCTTGTCAGTTTGGATTCAGAAATAATAAAAGCACAAAGGACACTATCATACACATGCTAGAACTAATATATACCGCACTTGAAAAGAAGTAAGTCCCGCTGGGCATTTTCAATGATTTACGTAAAGCTTTCGATAGAGTCGACCATGAACTATTGTACTCCAAATTAATGCACTATGGTATCAGAGGCCACTCCCTCAACCACCTAAAGTCATACCTCAGTAACAGAACTCAATATGTGTATGCAAATGATACCAACTCCTCCACCCAACCAATCACAGTAGGAGTCCCACAAGGAAGCATCCTTAGACCACTCCTCTTTCTCATCTACATAAATGATCTGCCGAATGCATCACAGCTACTCAAATCCATATTATTTGCAGATGACACTACATATGTATTTTCCGACCCAAATGCAGTCATACTAGCAAACACAGTCAATGCTGAATTACAGAAAATATCTGCGTGGATGATGACTAACAAACTTACCCTGAACACTGATAAAACCTATTTCATTCAGTTTGGAAACAAAGCTGCAAATGATCCAATTAACATTACGCTAAATGGATCATCAGTCACAAGACTCACAGAGGGAAAATTCCTAGGTATCCACCTTGACAGTAGCCTTAAGTTCCGGACACACATACAACACATCACCAAGAAAATCTCCAAGACTGTAAGCATACTATCAAAGATAAGGTACTACGTTCCACAATCAGCTCTCCTGGCACTGTACCATTCACTCATATACTCTTATCTCACATATGGAATTTGTGCATGGGGATCAACAACATCCAATCACCTAAAACCCCTAATAACCCAGCAAAAGGCAGCAATAAGAATGATAACAAATTCCCACTCCCGCCAGCATACTCCACCAATTTTCAAAAGTCTGAATCTGCTTACCATTAAGAACATCCATACTTATTCATGTGCCTACTACATACACAGAACTATACACGCAAATATAAACCCCCCACTCAAACTTTTCCTCACCAACCTAAACAGGACACATGACCACAACACAAGACACAGATCTCTTTTTGATATACCTCGTGTCCATATCACAATGTGTAAAAACTCTATGCACATAAAGGGCTCCAAAATATGGAATTCATTACTAGAAGATATTAAAGTAACCCAGTCTGAAAATCAATTTAAGACTCTTCTCAAAAGCCACTTAATGACCCTAGACTAAATGCTAAATACTCAGTATACATTTACTCACCTATGTACTCCCACATCATAACTGAAACAATCACATTCAACCTTTTATCCATTGTTGACACGAATATAACTGAATCATTGTTTTTCACAAAAGCATTTAAGAGTATAAATACGTATGTCTTTTTATTATACAAATTTTGATTAATTTATAATTAATATTCTACTGTACAACTATGAAATAATTACTTTCCTACTGTACAACTATGTTATACTACTCCTTAGTATTAAGTAGAATGTAAGCCAATAATGTCAAGTTGGCCCATAATGCCAAGGCATAATAGAGGCTCTCTTTGCATTGCAACCCACTATTGTATATACACAATCTCAATGTACTGTTTGCAAAGACATTAAATAAATAAAATCAATAAAATAAATAATTTCACTGTTTTAAACCAAAAACATGGTTGTAGCTTTTTGTCATTATGCACTGTGTGCTGCAGGATTTTTTTTGTACTGCACACACTGACCATGGAGACCCATTCTCTAACATACAGGCCTACCAGCTTTCTCCTGCAAAGTTTGAAGCCGCTAGAATTTTGTCATTAGCTCTCCTCTGATAGGCAAGAGGCAGCGAAATTTTTATTTAGTACAGCCTCTCCTCACTTAACGACAGAGTTTCGTTCCTAAGACCACATCGGTAAATGAATTCATTGCTAAGTGACGAGCATACTATACTGGTAGTGGGTTTGTGTCAACCATCTTTGATATTGTTTTAATGTCATCTTTGCACCATTTATAACATTTTTAGTATATTTTTAAATGTTTCTACAGTAATGTACTGTACATATATTGTAATAAACAGAATAGAGAAAATCAGCTCTAATGAACATTATTTAGGTATGCATACTGGTCAGAGATCTCGTCGTAAGTCCGAGTCATTGGTAAACAAGTACGCCAGCTAAGTGAGGGGAGGCTGTATTCACTTTTACAGTTTCCATGTGCTGTATAATTTTATACATTGTTTTATGTAGTAGTAGTACTGTACATTATTATTAATAAATTATTATAAATTATTATACTGTCATTTTGGGTCTGGAACGGATTAATTCTATTTACATTATTCTTTATGGGAAAAATTGGTTTGCTTCTCAACCATTTTGGTTGTTGAACCAACATCTAGAACAAATTAAGTTCAACAACCAAGGATCCATTGTACCGTGTTCCAAGTTGGACTACGTTGGGCTATGCATCTTATGTTTTTAGTAGCACTAAAAACCTTGGAAACTTATCTAACATTACAATTAATTAATGTACATAGAGTTAGAGAGTGAAAAAAAAAAATTTAGAATCAAAAACAGATTCAGAATTTACAGTAGTTCTCATGATATAAAATTGAGTGGAGAGAGTGTCTCTGACGATCATGCTGCCATAGGAAAGTTCCAGGCTGAGCTAGCTAACATCTCTGAGGGAAGTTGCACACCTGACCAAGTGTTTAATTGCTGATGAGACAGGTTGTTCTGCAAGATGATACCATCTAGAACATACATCAGCAAAGAAGAGAAAACTGCTCTTGGATTCAAGGATGCAAAAGATTGTTTCAGCTTGCATCTTTGCAGAAAAAATGCCTCAGGAATTTTTAAATGTAACCCCATGCTTTAACCCTTTTGCCATTGAGACCCTCAAAATTAATATTGTTCTCAGTATCCACTTTAAAAAATAATTCTGAAATAGCAGAGAATCTTTCTCTGAAGGTGATGACATCAAAAGTATGAAATTTGTTGGAAAACTTGTGAAATTATGCAGGTACAAGGTTAGCAGTCTCAGCAAAACTTATGCATCAGCAATTTCACTCATTTTGAGTCCTATTTTAAGCCAGTCAACCAAATTCATAGCTATTTCACTAGTATGCTTTTCATTCTATCAACTGAGCACATTCATCTATTTCAACTACCCTATAAAGTGCACAGAAGTTAGTAATTTGGCTAATTCTACACAAAAAATAAGGAATGTAGACATTACTGCCACTGAAACATTTCCTCTGTTCATTAACCCTTTCAGGGTCTGTGCCGTAGTTCTACGGCTTTGAGTTGAGGGTCTAAACCGTAGATCTATGCCATGAGCTCAGCTCACTCTGATAAGCTGTGAGTGGTAAATTTGGGCCTAGATATGAGAAAATACATCTATGTGGTATGTGTGTACCACATAAAACAAATCCTGCAGCACACAGTGCAAAAAGAGAGAAAAAAAAACTGAGACCGTAATTTTTTATTAAAATAGCGACTTTGCGGTGTTTTTTCATGTTTTTTATGGTTGTATTTGCAATTTATTGGTCTCATTTGATAGAATGGAAGATATATTACAGAAATAGAGATGATTTTGATTGGTTTTATTACTGGAAATGGCTTGAAACTGAGCTCAAAGTAGAGGAAATGCTAAATTTTTGCCGATGTTCAAGAGTAAACAAATGGCCTCACACGTCTAATACACACCAGCTGGTGGGTCTAATATACATTCACAAATGTGATGATATTATTTATACAACTGTCGCATGTCAGGGTGTCAGCGTGCCTCGTTGTGCTCCGGGTTATCTCGTGTTTTCACGGTCGCTCTTACGTGCTAGAACTTTAATTGGTGTCATCAATCCTATACGATACATCCCTCTAGCGCCTGGAACCAATCTTGGGCGGAAAACATTATATACTGAGTCAAAAAAGGAGAATTAGTGTGCACTACCTAGCAGAGTTTACTGCCAGAGGGGAATCATAGGCCTGTGTCCCGGGTGAAAAAAAATAATAATAATTGAACTTTTCGTGTCAGAGGAAAGAAAGTCTCCCTGATAACATTGAGTATACATAGTGTATAGTGTATACTACAGTGGCTCCCTAGTATATTGATGATAAAGGCTAAAGTGTCATTTGAAACAGGTGAATTTGTAAATGAAGTGATAAGCCTATAGAGGCAGGTGCCAGAAGTCGCCAGAAACTTACCACAGGTCAGCTGTTTTAATAATCTTCCTGGCCTGCTAGTGTACTCGCATATAATCTAGTGATACCAGTGAATAGCAGAATACAGTGTTGTAGTAGCAACTAACCAGTATTATAATGGTACTTAGTGGAGTGGAGTGACTTTCATTAGTTTCTTTTTCTTGAATTACCAGACGTTACTGTGAATTTCATATAACCTGTAGTTACCAGCGGTCGCAATATATACAACGAGAAGCAATTATTACTACAGAAAAAGCGTCCTTCCTCCAAAATTTGCACCAGTCAACTATAGTGATAATATAGAATTTATTGTGGTGGAGACGGAAAAAAAAAAAAAAAAATAGAAAAGCTAGATACAGCGATTGATAAACAAGGGTGGAGGTCGACCGTTCGTCATTGTAGGAGTGCCAGCAGTCACCGATTTCTTCAACACGCAAGTTATACTTTTGTATCAGTCAAATCACATATTACTCGGGTAGATAATTTCCAGTAGAGCCTTCATGTGCTAGCTCAAATCACCGACCAGTATGTTTAAATAAGTGACCCACTGATCAGATCAGATCGACTGGTCCGAACCCTTGACTGGTCCGAACCCGGGACTGGTTTCAAACAGTTTCGTTGGACAATAAAGCAGACTGTAAACGGATGGGGTTGTAGGCGCCCTTATATAAACACAAACATTAAAAATCAGGAACGTGACGGTAAGCTGTCCAATATACAAAAACAGTTAGAAACAGAAATACAAATAGCTAGAGCTTCATTTAAGGAGGTTATTAATAGAATATTCAAGAGGTTGCTAGTAGAATTGCAGTAAATCAACCATTCAAATCATTATGAAGCTGTGTGTAGTCTGTGGTCAGTCAAACAAACGGGCTTCCACATGGATAAATTGTCATTTTTGTGGAAATTGGTGTCACGCCCCTTGTGCAGATATCCCAGAACTAGCTACAAGCAGTATTAAAACAGAGAAGTGTTTTTGGGTATGCCCAAATGAGGAAAATCTGTGGACTAAAATCACAAGGGTATTAAAAGAGGACAACATCAAAGCTGCTTTCATAGAAAACCTGGAAGCTTTCTACAACAGATGGGAACATAAAAAGTCTGGGCTGAATGGTACTGCCCTTGATACTGGCCATGTAGTCACAAACTGTAAGGCTGGAGGTGATGTCCTGGTAGTCAGTAAATGTGGGGCTGATAGTGCTGTCCTGGGAGACAGTAATGGTGAAGCGGGAGGTGCTGTCCTGGGAGACAGAAATGGTGAAGCTGGAGGTGCTGTCCTGGGAGACAGAAATGGTGAAGCTGGAGATACTGTCCTGGAGACAGTAATGGTGAAGCTGGAGATACTGTCCTGGGAGACACTAATGGTGAAGCTGGAGGTGCTGTCCTGGGAGACAGTAATGGTGAAGCTGGAGATTTTGTCCAGGTAGTCGGGAATTATACGCAGGAAGGAATACATATAAATGACCTCATAGGGGACAGGAGCCATAGTAGGGAAACAAGTGTAGTCAAAGATAAGATAAAACCAATATTGCAAACTAGAAATACCGCAGGAAATAGCAAACAAGAGGACTCCAATAGCAATACTGAGGATAAATTACCAAAAACAACTGGTGGGAGCTCCATTGTTGGTGCTAGGGATGATAGAAAGTAAGACAGGGAAACATGCACCAACAGGGAATACAGTCACAGAAAACCCCAAGGCAAGCGGAAAACCAAGTTTGAGCACATACTATGCACTTGGTATCGGGTTTGGCATGGGAAATCTGGAAAAACAGATGGGACATGCAACTATGACCACCCTAGAAAATGCCATGCCCATATGACAACAGGAAAATGCAAACTCCCTTCCTGTAAGCTTTTTCACCCTGAAATGTGTACCCCCTTCAGTAAAGGAAAGACTGTGCTATAACTTAAATTGCCAGGCATACCATCTAAAGGGGACAAAAAGATACAAAAATCCAGGCCATGGGAAAACCTGGGTAGCCACAGCCACTCAAGAGGGGAGGTTTTTTAGTGCCGGAAGGAAAAAAATGGCAGGAAATGGCAGAAATCGTACACCAAATCCAGTCCTTCCTGGAGTGGAACCACAGTCGATGGCCTCCACTCCAAACCAACAGATAAGATACTAAAGCCGGAAAAAAAAAATCCCCCCCAGTACCAACAATACCACATCGATAACATTCTTCTTTGCAAATATACAGGGTCTAAAGCAGCAAAAAAACAACAAAATACCTTTCTTCGTGGACTGCTTGCAGAGGCAAAGGCAATGTTCGGGGGGCTTTCACTGAGACCCACATAAAGGATCACTTGGACAACGAAATATGGATCCCAGGTTACAACCTATACAGATGTGACAAGAGTGAACAGGCAAAAGGGGGGGGTTGGCCTGTACATTGCAGAGTCACTTGTTTGCACAGAACTGCTTAATGCCTCCCAAATGATGTAGTGGAAGTTTTAGCCCGTAAAGGTCGAGAACCAAAACCTAGTCATTGTGGTAGTCTACAAGCCTCCGGATGCAACATCCCAGCAATTCCCGGAACAGCTGTTAAAAAAATTTACCACTGTCTGGAAAAATCTTCCAGCTCCTGCACCAACATCTTGCTCCTGGGGGATTTCAACTTAAGGCACCTAAAATGGAGGAATATAGCAAATAATATTGTTGCAGTAATAACAACCAGGAGGCAGCTCTGATGAAAACTCACACTCACCGAGCTTTTTTAAAACTCTGCACAAAATTCAATTTAAACCAGCAAATAATAGAGCCTACTAGACTGGAGAATACACTAGACCTCACCTTTACTAACAATGATGATTGATAAGAAATGTCACCATATCAAAAACAATATACTCAGATCACAACATAATTGAGGTTCAGACATGTATGCGTGGAGCCCAGACCGACAAAATGAGACTAGTCACGAGGGAGCATTCACCAAATTCAACTTCAATAACAAAAACATAAAGTGGGACCAAGTAAACCAAGTCCTAACCGATATAAGCTGGGAAGATACACTAAGCAACACAGACCCCAACTTATGCCTAGAACAGATTAACTCGGTGGCACTCGATGTATGCACAAGGCTTATTCCTCTAAGAAAAAGGAGGAGTAGATGTAAAATAGAAAGAGACAGGCGCTCCCTTTACAGGCGACGGGAAAAGAATAACAGAGCGGCTAAAAGAGGTCAATATATCTGAAATGCGTAGGGAGACACTGGTCAGAGAAATAGCAAGCATCGAACTTAAGCTAAAAGAATCCTTTAGGAGTCAGGAATCGCGGGAAGAACTAAAAGCCATAAATGAAATCGAAAGAAACCCAAAGTATTTCATCTCCTATGCCAAATCAAAATCGAGAAACAACGTCCAGTATTGGGCCCCTACTTAAACAAGATGGGTCCTACACAGATGACAGCAAGGAAATGAGTGAGCTACTCAAGTCCCAATATGACTCAGTTTTTAGCAAGCCGCTAACCAGACTGACAGTCGAAGATCAAAATGAATTTTTTATGAGAGAGCCACAAAATTTGATTAACACAAGCCTATCCGATGTTATCCTGACGCCAAATGACTTCGAACAGGCGATAAATGACATGCCCATGCACTCTGCCCCAGGGCCAGACTCATGGAACTCTGTGTTCATCAAGAACTGCAAGAAGCCCCTATCACGAGCCTTTTCCATCCTATGGAGAGGGAGCATGGACACGGGGGTCGTCCCTCAGTTACTAAAAACAACAGACATAGCCCCACTCCACAAAGGGGGCAGTAAAGTAATAGCAAAGAACTACAGACCAATAGCACTAACATCCCATATCATAAAAATCTTTGAAAGGGTCCTAAGAAGCAAGATCACCACCCATCTAGAAACCCATCAGTTACACAACCCAGGGCAACATGGGTTTAGAACAGGTCGCTCCTGTCTGTCTCAACTATTGGATCACTACGACAAGGTCCTAAATGCACTAGAAGACAAAAAGAATGCAGATGTAATATATACAGACTTTGCAAAAGCCTTCGACAAGTGTGACCATGGCGTAATAGCGCACAAAATGCGTGCTAAAGGAATAACAGGAAAAGTCGGTTGATGGATCTATAATTTCCTCACTAACAGAACACAGAGAGTAGTCGTCAACAGAGTAAAGTCTGAGGCAGCTACGGTTGAAAAGCTCTGTTCCACAAGGCACAGTACTAGCTCCCATCTTGTTCCTCATCCTCATATCCGACATAGACAAGGATGTCAGCCACAGCACCGTGTCTTCCTTTGCAGATGACATCCGAATCTGCATGACAGTGTCTTCCATTGCAGACACTGCAAGGCTTCAGGCGGACATCAACCAAATCTTTCAGTGGGCTGCGGAAAACAATATGAAGTTCAACGATGAGCAATTTCAATTACTCAGATATGGTAAACATGAGGAAATTAAATCTTCATCAGAGTACAAAACAAATTCTGGCCACAAAATAGAGCGAAACACCAACGTCAAAGACCTGGGAGTGATTATGTCGGAGGATCTCACCTTCAAGGACCATAACATTGTATCAATCGCATCTGCTAGAAAAATGACAGGATGGATAATGAGAACCTTCAAAACTAGGGAGGCCAAGCCCATGATGACACTCTTCAGGTCACTTGTTCTATCTAGGCTGGAATATTGCTGCACTCTAACAGCACCTTTCAAGGCAGGTGAAATTGCCGACCTAGAAAATGTACAGAGAACTTTCACAGCCCGCATAACGGAGATAAAACACCTCAATTACTGGGAGCGCTTGAGGTTTCTAAACCTGTATTCCCTGGAACGCAGGAGGGAGAGATACATGATTATATACACCTGGAAAATCCTAGAGGGACTAGTACCGAACTTGCACACGAAAATCACTCACTACGAAAGCAAAAGACTTGGCAGACGATGCACCATCCCCCCAATGAAAAGCAGGGGTGTCACTAGCACGTTAAGAGACCATACAATAAGTGTCAGGGGCCCGAGACTGTTCAACTGCCTCCCAGCATACATAAGGGGGATTACCAACAGACCCCTGGCAGTCTTCAAGCTGGCACTGGACAAGCACCTAAAGTCAGTTCCTGATCAGCCAGGCTGTGGCTCGTACGTTGATTTGCGTGCAGCCAGCAGCAACAGCCTGGTTGATCAGGGGCTGATCCACCAGGAGGCCTGGTCACAGACCGGGCCGCGGGGGCGTTGACCCCCGAAACTCTCTCCAGGTAAACTCCAGGTAAACAATTATTACAATATTGCATAACAGTAAATCTTCTATTTTTTGGTGTGAATAAAAATTCATTATGTGAATAAAAAATCAACATGGAATTCATTTGTAAAGCCAGTAAACATAACTAATGAACAGAGGAAATGTTAGTTTAGTGCCAGGAATGTCTGCGTTGTTTATTATGAACCCTATTTTGAAATTGGGATATTTTGCACTTTGCGTTAAATTGGCCAAATTACCAATTTCATATCACTTCATTTTGAAGTTGAAACAGTTGACTTTGTGATTTCTTGTGCTCAATCGATAGAATAGAAGTAATACTAGTGAAATAGCTAAGAATTCGGTCAACTGGAATAACATAATTGGCCTAAAATGGGAGTCAGAGTCAGCAAAATCACTGATGCGGAAATATCGCTGACACATCAGAATTCGCGAGAGAATAATTTCTTCAATTTTCCATTAAATTTCATACTTTTTGTTTTATTACCTTCAGAAAAAGATTCTCTACCATTTCATAAGAAAAAATATTCTTGGGCCCTAGTGCACACTTTGAAATTTGGCCTCTGGACCCTAAAAGGGTTAATCATGTCCCCTGACCTTTCCAATATAACACTTGCCTTCCATTTTGAATTCATAGTTACACAAAAATAGAAGATTGATGCTATTTCCCAGATAGTAAACTATGACTAGGAATGATTGGTCATGCCTCACTGCATCCCTATAATCGAACCAGACCTATTCAAAATCATAAAACAGACCAAAGGGTGAAGGGATGCCTTAGCTGTCCCCAGGAAAATTTGGCAAAAATCAAATATTTCTACTACTTTGAGCCCAATTTCAACCTACTTATGATCCTGAAACCAACCAAAATCAAAATTATTTCAGTAGTATGTCTTCCATTCTTACAAATGATACCAAGAAACAGCCAATAAAACCATAAACACCATCCTAGAAAATACCTCACAGTCACTATTTAAACCCTTAAACTGTCCAAGCAGATCTACGTTCACATGCGTAGTGCTCCAAAAGTAGATCTATGTTTTCTTTACATATTTTCAAATACATATAACAAAAAAAAGTAGATCAAAAGTTTTTATACACTTTTTCAAATGTAAAAAAGAGAAAAGATCTACTTTTTTTTCATACTTTCAAATGTTGAAAAAACGTAGATCTACATTTGGACAGTTTAAGGGTTAAACCAAGCACACAGTCACAATTTTGTTTTTCATATCATGCACCACATGGGACATGTGGAGAAATTTTCTCCAGGAGAGGGGTATCAGCCCCCTTCAGCCCTGAGGGGCCCAGCCCTCTCAGAAGGGGCAAGCATCTTGTTTACTGCTACAGCAAGTAATTGATCCCAGATGCAGTACGAGTATGCGACGTGGTCAAGCGACCGATGCTCCTTGCAAAGTCCAGTGTTGCAAAGTGTAGTTTAACCCTTTGACTGTTTACGCTGTATAAATACGTCTTACGCGCCACTGTTTCTGACGTATCTATACGCATAAATTCTAGCAACTTCAAATCAAGCAGGAGAAAGCTGGTAGGCCCACATGTGAGAGAATGGCTCTCCATGGTCAGTGTGCACCGTATAAAAAAAATCAGGGAGCCAGTGGTGCATTGTGGGAATGTCATTTCTGTTGTCCTTTTTCAGCATGCCTAGAGGTAAGAAATATGTGATTCCCCAGCAAATCTGGGGCTCTTCTCTTCCCAAGTGATGCTCTAACAGAGATGGAAGTGTCAGTGAAGATCAATTTCATGGTTTTGAGGAGTTTGAGACCAGAAGCAATGCTCAGGATACCAGAAGAATGGAGGAGGAGGAGGAAGAAGAAGGAAGGAGGAAGGAAGGAGGAAGGAAGGAGGAGGAGGAAGGAAGGAGGAGGAGGAAGGAAGGAGGAGGAGGAGAAAAGAGAAAGAGGAAGGAGGAGAAAGAAAGACAGAAAGGAAGGAAGGAAGGAAGGAAGGAAGGAAGGAAGGAAGGAAAGAAAGAAGAAGAAGAAGAAGAAGAAGAAGAAGAAGAAGAAGAAGAAGAAGAAGAAGAAGAAGAAGAAGAAGAAGAAGAAGAAGAAGATGATGATGATGATGATGATGATGATGATGATGATGATGATGATGATGATGATGATGATGATGATGATGATGATGATGATGATGATGATGATGATGATGATGATGATGATGATGATGATGATGATGATGATGATGATGATGATGATGATGATGATGATGATGATGATGATGATGATGATGATGATGATGATGATGATGATGATGATGATGATGATGATGATGATGATGATGATGATGATGATGATGATGATGATGATGATGATGATGATGATGATGATGATGATGATGATGATGATGATGATGATGATGATGATGAGATGATCATCATCATCATCATCATCATCATCATCATCATCATCATCATCATCATCATCATCATCATCCCTTGAAGCATGGAAAACAGTTCACCCCATGACAGTGACAAGATAAGGGGAGATAACATCTGATAAGAGCTGACGTTTGATGAGGGTAAACGAGGGTAGAGGGAGGGGGCAGCTGATAAGGAAAGATTGGATGGCCATCCCCCTCGCTTTGTTTTTGCTGGTACACAAACATTTCTGTCTGTCTATTTGTCTGTCTGCCAAGCTCCCTGTCTATCCGTCTAGCTCTCTGTCTCAGAGAGAGCCACAAGACTGTGTCATCACGTTTACTAACATCTTCAAGCAGAGTATAGCACTGTGTCTGGATTTCTTGGCTTATCCTAGGTAATTTACACCATGTATACTTGTATTTATGTGTACCTGTGAGACAGAGATAGACAGACAGATAGAAAGAGAGACAGATTGAAAGAGATAGAATGAGGGAGAAACATAATTAGATAGAATGGAGGGGAAGCAGCATCCCACCCCATTGTTTTGACAGGCGGGAGGAGGAGTGAGTAATGAGATAATATGTTATTTTGACAGCTGCCGACTCTTGACTCAAAACAATTATAAGCCACACACTGGCACACAAGAAAAGCTTGCTGAATGGAGATAATAGCAGTTATATGAAAGTATCTAGTGACTATATATGTGTATATATATTATAGAAACAAGAAGCAAGAAGGGAAGGCAGGAATGAAGGAAGGACAGATGAAGGAATGTAGGAAGAGAGGTAGGAAAAGAATGCAGGGAAGTAGGAAGGAAGGAATGATGACACACGACCATTTACCTAGGATAACTACCTAACACAACTGCCTGCTAATACTTTGAAGAAAACTGCTCAGACGAGGTGTTTTCTTTGCACATAAAAAAAAGTCCACAAAAATGCACACACACTCGTTTTATGTGTGAGGAGTGTAAAACACCATTGTGTATGAAAACATGTTTCACAGAGCTCCACAAGCTGCAGAACTTCTAGGAATATGTTCGGTGACTGTACATTGGTATATATATTATAGAACAATGGTAATAAACAATTTTTTGTATGGTTTGTTTTTGTAAACAAGTTTTGTAAACAATATATTGATAATTATGTTTGTGTGCTTACTGTGTTGTATACAACTAGTGTATATTTGTACACTGCACCTTACTTTGGTCTCATAGGCCACATAAGTTATGTGAAAAAATAAAATAGTGAAAAAACAAAAAAAAACTTCAAATACAAGTAAACTAAAGTTTACCGGGTGAGCGGCAGTCGCCGCTGTTGCCATACACGGCTCATTTTCTGCAAACTTCACAGCTCTATATCTCGGTAAGTACTGATGGCAAACAAAAATTTCAGAAAGGGGCCTGCGACAGTCAAAGGGTTAATAAAAGACAGTCCATCTCTTACCTTAGCAGGACAATTAAGGAAAATCCTGCTCCCACTTTATTACCATGGTAAAGATAGTGTACACTGTTGTCTATGCTTAAGACAGCAAGAATCAAACATTCTGCTTTGCTTCATGGAGGAAGTGGCAAGGAAGCAAAAGTACTAGGTCAGCTTTTCCTTTATATTCGAGGGGCATTGGAGCGGCATAGGACACCGTGAGGTCACATTACTTTTGACTCTACCAAGAGTCACACTGACGCCAGGATAACCAACAAAGAACACCGATCCGTGCGTTAGTGTGAACAAAGTGTCTCACAAAACACGATAAACACTTACAGAGAAGTGTGATCAACTTCTTTAGTGATATGGTGTGAACAATTATTGATGAACAGTGTAACAACGAATGTTGCAATCCAACAGAGAGTAGTGCGACATTCTTCAAAGAACACTATTCTTCAATCAACTCATCGGATATCCGGGTGTAACTACGGGTCAGATACATGTACCCAGGTAAGTGTTCTAACTCGTGATGTACTACTATTGACTGCGCAGTTGAGTCTAAGTTACGAGTTAGTCACTTATCATAAACCCCGGTGATAAGCGGATTTTTGAGCCCACACAAGTACGTACGTCAGCCATCAGTGAATGAAATATGCTGACATAACACCCCCTAGGGGTAATTTATTATCATACATAATATAATCTTTTTCAGCCCGTTAAGAAGTGGATGATACAGCTTCTCAAGACCTCATCTGCAGGGGCAGCTGTGTGGACGATGAGCTGTCTTATCAGCTAAGTACTCCCTATATTTAATCTTTAACCTTAGCTGGTAAACCATTTCTCAACAGAACAGACCCATTCTTTGATATCTTGGCCAAAATTTACCATTCACAGTTTATCTAAGAGAGTTGAGCTCACGACGTAGAACTACGTGAGGGACCCTGACCTCAGTGACGTAGTTCTACGTGACAGCCAATGAACAGGTTAATCCTTTCAGGGTCCAGAGGCCAAATTTCCAAGTGTGCACCAGAGTCCAAGAGTTTTCAAAAAATAATTATGTTATTTTTTTCTTATGAAATGGTAGAGAATCATTTTCTGAAGGTAATAAAACAAAAAGTATGAAATTTGATGGAAAACTGACGAAATTATGCTCTCGCGAATTTTGATGTGTCAACAATATTTACGCATCAGTGATTTTTGCCGACTTTGACTCCCATTTTAGGCCAATTACATTATTCCAGTCGACCAAATTATTAGCTATTTCACTAGTATTACGTCTATTCTATCGATTGAGCACAAGAAATCACAAAGTCAACTGTTTCAACTACAAAATAAAGTTATCAGAAATTGGTAATTTGGCCAATTTAACGAAAAGTTCATAAAATTCCAATTTCAAAATAGGGTTCAGAATAAACAATGCAGGCATTCCTGGCACTAAACTAACATTTCCTCTGTTCATTAGTTACGTTTTCTGGCTTTACAAATGAATTCCATGTTGATTTTTTATTCACATAATGAATTTTTATTCAAACCAAAAAATAGAAGATTTACTATCATGCAATACTGCAATAATTGTATAAATAATATCACCACATTTGTGAATGTATATCAGATCCACCAGCTGGTGTGTATTAGACGTGTAAGGTCATTTGCTTACTCTTGAACATCGGCAAAAATTTAAAATTTCCACTACTTTGAGCTCAGTTTCAAGCCATTTCCAGTAATAAAACCAATCAAAATCATCTCTATTTCTGTAGTACATCTTTCAATCTATCAAATGAGAGCAAGAAATCGCAAATACAACTATAAAAAACAAATGAAAAACACTACAAAGTCACTGTTTTAATAAAAAATTACGGTTTCAGTTTTTTCCTCTCATTATGCACTGTGTGCTGCAGGATTTGTTTTATGTGGTGTACACATACCACACAGATGTATTCTCTCATATCTTGGCCCAAATTTACCGCTCACAGCTTATCAGAGTGAGCTGAGCTCATGGTGTAGATCTACGGTTTGGACCCTCAACTCAAAGCCGTAGAACTACGGCACGGACCCTGAATGGTTAAGCGTTCAGTAATGTTTTACAGGTACATTCCTGGATAGCAGCAAAATTTGTCATCTTCCATGAATTTTTCTGAAAGAAGTGAACCATGTATAGGAGGCAGAGTACCAACAAATATGGGTACCTTCATGCTTACAAATTCTTGGGCTTCTTTATTTGCAGATTTTGATTATGTTTTTAGTGATCAGCCTTCAACTAAATCTTATTATCAATGAGTTTACCATTTTCTTTTTTAGTTTGATATCTTGATTATGCACCCCATACCCATCCTGTATGGTGACACAGTTTTCACAAGTTTAACACATGAACCCAACAATGAAAAACCCATAAGATTTCATTCACATTGTGGTCAATGCCTGTCCAATTCCCAAATATCTTTTTATTCTGGTAGTTCTTTCTTATTACAACAATGTTAATCAGATAATAATAATATACTGGAGATATGTTCTCAGACATATAAGATGATATATTACAATGATATGTTCACTGAACTAGGTAGTAGGTTGGTAGACAGCAACCGCCCAGGGAGGTATTACCGTCCTGCCAAGTGAGTGTAAAATGAAAGCCTGTAATTGTTTTACATTATGGTAGGATTGCTGGTGTCCTTTTTTGTCTCATAAACATGCAAGATTTCAGGTACGTCTTGCTACTTCTACTGACACTTCGGTCACACTACACATACAATTTTTTTTTTTTCAACAAGTCGGCCGTCTCCCACCGAGGTAGGGTGACCCAAAAAAGAAAGAAAATCCCCAAAAAGAAAATACTTTCATCATTCAACACTCACCACACTCACACATTATCACTGTTTTTGCAGAGGTGCTCAGAATACAACAGTTTAGAAGCATACACATATAAAGATACACAACATATCCCTCCAAACTGCCAATATCCCAAACCCCTCCTTTAAAGTGCAGGCATTGTACTTCCCATTTCCAGGATTCAAGTCCGACTATATGAAAATAACCGGTTTCCCTGAATCCCTTCACTAAATATTACCCTGCTCACACTCCAACAGATCGTCAGGTCCCAAGTACCATTCGTCTCCATTCACTCCTATCTAACACGCTCACGCACGCATGTACAAGCATATATACACACACACCCCTCTGGGTTTTCTGCTATTTTCTTTCTAGTTCTTGTTCTTGTTTATTTCCTCTTATCTCCATGGGGAAGTGGAACAGAATTCTTCCTCCGTAAGCCATGCGTGTTGAAAGAGGCGACTAAAATGCTGGGAGCAAGGGGCTAGTAACCCCTTCTCCTGTATAAATTACTAAATTTAAAAAGAGAAACTTTTGTTTTTCTTTTTGGGCCACCCTGCCTCGGTGGGATACAGCCAGTTTTGTTGAAAGAAGACGACGTTCACTGAAACACAGTATGACCCCAACCTTAAACAAAATTAGAAATGCCGACTTAATTTTGGAAACTTTTCATTTTTTTAGCTTCAAGGGACATCTAGGACCATAACTGCTCTTACCTTTCTTCTCATATGCTGGGATTACAGTACTACCAAGATTCTTCTTGTCATGTGATGGGACAACAGTAATACCAAGATTCTGAGAGCATGATGACTGCCCTTCTAATCAAGTGTTGGGATGACAGTAATATGTACCAAGATTCTGAGTGTATCATGACTGCCCTTCTTCTCATGCATTGGGACATCAGTAATACCAAGACTTTCAGAGCACAGCAAGTTTTTATTCAGTTTCACTTTCTCCATGGGAAAGTGGAACAGTTCTTCCTCCGTAAGCCAAGCATGTCATAAGAAGCGACTAAAAAGCCAAGAGCAAGGGGCTAGTAACCCCTTCTCCTGTATAAATTACTAAATTTAAAAAAAAAAAGAAAACTTTTGCTTTTCTTTTTTAGGTCACCCTACCTCGTTGGGTTATGGCCAGTTCGTTGAGGAAAAAAAAAATCTTGTTAAAATAAAGCCTTACTCTGCTATAAGTGTCTTTGTTTGAGCTATGAAGTATTGCTTTTCTACTCTAACAAGAAGAAAGAGATGTAATTCAATGCTATTAATCTCCTCTCCTTCACCCTCAAGGAAAAAACTGACTGTGAAAGAAATATTACAAAGAAAATGTTGATTTTCTTTCTTACAAGACAGGATGACTATACAATGGTCTACTGTAATTCACAGGAATACCTGAGTGTGTGGAGACAATTTACAGGTATACCTGAGAGTGGAGATTATTTACAAGTATACATGAGAGTGGAGATAATTAATTTTTGGGAAAAGAGATGCTGATGTATTGTGAGCAAGGTAACATCCATAAAGGGATTCAGTGTACTGGCTGAGTTCTGGAGGTGGAGACTAGAGTGCCGGCACCCTGAAGGATGGCTGAGGATCTTGTAGTTGGAAGGTCATTCACATTTATAATGTTCCCACTTTTCTGGCAAGACAGTTACTGAATGAGTTATGGTGAATGTTTTTCTTTCTTTACGTGGGAAATGGCCAATGTGTTAAAAATTATATAATTTGTCTAAGCAAGACAAGACAAGAATATCTGCCCAATACATAACTTAAAAAGCACAAACTCACAAACTATCCCAATGAATGGTAAAGCACTGTACATGTATGTAGAATTATCATAACAAAAATAAAATAAAATTCCATTAACTTACTGTTGAACATCGTGGCTGGGTTTCTTCACACATGAATAATGATATGCCATAAGTTTGAGAGGATCTAGCTTATCATCATCATCATCATCATCACTGTCAAGGGGCACTTTCTTCTTAGCAGCTTCAATACTGCTAGTAGTCATACCACCACTCCATTCTGGAAAATTTAATTAAAAAATCTTGTAGGAAAAAGTAAGAAGCTCATGCTAGTATACTACTGAAGGAGCTCATGCTAGTGTACTACTGAAGGAGCTCATGCTAGTGTATGCTACTGAAGGAGCTCATGCTAGTGTACTACTGAAGGAGTTCATGCTAGTGTACTACTGAAGGAGTTCATGCTAGTGTACTACTGAAGGAGCTCATGCTAGTGTACTACTGAAGGAGTTCATGCTAGTGTACTACTGAAGGAGCTCATGCTAGTGTACTACTGAAGGAGTTCATGCTAGTGTACTACTGAAGGAGCTCATGCTAGTGTACTACTGAAGGAGCTCATGCTAGTGTATGCTACTGAAGGAGCTCATGCTAGTGTACTACTGAAGGAGTTCATGCTAGTGTACTACTGAAGGAGCTCATGCTAGTGTGTGCTACTGAAGGAACTCATTCTAGTGTGTGCTACTGAAGGAGCTCATACTAGTGTGTGCTACTGAAGGAGCTCATACTAGTGTGTGCTACTGAAGGAGCTCATACTAGTGTGTGCTACTGAAGGAGCTCATACTAGTGTGTGCTACTGAAGGAGCTCATACTAGTGTGTGCTACTGAAGGAGCTCATACTAGTGTGTGCTACTGAAGGAGCTCATACTAGTGTGTGCTACTGAAGGAGCTCATACTAGTGTGTGCTACTGAAGGAGCTCATACTAGTGTGTGCTACTGAAGGAGCTCATACTAGTGTGTGCTACTGAAGGAGCTCGTACTAGTGTGTGCTACTGAAGGAGCTCATACTAGTGTGTGCTAGTATCTCAACAACTTAGACCAGCTCTGTTTGCAGACAACACAACTTTTGTCAACTCCCACCCAAATCTGAACATCTTCAATAACATTGTTAACGGGGAGCTCATAAAGATGTCTACCTGGATGACTACTAACAAACTCACTCCTAACATTGACAAGACCTTCTACATGATGTTTGGGAACAGAGCTGCAAATGTTCAATTATATGTCATGAGTAACCCCTTGGCTGTCGCAACCCCAAATCCTGAGGTGTCTCCTGGTGTTGCAAAATTTCCCCCAAAAAAAAAGAAAAAGAAAAAAAAAGAATCTTATGAAATGATAGAGAATCTTTTCCCGATTGTAATGACACCAAAAGAATGAAATTTGCTGGAAAACTGACGAAATTACGCTCTCGCGAAGTTAGCGACCTCGGGGGTAATTACAAATCGGCGATTTCGCCCATTTTGAGCCCTATTTTTGGCTAATTCCATTGTTCCAGTCAATCAAACTCATTGCTATTTCTTTAGAACCCACTTTTTCTATCGATTGAGTACAAGAAACTGCCCATTTACCGATTTCAACTACCCAATAACATGGTCAGAAATTTGCAATTTGGCCAATTTCACGAAAATTAAAAAATATGACAATTTCAAAATAGGGTCCAGAATGTACAATGCAGGCATTCCTGGCTCTAAAATAATATTTTCTTTGTTCATCAGTCACGTCTCCAGGCCCCTCTGATATTACTCTTGCTTTCTATTTTTGAATTTTTATTCAAGCAAAAAATAGAAGATTTACTGTTATGCAGACTACTGCAATATTGTAATAATTGTATAAATAAAGTCAACCCATTCATGACTGCATATTAGAACGGCTACTTGGACATTTATTGGAAAATGACATTATTTGTTTACTTTTGAAAATTGCCAAAAATCAAACATTTTCCCTACTTTGAGCTCCATTTCAAGGTTCTTTTCATAGTAAAACCAATCAAAATCACCTCTATTTCTATAATATGTTTTCCATTCTATGAAATGAGACCAACAAAACGAGAATACAACCATAAATACTATACGAAAATAGACCACAAATTCAACATTTTAAAAAAACGGTCGGAGTTTTTTTTTTCTCATTATGCACTGCGTGCTGCAGGATTTTTTTTATATGGTGCACACTGACCACACAGGCCCATTCTCTCACATGTAGGCCTACCAGCCTTCTCCTGCTTGATTTGAAGCCGCTAGAATTTATGAGTATACATATATACATCAAAAACAACCAAAAACGACCAAAACAGTCAAAGGGTTAATGGTTCTCTCATGGCAAGCCAAAACAAAAGCAAATTCTTAGATCTGTATCTAGAGAGCAACTTGAAATTCAACACTCACATTAAGCACATAAAAAAAAGTTTCCCAATCAGTTAGCATCCTCTCCAAGACATGTTACTATGTCCTCAAACCTAAAGTCAGTTATAACTCAACAAAAAGTGGCTGAATGATAATTACTCAGTCTAGAGCAAGGCAACACACACTCTCACTCTTCAAAAGCTTAAACTTAATATTCATAAAATTCACTCCTACTTCTGTGCATACTAAATATACAGGACAATCAATTTTAATATTAATCCTGCCATAAAACTCTCTGTTGATAGATACAATAGAACTCATAGGAACTATCTGCCAGCATCTTCAAAACTACTGTAAAAAACACCTTTCCCTAATATATCCTAACAACAGCTAAATATGGTGTTAAAAATGTGTTAATATGCTAAACAATTCTCTCAACCAACAGCAGCTAAATATGATAAATGTTTTTTTTTTAACCGGCCATATCCCACTTAGGCAGGGTGGTCGAAATAGAAAGTTTCTCTTTTTATATTTAGTAATTAATACAGAAGGGGTTACCCCATGGAGATAAGAGGAAATAAACAAGCACAAGAACTAGTAAGAAAAAAGAAGAAAACCCAGAGGGGTGTATATATACAGCCTTCCTTCATTTAACGATGGAGTTCTGTTCCTAAAACCATGTCGATAAACGAATTCATCGCTAAGCGAGGAGCACATAATAATATTACTGGGTTTGTGTCAACCATCTCTGATATTGTTTTAATGTCACCCTCACACTATTTATAACATTTCTGGTATATTTTTAAACGTTTATACAGTGGTGTACTGTATATTGAAATACACAGAATAGAGGAAATTAGTTCCAATACACATTATTCAGGTACGCATACAGGTAAGAGAGCCTGTCGTAAGTTCGAGTCGTCAGTAAACAAGTGTCTCGCTAAGTGAGAAGAGGCTGTATATGCTTGTACATGTACGTGTAGTGTGACCTAAATGCAAGTTGAAGTAGCAAGACATACATGAAATTTTGTATGTTTATGAGACAGAGAAAAGACACCAGCAATCCTACTACCAGGCTTTCATTTTACACTCACTTGGCAGAATGGTAGTACATACCTCCCTGAGCAGTTGCTGTCTACCAACCTACTACCTAGGAAATGTGTTAATATGCTAATAATTCTCTCAATCAGAAACCTATATAAAACTACAGTGGTCCCTCGATAATCATCGGGCTCGATAGTCATCCTTTTCGGAAATTGTAGCGTTATTTTTGTCCAAACATTGGCTCGCAAATGGTCGGTTGACTCGCTAATCGTCGTTCACCCTCGATGCGTACTCACGGCTCTGAGCCGCCTCGGCCTCCCTTCCCAGCCAGCGTGCAATTGTTTACCAGTGAGCGACGGCCCCCTCACTTGTTCATACAAAATATTTCATAATATTCCATTCGTTTTAGTGCTTGCAAATGCTAAATAAGCTACCATGGCTCAAAAGAAAGCTCCTAGTGCCAAGCCTTTGGTAAAGAAGGTGAGAAATATGATTGAATTTAAGAAAAACATAATTGAACAATATGAAAGTGGCATACGAGTGGCTGAACTGGCCAGGATGTATAACAAATCTCGTACAACCATATCTTCAATCGTGGCCAAGAAAAAGGAAATCAAAGAAGCTGTTGTTGCAAAGGGAGTAAATATGCTTACAAAAATGAGATCACCAGTACTCGAAGATGTTGAGACGTTATTACTGGTGTGGATAAATGAGAAACAATTAGCAGGAGATAGTCTTATGACGTCGATTATTTGTGAAAAGGCTAGGCAGTTGCATGACGATCTGGTAAAGAAATTGCCTGCAACGAGTACTGATAATTGTGAATTTAAGGCCAGCAAAGGTTGGTTTGAGAGATTTATAAACAGTAGTGGCATACACAGTGTGATAAGGCATTGTAAGGCTTGGGAAGGAGTGACTACCAGGACTTTGAACTCTGCTTGGAGAAAATTGTGGCCAGATTGTGTCCACAAGAGGGATTTTGAAGGGTTTGTGGCTGACCCTGATGAGCCTATGTCAGTTGTGAACTCTATTGTGGCATTGGGGAGTTCCATGGGGTTGGATGTGAGTTTGGAGGATGTGGAAGAGTTGGAGGACAACAACACAGAGCTAACCACTGAAGAGCTGCAAGAGCTTCAGCAGGAACAGCAATAGATCGCAGCTCAGAATCTTGCTGCAGAGGAGGAGGAAGAGAGATGGAAGAAGGAGCCTTCTTCAGAAATTAAGGAGATTTTTGAAATGTGGGGTAGAATGGAAAGATTTATGGAGAAACATCACCCTAACAAGGTTGTTGAAAGACAGGTTGGCAACATGTACAGTGACAAAGTCTTGGGCCATTTTAGGGAAGTGTTAAAGAGACGCCAGAAACAGAGCTCTCTCCACAGTTATTTTGCAAGACAGGACTCCAGTGACTCTCAAGCTGGTCCTAGTGGCATTAAGAAACAGAGAAGAGAAGTAACCCCAGAAAAGGACTTGGTACCTGAGGTGTTGATGGAAGGGGATTCCCCTTCCAAACATTAACTACTCCAATCTCTCTCCTCCTCTAGTCTTCCATACACTAAGAAGTATCACCAATAAAGGTAAGTGTTATGCTGTTAATGTTTCATTCATTATGTCCCATTGTACTGTTTATGTACTACATCTGTATTTCACGTAAAAAAATTTTTTGTTTTAATACTTCTGGGTGTCAGGAACGGATTAATTGTATTTAAAGTATTTCTTATGGGGAAAACTGATTCGAAAATCCTCTATTTCGATAATCGTCACACTTCCAGGAACGGATTAACAGCGATAAACGAGGGACCACTGTATATGGAATAATCATGAACAAGCAACACAAGTTGCAAAACAACCACGGGAGGGGAGAGGAGAGTGAATGATAGGTCTATTCACCTCCCCGTGATTGTTTTGCATAAAACTATATACATATTCATGCTCTCATTACCACAAGCATATAAAAAACTATATATATTCTGATTCTCATTATCAGTAAGCCTCACAACTATTAAATATGATGAATATGTTACAGTAATTAAGTTTATTCAGGAACAGGTACACATAAATACAGTCACATAAATTATCATACATAGCAGCATATGTGTGGATTACCTGGGATAATGCAAAAAAAAAAAAAAAAAGTCAAAATCCTCATTACCTGTAATCATAATTTAACCAGTAATCCTTATAACAATTAACCCTTTCAGGGTTTCGGCCGTACTAGTACGGCTTACGCACCAGGGTTTTTGACGTACTAGTATGCCTAAATTCTAGCGCCCTCAAATCTAGTGAGAGAAAGCTGGTAGGCCTACATATGAAAGAATGGGTCGATGTGGTCAGTGTGTATGGTATAACAAAAATCCTGCAGCACACAGTGCGTAATGAGAAAAAAAAACTTTGACCATGTTTTTGGATTAAAACAGCGACTTTGCACTGTATTTTCATATGGTATTTATGGTTGTATTCTAGTTTTCCTGGTCTCATTGTATAGAATGGAAGACATATTACAGAAATTGAGATGATTTTGACTGGTTTTACAAAGAAAACTACCTTGAAATTGAGCTCAAAGTAGCAGAAATGTTCGATTATCACCGAAGTTCAAAAGTAAACAAATCATGCTATGCATCCAATACACATCAACTGGTGAGTTTAATATTCTTTCACAACTGCGCTGATAATATTTATACCATTTCTACACCAATGCAGTAGTCTGCATAACAGTAAATCTTCCATTTTTTTGTGAGAATAAAAATTAAAAGTGGAAAGCAAAAGAATGTAAGAGGGGCATGGGGACATGACTAATGAACAGAGGAAATGTTATTTTAGTGCCAGGAATGTCTTTCTTGTTTATTCTGGACCCTATTCGGAAATTGGCATCTTTTGAAAATTGTGTGAAATTGGCAAAATTGCTAAATTCTGACCACTGTATTGCATAGTTGAAATCAGTAAATGGGTGGTTTCTTGTACTCATACAATAGAAAAAATGGAGTTCTAGCAAAATAGTTATGATTTCTGTCGACAAGTACATTGGAATTGGCCGAAAATAGGGCTCCAAGTGGGCAAAATCGCCGATGCGTAAACATCGTCGACACCGCTAACTTCACAAGAGCATAATTCCGTGTGTTTTCCATCAAATTTCATACTTTTGGTGTCATTATGATTGGGAAAAGATTCTCTATCTTTTCATAAGAATTTTTTTTTTTTTTTTTTTTTTTTTTGAAATTTGGCCGACCCTGAGAATAAGTCTCTGAGAGGGCCTGTCAACCCTGAAAGGGTTAAATAAGATAAATTATTTAAATGATGAGTTAATATGCTTGTTTGCCATCATTGTAATTCCCAAACTTACTGTTCATGACCCCTTAGACACTGTGTATATAAGCAATCAATTAGTTGCTGCCCTTTTAATCTCAAGCTAGGTTTAGGTTTGCTCAAAATGCTCTACATACAAATGGGCTTTCTGCATGCACACCTAAATGTCACCCAACTCTGTACAAACATTTTATCATGGTGAAATAAAACATTATTATTATTATTATTATTATTATTATTATTATTATTATTATTATCATTATTATTATTATTATTATTATTAATAATCTTTTTTTTTTTTTTTAACAAGTCGGCCATCTCCCACCGAGGCAGGGTGACCCAAAAGGAAAGAAAATCATCAAAAAGAAAATACTTTCATCATCATCATTCAACACTTTCACGTCACTCACACATGATCACTGTTTTTGCAGAGGTGCTCAGAACACAACAGTTTAGAAGCATATACGTATAAAGATACACAACATATCCCTCCAAACTGCCAATATCCCGAACCCCTCCTTTAGAGTACAGGCATTGTACTTCCCATTTCCAGGACTCAAGTCCGGCTATATAAAAATAACCAGTTTCCCTGAATCCCTTCATTAAATACTACCCTGCTCACACTCCAACAGATTGTCAGGTCCCAAATACCATTCGTCTTTCACTCCTATCGAACACGCTCATGCACGCTTGCTGGAAGTCAAAGCCCCTCGCCCACAAAACCTCCCTTACCCCTTCCTTCCAACCTTTTCGAGGACAACCCCTACCCCGCCTTCCTTCCCCTACAGATTTATACGCTCTCCATGTCATTCTACTTTGATCCAATCTCTCTAAATGACCAAACCACCTCAACAACCTCTCTTCAGCCCTCTGACTAATACTTTTATGAATTCCACACCTTCTCCTAATTTCCACACTCTGAATTTTCTGCATATATTACACCACACATTGCCCTTACACAGGACATCTCCACTGCCTCCAACCACCACCTCGCTGCTGCATTCACAACCGAAGCTTCACACCCATATAAGAGTGTTGGTACTACTATACTTTCATACATTCCCTTCTTTGCCTCCATAGATAATGTTTTTTGTCTCCACATATACCTCAACTCACCACTCACCTTTTTTCCCTCATCAATTCTATGATTAACCTCATCCTTCATAAATCCATCCGCTGACAAGTCAACTCCCAAGCATCTGAAAATATTCACTTCTTCCATACTCCTACTCCCCAATTTAATATTCAATTTTTCTTTATCTAAATCATTTGATACCCTCATCACCTTACTCTTTTCTATGTTCACTTTCAACTTTCTACCTTTACACACACTCCCAAATTCATCCACTAACCATTGCAATTTTTCTTTAGAATCTCCCATAAGCACAAGATCATCAGAAAAAATCAACTGTGTCAATTCCCATTTTGTTTTTAATTCCCCATAATTTAATCCCACCCCTCTCCTGAACACCCTAGCATTTACTTCTTTTACAACCCCATCAATAAATATATTAAACAACTATGGTGACATTACACATCCCTGTCTAAGACCTACTTTTACTGGGAAGTAGTCTCCCTCTCTTCTACACACCCTAACCTCAGCCTCACTATCCTCATAAAAACTCTTTACAGCATTTAGTAACTTACCACCTATTCCATATACTTGCAACATCTGCCACATTGCTCCCCTATCCACTCTATCATATGCCTTTTCTAAATCCAAAAAATGCAATAAAAACTTCCCTACCTTTATCTAAATACTGTTCACATATATGCTTCAATGTAAACACTTGATCTACACATCCCCTACCCACTCTGAAACCTCCTTGCTCATCCACAATCCTACATTTGTCTTACTTCTAATTCTTTTAATATAACCCACCTCTTTTGATACGCCTATAAATTTTCCATTCTTAAGCCCTAGTAGATATTCAGCCTATTATTCATCCATTTGGGTCATTTCTATTTGATCTAATTTCTTTACACGGATAAACTTCTTTGAGTCACATGTATAGTGTTCAGAACTGTCCATATTGATAGCTCTCTTCATTACCCCAGTCAACAGATGATAAGTGTTCTCTAAGCCTATACGTAAACTGCTTAAAGGCGAAAATCTTGGACTGTTACTGATTAACCCCTACTATCGTACTTCATTCAAAGCAAAATTAATTGATTTTGTGGTCGCTAGCACCGAGTTCCTCTGAAATATCTAAATTATTAAACAAGGGATCATTGTTTGCCAGAACTAAGTTCAAGCAGGCTTATACCCTTGTCGGTTCTGTTTACAAACTGTCTTCAAAAAACAATCCTGAACTACTTCTAAGAAGTCGCAGATTTCCAAATTCCCAGTCAAGAAATTCCAACCAATATGACTAAAGTCAAAGTCTCCTAGAACTACTACATTATCATGCCCTGTGGCCCTAACAACCTCCTCCCATAGGACATAGAGTTCTTCATGCAGAGAAGGCTAGCAATTATTGTACCACTTTAGGGTTATAAAATTATGTTACTTAAAAAGCTTGCAAGCATGAGATAAAATTTCAGTGGCAGATACGAGGAGAAATGAAAATGATAACTATATATTTAAGATTATAAAATGATATTAAAGAAAAGATAACAGGAGGTCATAAATGTAAACTAAGAAAGAACAATAGAATTAGATACTAAATGTTAAAAAAAAATCTAAATTTTGTTTAAATTACATAGAAGAATAAATAGGAGTTAAGGGGAACTTGTCCAACTTTTGAAACTGGCTGACATCAAAGAAACTATTTATTTCTGCAGTATACGAAAACGTAGTTTATGTGTAATAAAATATTATTACGCACTAGAATGCAGTGCATTTCAGGCAGACTAATCCTAATGCTTATAGACTAATTAAGAACTAGACATAGGTTACTGAGTAGGAGTTTTTTCTTTGTTGGGGGGGGGGGGGGGGGGGGGGGGGGGGGGGGGTGATGTACAAAAAGTGAGGTAGCTAAGTGAACAATAGAACAATTTTAAGAATGCATTAATATAAAAAAAAGAGGTAGCTAAGTAAACAACAGTACAATTTCAAGTAAGCATTAATACTTGAAACTGATTCAGTGATCTTAAGTTAATTGGGATTTTTTAAGCAGTTTCAAACTATGTCTTCAGTCTACGGAATGATTATAATAGATGGAAGAAAGGAGAAGTTTATTGTTTCAAATGGAAATTTTATTATGGTCCCATAGAAATATTATGGAACAAGATGAGCAATTAATTTTCTAAGGGGGATGGTTAAAGCTCTCGCTTCACATGGTGAGGGCCTGGGTTCGATTCCCAGCCAGAGTAGAAGCATTGGGCATGTTTCTTTCCGCCTGTGTACCTATGTTCCCCATCAGTAAAATGGGTACCTGGGTGCTGGTCGACTGGTGTGGGTCACATCCTGGGACACTGACCTAATTTGCCTGAAATGTTCAGCATAACAAGGAACTCTCTATATAGTAGTGTCACTGATGTCAGCTAGGCCTGTATACCATGTACATGTACTTGTAGTAAATAAAGATATCATTATTATTATTATTATTATTATTATTATTATGATTATTATTATTATTATTATTATTATTATTATTATTATTATTATTATTATTATTATTATATAGCATAGTGTTGGTTTAGTTATAATAGATTTTTTTTTTAATAATAATAGCTCTAAACTGACTGGTAGACATAGGACCTTCCAGTGGCTCAGAATTAATTCCAGATTCTAGTGCTTTTTATGTGCATTGCATTTTTGCATGAGGTAAGGCAGTCACAGAGAATGTCAAAGTGTTTTGTGTTTTGCATTGTGCCTGTGTGTTCTGTTGTAGCTATCAAGGAGAAGTTTGAATGGAGAGTTTATCTTGGTGCTTAATGTTCCATATATATAATAGGCACAGTAATATGAATGCATTATTTTTTTTTTATCAGCTGTTTCCCACCAAGGCAGGGAGGCCTAAAAAAGAAAAACTTTCATATCATTCACTCCCCATCACTGTCTTGCCAGAGGCGTGCTTACACTACAGTTATAAATCTGCAACATTAACACCCTTCCTTCATAGGGGTGTTGCTTAATATACAATACTGTATATGATTGCACATTCTATATATTAGCCCTTTGATTGTTTCAATCGTACGTGTATATATACGTCTTACGAGCCACCGTGTTTGACATATTTATACGCATAAATTCTAGCGGCTTTAAATCAGGCGGGAGAAAGCTGGTAGGCCTACATGAGAGAGAATGGGTCTGAGTGGTGGGTGTGCACCCTGTGAAAAAAAACGGGGACTCGGAGGTGCATTGTGGGAACGCCATCTTGGTAGTCTCATTTTATCCCCAAAACTGCCCCCCCATTGGGGGGGGGGCCCCCCCCCCACGCGGTAAGAAGTACCTCACTCCTCGGCGGATTGGAGGTCTTTTGTTCCCAAGTGATAGCTCTAACAGTGATGAAAGTGCCAGTGAAAGTGAATTTCATGGTTTTGGAGTGGATGTGACCAAAAGCAGTGCAGAGGATAACGTAATTAGTGATGAAAATCAAGATAATCCACAACCTTCCCCCCTGTGGTGTTTTGGGCTTTCACATTCATGTTCACCTAATCAGGATGAAAGGAGGAAACTATTTGCCAGAGTACAAACTCAAAAGTGAGCAAGATAGTGATAGAGATTTCCCAGCTACTGAAAGCAGTTCTATTTGCAACAAGGAGGGTGACTATTCCTCCAGTGAAGCGGCAGAATACTTGTAGCACTCGTTCTGTAAGGTGTCTACGTTGTCAAAAAGGGGAAGAGAAAAACTTGGAGTACATCCCGTGGTCCTACACCATGAACTGATAGTGAAGATGACGATATTGTTACAATAGGGATGAATGATGTGAGTGAGTGCAGCAGGTGGAGGTGGTGGTGATAGTGGTGGTGGCCACGAGTCATGTGGCATCCTCAGCTGGCCACGCTACTACCCACACTGCTACACTCAGCCAGAGCTACACCAGCCCAACCAACCCCACACTCCACAACAACCACAACAAACACAAACCTGCAAATATCCAGTGCCAACCAGCAGACAGCATCGAGATATGGCAGCAAGGTGACAATTTTGTTTTCCCAAATCCCCATCACGTTTGATGAATAAAAAGGTGGAATATGACCATCATTACACTTGGAACAATGCTACTGAACTGGAATGCTTTCAGTTATTCTTCGATGAACCCCTGATGGACATTAATGTCAGGGAAAGCAATACAACTTTGAGTACAAACAATGGGGCAAACACAATTCTTTCACCAAGATCACGCCTACACCAGTGGAAGGACATAACTGTGGCAGAGATGTACATGTATCTGTTCTTTGCCACAATAATGCTTATGCCACATGTGTATAAGCGCAGTGTCAACACATACAGGTCTCCCTCAACATTCGCATTTTCAACTTTCGCGGGCTTCACACATTTGCGAATTTCCAACCGCCAAATTCCCAGCTGCCAAATCATATTTAAGTTTCCCGCCACCCGCAAGTCCCTACTACCCTCCCTCTGACCCCCACAACTGGCAGCCAGCCCTCCCACCACTCAGTGTGGCGAGTGTTTTGTTTGTTCATTATTTGCTATTAAACTACAGTATAAATAATGTCAACCCATTCATGACTGAATACTACTGGAATGGCTATTCGGACAGGTATTGGACGGCGACATCATATGTTTACTCTTGAACACAGCAAAGAATCAAACATTTCTGCTACTGCTAATAATAATAATAATATAATAATAATAATAATAATAATAATACAATATAACTGAAGGAAATTGTACAAAAATACGAGGGTTGAAGCAGTGGTGGAAGTAGTAGTTGATGCATCGTCAGTCAGTGTGGCTTTGTTTAAGCTGGAGTGAGCATTAGTCTTCCAAACATTTCACAATAATTCATTGTGTTTGGTGCTTGTAGACTGAGTGCGACGGAGTGTTGAAGCAGCGGTTTGAGACAGTGTTGAGGCAGCGGTTGAGGCAGCGGTTGAGGCAGTTGTTGAGGCAGCACTGAGGCAGTGTAATTTATTAAGATATATGTTATTAATATAATAAACAATTTTATTATTCAATTATTATTAAAATTATTATTATTATTATTAATAAATGTTATTAAAACACGGCCTCAACTGCTTGCCCAACCACTACCTCTACCCATTGCCCTACCAATGCCTCTACTACCCAGTTCGCACTCATCTACAAGCACCAAACCCAATGAATTATTGTAAAATTTTTGGAAAAGTGTTGGAGACTAATGCTCACAGATCCAGCATAAACAAACCACACTGACTGACGATGCCCTAAACCACTTCTTCCACCATTTGCTTCAACCCTAGCATTTTGTACTATTACCATTCTTCAAATGTCTATCGATATTAATAATATTAATAATAATATGTATGAATTGAAGAAGGAAATTGAACAAAAATACGATGTTGAAGAATGGAGGAGAAGGGGTTGAGGCATCGTCATTCAGTGGCTTAGTTTATGCTGAGTGAGCATTAGTCACCATGCTCTTCCAAACATTCCACCAAAAATTCATTAGTGTTTGGTGCTTGTAAGTTGAGTGTGACTGCCACATAATTAGCCATGGGCCCAAGAAACTTGCTAGAGCTAGCCCCTTTGGTTACAGAAATTGAGAAACACGATAGAATTGGAAAGAAAGAAATTGGTACCAAAATACAAGCAGTGTGCCGGCAGTGGATTTGAGGCACTGGTGGAGGCAGTGGTATTTAAATAACATAACTTGTTTAGTAAACCATACATGTAATTATTTTTAGTACAATATTTTTTACGACATTATCCATGAGTTTTTATGATTGTTCATGGTTCAACAAGTAGAAGCCTATTGTAATATATTTCCCTACATATATTGGACATCAAACATTCGTGATTTTTCAACATTCGCGAGGCTCTTGATCCCCGAACCCTCACGAATGTTGAGGGAGACCTGTACTGGTCGACAGACCGCCTGATTTCAACCCAGCTTTCAGTGACGTTATACCAGTGAACAGATTTGTGCTACTATTACGTATGTTACACTTCTCAGACAAAACAAGGCCTGACAGAAGCGACAGGTTATATAAGATCAGGAATGTGTTAATGTACCTGAAACAAAAGTGATGTGTGTATTTTTATTCCTTCAGGAAGCTTGTTATTGATGAGTCTTTGATTTTGTTCAAAGGCAGACTGTCATTCAAGCAGTACATATCAGCCAAGAGGAAATGCTTTGTATAAGGTTATTTGTACTATGTGACGCAAAAGTGGTTTGGTTTTGGATATAATTTTGTACACTGGCAGTAATACATTTCAAAATACAAGGAAGTTACTGGGTATCTCTGGTGATGTGGTTAGAACAATGATGGAACCACATCTTGGTAAGGGGCATATTTTATGTACTGACAACTGGTACAGTGGTTTCCTGCAACTAAAAACATGACAGTGGTGTGGCATAGGCATAGAAATCAAAAACATTCCGGGTTCGAACTGGCACCGTGAGGGATTTTCAGGTTTTTTGCTGCCAACGACATCATGGCATTTTCGGGGCTGAAAAATGTGATGTCACTTTGTTGACATCAATTCACCGACATAAAAAAGGTAGCCCACGGAAAGCAACAGAGAGACCTAAACTAACTTACTATTGTACTTTAGTCATTTCAGTCAAACATAGACAACAAAAATTCATTCATTAGCCCTTTAGTGAAATTTAAAAAGAGTGAGTCGGGTGCCACGTAATTTGTTTTTTTTTATAGTATTAGTTTATTCCCTAGTTGTACTTTACTATTCTAGCACAACACATAAAAATACAATTTCATTGTTTTTTAGTGATATACTTATATGCCCAAAGGCTTTAGCGGTTACTTATCAAAACCCCCCACCATAAGAAATCGTATTAAAAAACTACCACTAATATAGGATAAAAAACCACTTTTTTAAACCTAAAAGATAAAGGGTCCTTTGACCCTGATCTAAACCTCCATAATCTAACACACAATCAAAACTTTTTGGAAAAGTACTGCCTTTATTACAAGCATCACAACCCAGAATTACCCTAAAAACACTCCCAAAAAGTCTTCATTTTTTTAAAAAAATCGGGTCCTTAAGAAAACACTATGATGCCCTCCTGGCATCCTTGGTCATAAAGACACCCTTCTCCTGCTTATTCTTATAAACCGGGCTTAAGCAGGCCAAAAATTTATCTACCACTACCAGGTACACAGCAACCCACAACTGCAGCCCAAACCCAAATTTGGGGGGTGGTATGCAATTATTCTCAACCAACTATCTTGTTTAGCACAAATTGCTTTTGATGAATATGGGAATACATTTTTGAAATTTTCCCTGAAAAAATCAAGACACCTTAACAAGGTGCCATATACGGATACCCCATAAAAAACACCCCAAACTTCAGTGAGAATCAAAATCACTAATAACAAAAAACAAATAACAAGCACCCCCTTCTCTTAGCTGGAGCTTCAATGTCAACCTGGCTCCCAGATGATCAGACCGAAACGGATTTCATCAAAAATATGAAAACGCCTTTCTACCAACAAAAACTAAAAACCCAGGTGATGAAAAGTGAAACCCATAATAGCCCACTAGGCCCCAATATACTGCCCCCCTTAAATCAGGGATAATCACGACAGCATCGGGCCATACCCCCCTTCCTTTAACAAACTTTAGTACCCCCACTAAAATACAAAAAATTTTCTTTTAGACTCCATGACGGGGCCTCAATAAGGAATTTCACAGGACCTAGAATGTTGACTGGCCTCAGAATTCGCCAATCCCAATGGTATTGACAATTGGAAGACTTTTTTCTTAAAAAATATTAGACTATACAAAAACATTGTCCTATAAAACGAAACAGATCACGAATAAACGGTTGGTTGCCCGGCAACCAGCGATTCTGAAACCCAATGAAAAAACACCAATATAAAAAAGCAATACAAAAAGATATTTTTAAAAAATATTCAAAGTTCTCACCAAATTAATAAAGAAGCCAAAAAAATGTACTACTCAGCAAATTCATAAACACGGGGAGATGTAAAAAGCCCGGAAACCCTTTTCCCCCAGTTTTCTGGGGCCCCCAAAAAACTAAAAAAACCCAAAATATTGTTCAAAACAAAACCCTCATAAACACCACGCATCCCACTGTACAGCAAACAAATAAAAGCTTCTTCTCAAACATAGGATCAATCCGCCAGTAAAATCCCATGTACCATACCTGGCTGGGGATACCAGAGGGGAATTTCCCAAATTCCCTTTTACTTGAACCCAATGAGGCCAGGAAAATCACCCGATCATAAAATCATTAAAAAATAACTCGGGATCTGTCTCACGTACCACCATTATTGTACAAGCGAGCGGCCCATGTCCTTTCGATGCTATTACATTACTTTTTAATGAGCACAGAAATCACTTTTCCCAACCAACTCAAGACAGCAAAGGGTTACACCCTACATAAAGGTGGTGACCCCCAGATGTAAACAATATAGGCCCAAAACAAACTTACCCTTGCTATCCAAAATCTTCGGGAAAACTGTGCACAGTAATATATTATTTATAATCACAAAACATACTCAGCCCCTGCAATTTGGATTCAGGAAAAATAAAAAACATAAAAGATGCAATTATAAAAATGCTGACTGCCTTTACACAGCATTGGAAAAAAAGGAATATCTGCTAGGAATTTTTATTACCTAAAAAAAGCGTTTTTACACAGTAGACCACGGCATCCTTCCCAAAAAAATTGACCCCTTGGTTTGGGCCATGTGCTTGCAAAATTTTACATCCTACCCTTTTTAATAGGTTCAGAAGTCACCATTAAAAAAAAAGCCTCATCAATACGGCCACTTGATCTGGAGTTTTGCAGGGAAATGTCCCGGGCCCTGCTTTTCCTCATTTACATCAATGATTTCCAAAAAAATTTTCCCAACACCCGAAACCCATTTCTTTTTGACAAAACGCTTGTCTTCCCCCCCTAAATTTCCCCCCTCAACACCATTGTTAATGAGGAGTGCTCCCAAAAACCCTTGGGGCAGGGCCGCTGTTGTACAATAATGGTGGACGTGAGACAGATTCCCCAGTTATTTTTTGTGCTTATGATCGCAGGACTTCCGTGGGCCGTTTTTACAAGATAGAAGGGAAATTTGGGGGAAAATTCCCTTAGGTACTCCCAGGGGACGGGCATGGTACGTGGGATTTTTACTGGCGAGATAGATCCCATTTTGAAAAGAAGTCGTTTATCTTGTTAGCTGTATCAGTGGGATGAGTGGTGTTTCATGAGATTTTGTTAGAACAATATTCTTGTTTTTTTAGTTTTTGGGTCCCCCCGAATCTGGGAAAGTGTTTTTCCAGGTTTTTTTTTTTTTATTCTTCTTGTGCAGTGAATCTGCTGGAGTAGTACAGTTGCTTGGCTTTTTAATTTGGGGAGAATGTTGAATATTGTTTAAGAATATCTTTGTGTCTTAACCCCGTTATAATTTTTTTTTCATATTGGGGGTTTTTTACAAAGGATTTTAGAACTGCTGGTTTGCCCTGGGCAACCCAAACCCTTTTTTTCGTGATCTGTTTCGTTTTTTTAAGGGCAATGTTTTTGTTTCTAAATATTTTGTTAAGAAAATGTCTGTAATCTCAATGCCATTGGCATTGGAGAATTCTGTAGGCCAGTCAACAGTCTCTAGGTCCCCGTGTGAAATTTCCCATTGAGGCCTCGTATGGAGCAAAAGAAACTTTTTTTGTATTCGATGGTGGCTTACTAATGTTTGTTAAAAGGAAGGGTTTGGGGAGGGCCAGTAGTGCTGTTGGATTATCCCCGATTTAAGGGGGGGTAGTATATTGGTCCATATTTTTTTTTTGGTTATTATGGTTGCACTTGTTATCAGCCTGGTTGGTTTAGTTTTTGTTGGGATGGAAGTGGTTGTTCATATTGTTGATGAAAACAGTTACGTCTGATCTCTGGTAGGCCAAGGTTGATATTGAAGTCCCAGTAAGAGAAGGTGGTGCTTGTTCATTTGTCTGTTTGTTATTAGTGACTTTAGATTCTCACTGAAGTTTGGGATGTTTGTATGGGGTATCCGGTATATGGCACCGATTGTTATAGGCGTCTTGAGGTTTTTTACAGTAAAATTAGCAAAAATGTATTCCCCATATTCATCACTAAAGCAATTAGTGCTAATACAAGATAGTTGGTTAGAGTAATAGATTGCAGTACCACCCCCAACTTGGTATGGTCTGCAGTTGTGGATTGCTGTGTATCCTGGTAGTGGGTAGATATCAATTGTGTCCTGCTTAAGCCAGGTCTCAGTAAGAATAATGCAGGAGAAGGGTGTCTTTAGTGACTCAAGGAGTGCCAGGAGGTCATCATAGTGTTTGCAATGGAAATAAGTCACTCTGTCTGACTTTTTTGGGTTATCCTAGGTTCTCTACATATATGCTGCTATGTATGATAATTCTATGTAACTGTATTTGTGTATACCTGAATAAAGTTACTTACTTACTTACCCAGTCTTGCACAACCTACAAACAATCTTTCCCAGCCTTACACAACCTACAACAATCTTACCCAGCCTTACACAACCTACAACAATCTTACCCAGTCTTACACAACCTACAACAATCTTACCCAGTCTTGCACAACCTACAACAATCTTACCCAGTCTTGCCACAACCTACAACAATCTTACCCAGTCTTACACAACCTACAACAATCTTACCCAGTCTTACACAACCTACAACAATCTTACCCAGTCTTACACAACCTACAACAATCTTACCCAGTTTTTGCACAACCTACAACAATCTTACCCAGTCTTGCACAACCTACAACAATCTTACCCAGTCTTGCACAACCTACAACAATCTTACCCAGCCTTACACAACCTACAACAATCTTACCCAGCCTTGCACAACCTACAACAATCTTACCCAGCCTTACACAACCTACAACAATCTTACCCAGCCTTACACAACCTACAACAATCTTACCCAGTCTTGCACAACCTACAACAATCTTACCCAGTCTTGCACAACCTACAACAATCTTACCCAGTCTTACACAACCTACAACAATCACACAAAATTCTCTCCCTCCTAAAAAAAAAATAAAGTACGTGTGGATTTTTATCTCTGCATAATATTGGCAAAAATAATAATGTCCTATTATACTATAATACTGGCAATAATAATAATAACAGTATCCTGAAACACCATAATAAATTGGTAAGAATAATAACAATAGTCCTGAAGCACCATAGAGAAAAAACTTACTTATTTCTTAAAATTTGGTCTTGTCTTAATAATATTTCTTCTAGCTGGAGTACACTTGCTTTACTCAAGTCTCCAATATAACCTTGCTTCAACTTTGGGTCTTTGATTGATATATCATCGCCCTTGTTTGTCAGGACCTTCCACTGTCTGGTGACGTTCGTAATATATTTTGTTGGTTTGGATGATTCCTCATTTCACAGCAAACTTCTAGATGTTTGTTGTTATGGAGTGTTAAGTGGTTATCACAACTAACGACTGAGATTGAACATACTTTCCCTCAGTCCGTGGGAATTGTGTTGCTCTATTTAACATGACCACGGTCGTAGGGATAGATACCCGCGTTCTATACTAGCGTACTCAAATTATGTATGTGAGAGAGCTTGATGTTCGTGTATTGCATGTATACTCGTGTGGTGTGTGTGTGTGTTATGTACTCACCTATTTTGTACTCATCTATTTGTCTTAGCTCCTGGCACCACCTCTTCACGGTTGCTACGGGGCCCTCTCTCTCTCCGCTCCATGAGCTTTATCAAAACCTCGTTCTTAAAACTGTGTATGGTTCCTGCCTCCACTAGTGTCTCATTTTCTAGGCTAGTTCCACTGCTTACAACTCAATGACGAAGAAATTACTTCCTAATGTGTCTCTGACTGTCATTTGTTGTCTTCAACTTCCAATTGTGGCCTCTTGTTTTGTGTCCCCTCCCTGGAATCATCCTGTCTGTGTCCTCATTGTCTATTCAACGCAGTATTTTATATGACGTTATCATGTTCTCCCCTGTCCCTCCTGTCCCTCAGTGTCGTCAGGACGATTTCCCTATTAATCTTTCTTATAGGGACTTTACCCTTAGCTCTGAACTATGTCTCTGTCGCAAACCTTGTGTTACCTTGCTCTAGTTTCTTGGTCGTGCTTTATCAAGTGCGGGTTCCGGAAATAACAGTTGCTGATACTTCCTGTATGGGCCTGTCATTCTCTGTGTACTGTGTCTTTGTACGATTTCCTTATAAGGTATCGAATGCTGTTCTCGAAGGTTTGCCGGGCCCATATGCTTGCAGTGTGTTATCTGGTTGATGGTGTGCTTCCGGAGACATGCTGGTGTTATACTCACCCCAAGATCTTTCCTTGAGTGAGGTTTGCAGTCTTTAGGCCACCTAGCCTATACTCGGTATGTGGTCTTAGGATGCCCTTGTCCCTATCTTCATGACTTTGCATTTGGCAGGATTAAATTACGGAAGCCTTTTGCTGGGACAGGGTGTTGCAGTCTGTCCAAGGTCTGTCTGTGAAGTCTGCCCCCTTGTCCTAATCAGATTTAATTCTCCTCATTAACTTCACATCATCTGCAAAACAGGACACTACTGAGTCTAACCCTATCCATCATGTCGTTCACATTACCAAAATTTGCCACTGGTCCTAGGACCGACCCCTGTGGTGGAGACCTCCGCTCGTGCGGGTGCCCTACTGTGATACATTCATTACGTACTGACTCATTGTTGTCTCCTGTCAGGTATTCTCTGATCCATTGCAGTGCCTCTGTTATATGCGCCTTGTATGCTTTTGCTTCTGCACTAATCTCTGATGAGGTGAACTGTGTCAAAGGCCTTCTTGCTGTCAGAAGATTGCTGTTCAACCACCGCCTGCTCTCTCGTGTGCTTTCTTCTGTTTTTTTTATCATAAAAGTTCCAGAAGGTTTGTGACACAGGATTTGCCTGTACCAATGAATCCGTGCTGGTTTGGTATTTTATACTTTGTTCCGTTCCAGTGCTCACCGCACTCTCCTCATGAAATTTCGTCCTTAATTTTGCATACGATACTACGTCTTGACACAGTCATTAGTTTTAGTGCCTTTTTCTGGTCTTCCTTTTTTAAAATATGGGAAACGTACATTTGCCGTCTTTCATAGTTCAGGTAGTTGCCCAGTTTCCAGGCGCACAACATATCGGCTCCCTCGCTAAGGACCTCGGGGTGTGATGTTGTTCGTGTTCCCATTTGCCTGTGTGACGTGTTCGATTCCCTTAGCAGTTTCATCACCTCCTCTCATCTGTTTTGTATGTCGTCGACAATTGTGGGTGTATATTCCTTGGCTGGTTGTCCCCATCTGGTCTTGTCCCCCAGAGTCCTTTCCTGACGCTGGTAGTGATATGGTCCTGTGTGGGAGCAGCAGCAGGCATATTACTGCACACCTCTAGGGGCCTTAACAACTAACAACAGTATGGTGTTTGGTCATGGGTCCAACACTTGTTGTGTCGATTCTGTCTCCTACTTTATCCATTTATCGCAAGCGTATGCAGAGTACATGGGTGTTGAGTTGAAATATGTGGCTTGTAGTTATAACTTTTCTCTTGTACATATGCAAGACATCACTCCATCTCCTGATAGAAGCCTTTAATTAGATGTATAGTATATTATTATTTTGTTGTTGCAGAAGTACTATGAAGATTCTTTGTTCAATAAAGCCTAGAGATAAGGCCGTGTTTCTATCTCAAACAAGTATTGAACATAGAATCTGGGCTACCTGGTGGTGATCCGCGCTAGACTACATCATACATGGAGCGTTTACTGAATCTGAGAGGCCTAGTCGGTGACCACAGCTTATTCAACGGCTGCTCAGAATGGAAGCACTGGTTAAGTACTTTCGAAAACTTCTTGGGAGCCCTTCCTAAAGAAAGATCTAGATAATAAGTCTGCTCATCAATTTTGTGTCACCTAAGAATATGAGGCTATTTCTTGAGTGTTCTACTCTACGAAGATGTTTTACTATCAAATACCTCAAGTCTCAGTATATTAAACCTACAAATGAAATCTTTGCACGCTATCGCCTTGCAACTCGCAGGCCAGCAGATTGAGAGTCCTTAGAGGAATACTTTCAAGCACTGATAAATTATAGGTAAGACTGTCACTTCAAGCAGGGACAGCTGCTCAGTTTGTGAGAGTCCAACAGGGATGCTTTTATCAGTGGCCTGCAAGCACCAATAATAAGGCAGCGTTTATTGGGAATAAAACTCTCGACTTAGCCGCTGCTTTGACCAGGCCATGAGCTCTAGATTCGACAGAAGATCTGAAGTATTCAGTACACTCAGCCTTCTCGAGTGTTAAGTGCTGCAATCCTGACCAAAGACTCTTGCAATGAAGTTACTGGGGAACCTGCCTCAGTGACAGCTGCGCAGGTACGGTTGTGTTTCTTTTGGGTGTTCAAGACATCCACGTCCTAAGTGTCCTGCTCGTGAAGCAATGTGCCTATATGCCACAAGAAAGGTAACTTTGCTATAGTATGTCGTGCTATGATCAACAAGAGCTAGAGCCTCCTACCAAATTCCAGGTGATCATGCGACTTAGCATACATGACTTCTGCGGACTACTCCAAATTCACTGTCAAAGGCAGTTGTGAAAGGTATTCATCAAAGGATACAGTAGTAGATGGTCCTATTGTTAGTGGCAGCTCAGAGAGAGTCATCAACCTTGACTTAGTTTAAACGGCTCACTTGACTCTACATCACTCATCAGTACCGTTTCCATGGCATCTACATCTCTTCTCTATTCAGACCTTAGTGTTTTGTAAGGTAAATTATCAGAGTTAAGGAAAGGATTTTCAAGATGTACATTTAGCTATTCTGCCACAACTCGTGGCTCTGATGTTTTCCTGGTTCAGGACTTTCAGAAGCGCTGTTAGTGTCACCTTAACATATGGAGGTGAACGCCTCCCTTGTTGTCTGTGAATAGTTAGCACTTTAAAGGGTAGCCCTCCAAAGCAGTTTGCAATCTTACCGCGGATTGCTCATCCTAAATCTGCTAAGTCACGCGCTTCTTATGAGGATCGGATGTTCATTGAGAAGAAACTCAGAGGCTGCTGAAGGAGGGTATTATGAACCGAGGTGATTCCCTTGGCTGTGAGCACAGGTTGGTTGTTAAAGATGGTTATAGAAACGGAGACTGGCTAACGATTACTTGCAGACATTCAAACGAAATTTACACTTTCTGATGTGTGTCCTCTACTCGAAAGTGTCGTTACAGTGAACAAAAATTGCTCAGTCCTACGTGTTTTGCACATTGAATCTGCAGAGTGCCTTTCATCCAAGTTCCCTATAAGGAATGAAGATCAAACCCATACACAGCGGTTTCAGGCTAAGTGTGGCCCATGTATCTGTTTACCAGTGTCCTTTTGGAGTTAGTCACCAATGGGGGTAGATCTGCTTTCCAACGATTATGGATTCATCAATTCAGGAAGAGCAATTATGGGAACTACGCTGTATTTAGATAATGTTACCATTTGTGGCGAGACCACAGGAGGAACATGATGCAACCTTGATAAGTTTTTGGAAGCCGCCAAGAAGAAAAATATCAGTTGTACAATGAGAAAAGTGTACACTCTTTTCACTAAAAGGCTTAGCATCCTTGTGTTTAATGTATGTGGAAGGCGGTTCAATCTTCCAGACCCTGAACGACTACGACCTCTTCGGGCTTCCATGCTTCAAGACAATAAGTCTACATCACCGAGTGATAGATACCCATGGTCTCTTTGGTTTATTTTACTCACAATGGATCTTAAAACTATTAAGTAATGTCCGCCTATGGAGTGCTACCACTTTCCTGTGACAAGGAAGCAGAAGCCGCTTGTGTCATACTCTTCAAGTTGGGATCCTATTGAAAACTCTGGTAGTTCAAGCCTTGATGAGTCACTACCATTCGAGGTGGTAAAACGGATGCATTGACATTGCGCCATTTGCTGCAGTCTTATCTCAGGCAGGTCGACCAGTAGCCTCTTTTTCGAGAACTTTTCATGGATCCGAGAAATTGTTATGCTGCTGTAGAAGGAAACCTAGGCCATCTTAGAAGGCAGTTCCCACTGGATGGCATTGTTGGTAACGCGTGTAGAACATTTCACCATAAGGGACTGACCAACGGTCCCGTGAGTAAATGTTCGATGCTAATGTAGGCACAAAAGTAGGCTAAAGAATGACAATGATATTAGCGGAGGATTGGGACTATCGTGTTATTGTGACTTTGCATATTCTGTTACGACCGGGTCAAGAGAACGTGCTCACTCCTGATGCATTCTCTGGTCCCACTGTGTGGAGCAGCTATGTCATGGATTTGCATTTCACTCTCCGCTCTCACATGGCTTTGTGTCACCAGGGTTACACGCCTGTCCATGTATTGTCAAGATCAAAGATACATGCCCTACTCAGTGGAGAGATTGTGCGGGACAAGTGATCAGAGCATGCAGAGTTATGTGTCATAGTGCAAGCAGTACTTTTCATGTCAGCCAGAGAAGACTCATCGCATAAAATTCCATAGCCCTTTCGAAAGAATGAATTATAGATTTCAAAGGACCTCTACAGCACAAATCTGAATAGGTCATTTCCGTAACATAGTAGGATGAATATTCAAGGTTTCCCTTTGGATTCCCCTGTGCAAATATGGCTGCTTCAACTGTGAGTAGTTGTCTTTCACAGTTGTTCTCTATTTTTGGTATGCCAGCTTATATCCATCAAGTCAGGTGGATCCTCGTTCTTGAGTACGACTTCAGGAGTTTTGGCTAGCAAAGGTATTGCCTTGCAGTCAGAACAACAAGTGCTGTACACCCGTCAACGGACAAAGGATAAGTGGATGCAGGTTTCAAGATGTAACTATGTAACATGGAGGCAGTTTCAATGACATAAAGTGTCCGCAATCTACCTGTTCAACACTGGCAAACTGTCCTACCTGAATGCTCTTTCCCTCTATTAGATCCACTGCGTGCACAGTACTAATGCATACCCCTCATGAAAGATCCTCAACTATTCAAGTCGTTCCTCTACGGGAGCCTCCGTGTCCAACTTGGTTATTGTTCATCCTGGACCCGTTCTGTTGATGAGTCACCGTAGGATGACCAAGACGGATCCTTTAGTGGAAAGAGGTGAGCTCCTGCAAGTAATCCACATTACGCCCTCATTCGCTACCAAATGGTGAAGAGACGTACAGTATCTACAGTAGACTTTTATGCCCCAGTTGGAAATCCCTATGAGTGGGGAATCTCAAGGATACACCAATAAGATGTGAAAGATGCTTCGTTTTCTCCTGGAAAGCCCCTTGAGACTACCCTATGGAAATAGAGGATTTGCTTCCAGCAGTTAATCAAACCCGCCGCTGGAAATACGACCCTGGTTGAAGAGGCTCTCATGGGGCTACGTAAGGTCGAGGTGACGTGTACGTCGCCCCACCTAACGTTTGGGTGATTACTGTCTTGATATTTTAGAAGGGGAGATTGTAGTGATACTGGTGTGGTTGGGGAGCAGCAGCAGGATAATACTGCACCACGCCTCTAGGGGGCCCTTTACAACATCAAACAGTTGGTGTGTGATCATGGGCCACCGAACACATGGTGTGTGATTCGTTCCTACTTTATCCTGTTTTTATCAGCGATGCGATTAATGGTGAGTTTAAATATGTGGGCCTGTTAGTTATAACTTTTCTCTTGACATATGCAAGGACTTCACCTATCCCTGTAGAAGCCATTTATTAGATGTACTAGTCATTATATTTGTTGTGTGGCAGAAGTACTATGAAGTTTCTATGTTCAATAAGCTAGAGATAAGGCTGTGTTTCTATTCACAACAACTCTACTGTAAATATTCCTTACATCTAGTGTTGAGTTTCCTCATTTACCTCGTGATCGTTTCCTTGTGAGTTCTCTCTTATTTTCATCAGCCTTATCACCTGGTCCTTGTCTGTTGTCTTCTCTCCTAATGTGGCTTTACTGCAGTTTTCGGAGTCCTAGAGTGGACTTTCGATGCTTTGTGTCGTTTTCATACTGTCGCGGGGCCTCCCTCCATATCGGGCATATCGTTCTGGCTCTTCTACTAATCTCCATTGTTTTGTCTAGGGTCCTATGTCCTGCCTGTACTTTTCCATTCTTCTGTTGCAACTTAGTTTTGACCTCCCTACACCTTTCGGGTAAACCAAGGACTCGTTTTGGTCCTTCCTATTATTCTGCTTCCTGGGGAAACAAAACTTTTCCTTTCTGTCCTCCTTGCACTTTGTTGCCATCATTTCCATCATGTCGTTTAGTGATGTTCCTACACATTTCTCTGGTTCACTTAACCTCCTGCAGGAAGTTCTCATACTGTGTAGTCCCCCCCTTTTATTGTTTGCCTGACCCCTTCAGTTCCTGTTACCTTCTCCACTTGTAACTCTACTATATAAATCAAAAATCGCACCACATGATCGACTAGCTCCAAGGGGCCTCTGTAAGTGTTGTCCTCAATGTCTGAATGCTCTTGGTGGGAACACAAGTTCCAGTCTTGCTGGCTCATCCTGTCCCCTCTCCTTTCTTTTCTGTGGTTTTTTTGTTGGTCCTTGAAATGTTGATGCATGGGTTTTCTGAAGTACCACATCAATCATCTTGGCTCTCCTGTTACGGGACCCCATGGGCTTCAGGTTTTTCCCAGTCGATCTCCTGTTGTGTTGAAATCGGCCCATTACAAGTAACTTTGCTCTGCTCGAGTGAGCTCTCTTGCCACCCTTGCCAGTGTGTCCACCATCCCCTGTTGTTTTCTTAGTACTCCCTCTCTGGCCTCTGGCAGTTCGGTGGTGGGTTTAAATCACTCCAATGAATACTTTATAGTGCTCCGGAGTTGAATTGTACCTAGACCAAAATTGTAGTCTCTTACTCCAATCATGTCCATGCCTTCTGTTCCTCAAATCCCTAATTTTTCCGGGTGTTTTATGAGCAGTGCAACCTGCTCCTCCTCCCTCTACTCCAAACCCACTCCCCTCCCCTTGTCTATCTTTCTCAGGATCTGATATCCCATTGGGAAAGATTGTGTCTGTTATTGTCTCAGCGGAGTTTTGTTGTTCTGAGTACTTCTATGAGTCTGGGGATTTTTCACTGATTCTTTCGTTCCTCTCCTCATGTTTATTCGTTATTCCATCCGCGTTTGTGTACCAAACTTTTCAGTTTCCTTTTCTATCATTGTGGTCATGACAAGAATATTGGGGTTGGAGGAGCGAGTAGCCTTGTAGGGGTCCTATTATGGGCTGTGTGTGTGTGGTGTGTGTGTGTATCACCTAGTTGAGGATTGCAGGGTCGAGTCAAGCTCCTGGCACGCTCTTCACCGTTGCTATTGGGTCCTTCTCTCCCCGCTCCATGAGCTTTATCAAACTCGTCTTTAAACTATGTATGGTTCCTGCCTCCACTACATTACTTTCTAGGCTCTTCCACTGCCTGGCAACTCTATGACTGAAAGATTACTTCCTAATATCTCTCTCTGATATGTCTGTTATTCTTCAACTTCCAATTGTGATCTTGTTTCTGTGTCCCTCTCGGAACATCCTATTTTGTCGACCTTGTCTATTCCTGACGCCAGTATTTTGTATGTCGTTATCAATGTCTCCCTGACCCTCCTGTCCTCTAGTGTCGTCTAGCAGATTTCCTTAATCTTTTCTTCATAAAGACATTCCCTTTAGCTCTGGAACTACCTTGTCGCATACCGTTGCACTTTCTCTAGTTTCTTGACGTGCTTATCAAGTTGCAGGTTCCAAACAGGGTGCTGCATACTCTGTATGGGCCTGACGTATGCACGGTGTTTTAGTGTTCTGAACGATTCCTATTTAAGGTTTCAGAAACGCTTGTTCTCTGATTTGCAGGCGCCCATATGCTGCATGCAGTTACCGGTCTTTATGTGTGCGTGTCCGGGAGAACATGCTCGGTGTTATACTCACGCCAAGTGTCTTTCTCCTTGGAGAGGGTTTGCAGTCTTTGGTCACTAGCCGTTATTCTTGCGGTATCTTTGCCCTTCCCCTATCTTATGACTTTGAACATTTTGGCGGGATTTAATCGAGGAGCCTAGTTGCTGGACCAGGTGTTAGTCTGTCCAGGTCTCTTGAAGTCCTGCCTGGTACTCATCTGATTTAATTCTCTCTTTAACTTCACATCGTCCGTGATGCAGGGACACTTCTGAGTCTAACCCTTCCTGAGTCATGTTCGTTCAATATACCAAAATATCTGCAGTCTGGTCCTAGGACGACCCCTGTGGGACCCATCTTGTCACAGGTGCCCTCTCTGATTCATCATGTACGTACCATGATGTTTATTGCCTCCCTGTCGGTTATTCTCTGATCCATTGCAGTGCCCTTCCTGTTAGTATGAGCCTGATCCTCTAGGCTTCTGCCTAATCTCTTGTGAGGAACTGTGTCAATAGATCCTTCTTGCTGGTCAAGAAGTTGCAATAAAGCCCACCTCTCTTCGTCTCGTGTCTTACCTCTGTTACTTTAGTCATATAAAAAACTCCAGCAAGGTTGTGACAAGGAATTTTCTGTTCCTTGAATCCTGCTGGTTTGGCTCGATTAACTTTGTTCCATTCCAGGGTGATCACACTCTCCTCCTGATGTCTTCCGTCATAACTTTGCATACAATACACGTCAGTGTGACACTGGCTCTATAGTTTAGTGCCTTTTTTCTGTCTCCTGGGAACGACATTGTCCGTTTCCATCCTAGGTAGTTGCCAGTTTCCCAGGGGATGTGTTGAAGATTGTGGTTAAGTAGGCACATCCCAACATATCCGCTCCCTCTCTAGGACCACAGGGAGATGTTGTCGGTCCATTAATTTGATATGAGTATCTCGATGTCCTTTGCAGTTTCTTCACCTCCTCCTCATACTGCATGTTTTGTGTCATCCAACACTTGTTGGTATTTTCCGTTGCTGGTGTCCCCAGTGTTGGTCTGAACCCCGAGAGGACTTCCATGTCCACTGTATACTTCCTTAAATCTTCATGTTGAGCTCCTCCACCTCTTGATCGTTTCTTGTGAGTTCTCGCCCACATTCTTCCTCAGCCTTATAGACTGGTCTTTGACTGTTGTCTTCCTTGCTAATGTGGCTATTCAGCAGTTCTGGTCAGGACTTGACTTTCGGAAATGCTATGTCGTTTTCGTACTGTTGCTGGGACCTCCCTCCTTATCTGTGCATACTCGTTTCTGGCTCTTCTACTAAATCTCCTTATTTCTGGGTCCATTGCCTCTTGTACCTTTCCCATTCTCTGGTGCACTTAGTTTTTGCCTCCCTACACTCTTCGGGTAAACCAAGGACTCGCTTTGGTCTTCTATTATTCTGTTGTCCTTTGCGGAACAAATCCTTTCCTCTGCCTCCGTTGCACTTTTGGTTGCTACTGTTTTCCATCAATCTCGTTTACTGGATTTTCCTACCAGGTCCTTATGTCACATGAACTCCTGCAGGATGTTCTCAATACCTGTGTACTCCCCCTTTTGTAGTTTGGGCTTTTCCCCATTAGTTCCTGTTACTTTTCTCCACTTGTAACTCTACTATGTATAATCAAAACTCAGAAAACACGTGATCGCTAGCTCGTGTGGGGTCTATCGTAAGTTGATGTCTCAATGTGTCTGAACTTGCTCAGGTGAACACAAGATTCCAGTCTTGCTGGCTCATCCGCCCCTCTCACTCTTGGTAGTGTCCTGACATGTTGATGCATGAGGTTTTTCAAGTGTGTGTGGTGTTTGTGTGTGTGTGTGTGTGTGTGTATTGTGTGTTTGTGTGTGCCCCTTGTCTGGCCCAACAATTAATATTTGCACTCAAATAACTCATTTACAATGTCAATTCAAAGTTTATTCTCTTTAAGGTTTATCAATGCTGAGTTTACAGAATTTGTTATTGTGTGGGTTTACATGTAGTAAAATAATAATTAAGAGTTCATTCGTCGCTCATCCTTTGGGACGAGCGGAACGTGAGTGAGCCTGCCTCTGCTGTCAGCCGGTGACAAATTGGTTTTCTCCAATGGCGCAGCCGGCAAGAAGAAGGAGTAAACACTGTCGTCGCATTGAAGTGGTGCGTGGGGCTGGTGGCCATGCCCACTCAGGCGCAAGTTTTATTACCTGCCATCATCAGGGACACATACGGCATTGCCAACGAAGAGCTGTATGTGTGTAGCTTGAAACGGGTGCTATAGAATTTTTGTGTAAATTTCTCATGCAAGTTATATGAGGACATTTAGTCGCCAGGTTCAAGATCTTTGTGTACCAGTGAATCACTGCAGTGACGGTAAGGCTACTGATGGTGTGTCCCGCCATTATACGTGGGTGAAGATAAAGAAATGTACCTTTGTGGCTAATGAGGCAGACATATGTGCCGCTCTTCGAGAAGTTTGGACTAGTTCATATGGCGGACATGGGAATTGGAAGGAAGGATCATTTCTGGGATGCCTGAGGAAGTTTTTCTTAAAAATGTGACAATTTGAGGCATCCTATGTGTCTTCCTATATTTTCTTGTAGAGTGACTTCAGGACTCAGGTAATGGTGACTTCGCAGGGCAACAACGTACCTGTCGATTGATTGTGGTGCATATGATCAATTGCCTGGCAGTGTGTTAAGCAAAACAGGGTACACAGGCGAAGGAGCAGGCATAAGGAGGCCATCAGAGGACCTTGGTGACGTTGGATTTGGCATCGACCTGAGTCGGTTTCCTTGAACAAGCTTGGAGTGAGGAGGTCGTGGAGGCCTTGAGGGAGATGGTAGAGTGTGTTACTATACCGAGAGAGGACATGCACTACGGGCAGGCACCGGCGACCAAAGATGTGGTGTACTGGTGGTGAGGACAGGGCCGTGGAGGTACATTGATCATTCTCCACGACCTGTTAGGGACCCCAGAGAGGGTCACCAGTTGAGGGGCTTGTGGGTGCACTGGATGCTGCTGGGTTTCCAGGTGGTGAGTGGGGGGGGAGCATGTCAGAGACCCAGGTTGATGCTGGGTTGCAAATTGGCACAGTGGTGGCAGTGAAGTCAAGTGCACGGGGATGGCGTCCAGGTGGAGGGCGGGAAGAAAGGCTCGAGTGTCGCGGAAGAGAGCGGCAGTGCCCTCGGGACGTGGACGATGTTGGAGGTGCTCCACTCCGGCAACAGCGTTAGGGCAAAAGTTTGGCTGAAGGTGGTTGGCATGGACCTGGGGGTCCAGGGGCAAGGGGCATGTGAAAGTCAGATCACAGAATGGTGATTGAAGATCAGGGCGTATAAAGGGGAAGGGGGAGTGTAAAGGTGTGGTGCAATACGTAAAGGAAGGAAAACCTCCAATGAGGACAATTCAAGGGTCTCTCTATAAATGTTATGGTCTGAAAAAATTCTAGAATGCTGTTGAATGGTTTCATTGAGTTGCTCTTAGGTATGGTTGTTGTAGATGTATGGTTGTGCTAAGAGAAACACACAGCCGGGTTTGTATAGTTGAGGATTGAGGGGGCTATACTGTATATGCGGGCACACTCAACGAGATTGAAAGGATGGAGTGGCGATTTGGTGAGGTGTGGCTAGCCGTTTTTACTGTACATCATTGTGAGGAGGGGGGTTGAAGGGTGAGGGTTATAAGAGTGGAGTGGGACATGGGGAAGAGATAAGTATGTCTGTTTTGTGTGTGTTTATGGGTCCTGTGCCGGTGGGGGGACAGTCGAGTGAAAGAATGAGTTGTGTAGTGAAGTGTTGGTGTATCACTTAAGGTGTGCCTTCTGCATTAGCTAGTGGTTCGGGAGGGGACTGGAAATTGCATTGTGTACGCGCAAGGATGTGGAACCTAGGGGAGCAGGATATTGTCTTGGCGTTCTGTGAGGGACTGTTAACAGGAGTGGGCGTTGCGTGGTGTAGAGGTTTGGTGGCGGCTCCGTGGGAGGTGTGCAGCACACCTTTGTGAGGCAGGGGTATGCGCACGGCTGGACTGGATATACGTGACAAGGAAAGCTGTGGGTGCGGAGTAGTGTAAGGGTTTTGGATGTCTTTTTTTTCTGATCCATAGAGGTTGTTTGGTGGATTTGGGATGGCTGGTATAGGGTGCGGCCGAACAGGTTTATAAGAGTATGGGTGTATTGAATGTTCGGTGCTTCGCAAGATGTTGAGGGGAGGGTCCTATTTGTGTGCACAAATGGTGGAAAGGCTTATGCGGAAGTGTTGGGAAGTCAAGGGGATGTGTGGAGATGGTGTGGTATGTGACGGCGATATGACGAGGGAGTTCTGAGAGTTCTATGTCCGAATCAGGGAAGGCACGAGAATCAGTTGGCTTATGGGCTTTTAGGTATCTTGATGGGGCAGTAAGGGAGTTTATTATGTGAGAGAGGAAGGGGGGGGATGGGAGCACCTGTGGCTGACATACAAGGATGTGAAATGTGAACGGCCTAATGTAGTGTCAAATGAGAGGTTTGATGCAGGCCAAGGGTTTGAGGGGGGTTGGAGGAGGGTAGCATGTGGGGTGATAGGACCTATCGGCGTGTTTGTCCTGCTGAGGGGCAGGGGCGCCGGCGCGTTGCAATGGAAATGGATTTGGGTTGAGGAGTTCTTGAGGACATCGAGGGGTATAGGGTAGGGACAAGACTTGGTGACTATCGGAGGGATGGTGAGGGTATGTTGATTCTTGGATTTGTGTCACAATCTGAGGAGTGTGGGTGTGCGATGAGGGGGCTTCTAAGAGAGTAAAGGGGGATGGGTGCGGAGTGTGCTGGACAGGGACGGTGACAGGGAACAGTTACAGGGGCCTATTGTGGAGGACGAGGTGTGGGACGGCTTTATGAGTATGTGCAGGGATAAGGTCACCGGGGATAGATGGGCTGCCTGCAGAGTTTTACATCACAGCATTGGGGAGTATTTAGAATCAACGATTTTTTTTGGTTGCTAATTATTTTAATTATCATAAAATAGAGGGTGTGCGTTGGGACCTGGTGTGGAAGGCAGACAGGCACTAGTTAGTTTTGGTGACAAAGGAGAAGTCAGTGCACAGTGAGAGATTGACGGATGATATCAATCATGTGTGCAGGTCTACAAACACTTTTTGCAAAAATTTTGGTGACGTAAGATATAAAAAGTCATTGAAAGGTTAATAGTGAGGGTGTTCATAGGGTGATTCCGGGGAGGGAGATCAATGTGTTAGTGAGGTGCTGGGTTATTAGAAGGTTTTATTGAGTGGTTCCTCAAGAGGGGAACGTGGGGTATTGGCGGTTGAATTGTGCGGAACGGCATTGAACAGTGTCGAGCGGGAGGCTCTGGGTGGAGAATCATGGAGTGGCAAGGGTTCGGGAGAGGACATTGTGAATTGGGCAGAGTACTTTCTATCGGGGAGCTGGGTTGTGATGTACAGATATAAAATGGGGAGGGGGTGGGGTTGCATGTGAAAATGGGCAGGGGAGTTTGAGGCTGGCAGGGTTGCCCGTTGTCACAAATATTATTTGCATGGTTTACAGAACCCGTTTTCTAGGGCAGTGGGAATGTGCATACAGGAGGGGTAAGGGAGGGACATACGAGGTGGGATTCCCAGTATCATAGGTTACGATGATGACACAACTGTACTAGTGAGTGGGGGGAGCGATTGGCAGGGGTCTGGAGAGAGTTTAGGATGTTTGTGGGATGGCTACAGGGTATGGGAGTTGAATGTGCTTAAATCAAAGCTCCTTGATATTGGTTCGTTGAATTGGGGATGGGCAGGACGGCGCGGGGGTGGGGGGGAGAGGTGAGTGTCGTGGACAGGGTGAACTTTTGTGGAAGTTGTGTATATGGGTAATGCTCAGAGGCGAGGGAGTATAATTCAAAGGGTGTGGTAGTTAGGTATTGGGAAGATTGTCAGGATTGAGGCGACACATCTTACGCTACACCAGGGGTCATTGTGGTCAAAGTGGGTCTTTTGTCAGTTAAAAATATGGCATGTTGGCGCTTTTGTGTACCCTTTGGTGTATGGGGATTGTCCGGAGATTGTTAGAGCGAGTTGTCGTTTTATCTTTGGGTTAAGAGATGCGATTGGTGTGAAAAAGAGAGGTGGAACACTTCCTGGTGGCCTTGGGAGGGCTGGGGTTTAATTATTGGAAAGAAGGTTGAAGTTGTGTTAGTGAAACATGGGTTGGTTGTAAAGGGCTCGGGGGGAAGGGAGTGGAGGGTTGGGGTATGCTGCAGGGAGATCTTCGGTGTGATGGTGGAAGGGAAAGATTTGAGAGATGGTTGTGGAGTTGTTGCGTCTTTTGATGATGTCAGAGAGCTCCGTGTAACTTGTCGGGTAGGGTCCATGGAGAGGAAAGATATGGCCTCTAGAGGTTGTTAGTGGCAACGGAAGGAGTGTACCCGATGTACGCATGAGGAAAAGAATTTGGGGCCGATTAAAAGGGTTACGCATCTGCGGCCACGCTTGTGAGGGTGGATTATTTATGTATAGGTTTCTTCACGGAATATGCCGTCGGGGTTGTTTTACGAAATAGGCGAATAAGGGAGGGTGGGAGTGTGTCAGGTTTGTGGGGTTGTTGAATCAGCTTTTCATGTGTTTATTTTTGTTGAAAGCCTCAGGGATTGTGCGGGATTGGTTAGGGAAAGTAATCCGGTATGTGGAGGGGAAATGGGTTGTCGGTTTTGAGAGCTCTTAGTTTAGAGTAGGTGGGTTGGGGGTAGGTTCAAAGGGCTGTGGCTTAATTAATGGTTGATTTTGTGTATATATCTTGGCATTGAGTGGACAAAGGGGCGGAGGACACGTAGGATTGGCCATAGCAGCATCCTTTTTATAGAAACAAAGTGTCGAACAGGGAAGGATTTGCACAACCATACAACAATCTACCCAGTCTTAAACATCCGACAACCTATATTACCCAGTCTTACACACCTACAACAATCTACCAGTCTTGCTAACCAACCCTACAACAATCTTACCCAGTTTGCCAAAACTACAACAATCTTACCCAGTCTTACACAACCTACAACAAGTCCGTACCAGTCTTGTTCAAACCTTTCACTAAATCTTTCCCAGTCTTACACAACCTACAACAATCTTACCCCCAGCTTGCACAACCGAATAACAATGTCTTACCTGATTTACACACCTTCAACAATCTTACACCATGTCTTGCACAACCTACAACAATTCTTTCCAGTCTTACTCATCTTCAACTAATCTTAACCCAGTCTTTCACAGTACCTACATACAATCTTACCCTGTCTTACACAACCTACAACAAGTCTACTCCAGTCTTGCACAACCTACAATCAATCTTACCCAGTCTTACACTACTATAAAAACAATCTTACCCTGTCTTGCACATCCTACAACAATCTTCCAAGTCTTACAAAAGTCCTGCTAACAAGTCTTACAGTCTTACACATCCTACAACAATCTTTCCAGTCTGTGAACAACTACAACAATCGTTACCAGTCTTACTCTACTCTACAATCATATCACACAATTTCTTCCCTCCTAACAAAAAAAAATAAAGTATCGTGTGGTTTTTTATCTCTGCATAATATTGGCAAAAAATTAATAATTTTGGGGTTTTTTTTCCTATTTACTATATATATAGGGCCAATAATAATAATATAGAGTGTGTCCTGAAACACCATATAAATTGGTTAAGAATAATAACATTAGGTCCTGAAGCACCATAGTCAGAAAAAACTAAGTTCTTTAGTGCTTAAAATTTAGGTCTTGTCTTATAATTTTTCTTCAGCTGGAGTACACCTTGCTTTACTCAAGTCTCCTTTATAAACTTGCTTCAACTTGGGTCTTTGATTGTTTATCATCGTCTTGTTTGTCAGGACCTTCACTGTGTCTGGTGACGTTCGTAATATATTTTGTTGGTTTGGATGATTCCTCATTTCACAGCAAACTTCTAGATGTTTGTTGTTATGGAGTGTTAAGTGGTTATCACAACTAACGACTGAGATTGAACATACTTTCCCTCAGTCCGTGGGAATTGTGTTGCTCTATTTAACATGACCACGGTCGTAGGGATAGATACCCGCGTTCTATACTAGCGTACTCAAATTATGTATGTGAGAGAGCTTGATGTTCGTGTATTGCATGTATACTCGTGTGGTGTGTGTGTGTGTTATGTACTCACCTATTTTGTACTCATCTATTTGTCTTAGCTCCTGGCACCACCTCTTCACGGTTGCTACGGGGCCCTCTCTCTCTCCGCTCCATGAGCTTTATCAAAACCTCGTTCTTAAAACTGTGTATGGTTCCTGCCTCCACTAGTGTCTCATTTTCTAGGCTAGTTCCACTGCTTACAACTCAATGACGAAGAAATTACTTCCTAATGTGTCTCTGACTGTCATTTGTTGTCTTCAACTTCCAATTGTGGCCTCTTGTTTTGTGTCCCCTCCCTGGAATCATCCTGTCTGTGTCCTCATTGTCTATTCAACGCAGTATTTTATATGACGTTATCATGTTCTCCCCTGTCCCTCCTGTCCCTCAGTGTCGTCAGGACGATTTCCCTATTAATCTTTCTTATAGGGACTTTACCCTTAGCTCTGAACTATGTCTCTGTCGCAAACCTTGTGTTACCTTGCTCTAGTTTCTTGGTCGTGCTTTATCAAGTGCGGGTTCCGGAAATAACAGTTGCTGATACTTCCTGTATGGGCCTGTCATTCTCTGTGTACTGTGTCTTTGTACGATTTCCTTATAAGGTATCGAATGCTGTTCTCGAAGGTTTGCCGGGCCCATATGCTTGCAGTGTGTTATCTGGTTGATGGTGTGCTTCCGGAGACATGCTGGTGTTATACTCACCCCAAGATCTTTCCTTGAGTGAGGTTTGCAGTCTTTAGGCCACCTAGCCTATACTCGGTATGTGGTCTTAGGATGCCCTTGTCCCTATCTTCATGACTTTGCATTTGGCAGGATTAAATTACGGAAGCCTTTTGCTGGGACAGGGTGTTGCAGTCTGTCCAAGGTCTGTCTGTGAAGTCTGCCCCCTTGTCCTAATCAGATTTAATTCTCCTCATTAACTTCACATCATCTGCAAAACAGGACACTACTGAGTCTAACCCTATCCATCATGTCGTTCACATTACCAAAATTTGCCACTGGTCCTAGGACCGACCCCTGTGGTGGAGACCTCCGCTCGTGCGGGTGCCCTACTGTGATACATTCATTACGTACTGACTCATTGTTGTCTCCTGTCAGGTATTCTCTGATCCATTGCAGTGCCTCTGTTATATGCGCCTTGTATGCTTTTGCTTCTGCACTAATCTCTGATGAGGTGAACTGTGTCAAAGGCCTTCTTGCTGTCAGAAGATTGCTGTTCAACCACCGCCTGCTCTCTCGTGTGCTTTCTTCTGTTTTTTTTATCATAAAAGTTCCAGAAGGTTTGTGACACAGGTTAAAGTTTAAAATATTACAAATTATGAGGTAAGTTGGTATTATGGCTAAGTGACTAAATACTAGTTTTGAGTTTTAGAAATGTAAATGCTTTTGTTTTGGCACTATACATAGTTTCAGTATTGGAGTATCACAGGCCAACTTATGACTAGTTAAGATTCATTATTTTGAGAGTGAGATTGATATTTCTGTTTATGGTCAAATGGGTGAGTGAGTGTAAGTGTTAACCACCAGGTGGTATTCGTGTAATTAGTTGACAGGGTGTATCAGGGAGATAAGATGTTTTCTGTTGGTAGTTTTGAAGGTGATGAATGTGTCTGCAGTTTCAGAATTTTCAGGTAGGGTGTTCCAGATTTTAGGGCCTTTGACATACATTGAATTTTTGTAAAGGTTTAGTCGGACACGGGGAATGTCAGAGATGTTTGTGTCTGGTGTTGTGCCTATGGGTTCTGTCGCAACTATCAAGAAAGCGTTTTAGGTCAAGATTAATATTGGAATTTAAGGTCCTGTAGATGTAGTTTGCACAGTAGTAAGTGTGGATGTACTGAACAGGGAGTAAGTTTAGATCTATGAAGAGTGGGGGGGTGTGTTGCCAGGGATGGGATTTAGTGATTATTCTTACTGCGGCTTTTTGTTGGGTTATTATTGGCTTTAGGTGTGTTGCTGCAGTTGAACCCCAAGCACAGATAGCATAGGTGAGGTATGGATATATAAGTGAATGGTATAGTGTAAGAAGGGCAGTTTGCGGCACGTAGTATCGTATCTTGGAGAGGATCCCAACCGTTTTGGATACTTTTTTGGTTATGTGTTGGATATGGGTGCTGAAGTTCAGGTTGCTGTCGAGGTATAGGCCTAGGAATTTACCCTCATTATGCCTGGCAATTAGAGTGTTGTCGATCTTAATGTTAATTTGCGCATCTCCTGCTCTGCTACCAAACATAATTCAAAGTTTATTCTCTATAAGGATTACAATGCTGAGTTTACAGAAATTTGGTTATTGTGTGGTTTACATGTAGTAAAATTGTGATTACAGAGTGTACCACTAGAACGCTTAGCATGGCTAGGCATTTCGGGCAGACTTAGTTTTATTCTTAATTGTAAAATATTACAAATTATGAGGTAAGTTGGTATTATGGCTAAGTGACTAAATACTAGTTTGTGAGTTTAGCAATGTGAATGCTTTTGTTTTGGCACAGTACATAGTTTCAGTATTGGGGTATCACAGGATTCATTATTTTAAGACTGAGATTAATATTTCTGTTTATGGTCAAATGAGTGAGTGAGTGTAAGTGTGAACCACCAGGTGGTATTCGTGTAGTTAGTTGACGGGGTGTATCAGAGAGATAAGATGTTTTCTAATGGTAGTTTTTCTAATGGTAGTTCTAGAGTTCTCAGGTAGGGTATTCCAGATTTTAGGGCCTTTGACATAATGTAGTAGGTTTTGTCAGTGTTAAGCGTAAGTTTATTGACTGTCATCCAAGTCGATATTTTGATCAGCTCCTCATTAACAATGGTGTTGAGGGTGGCAAGATTAGGGTGAGAGATGACATAAGTCGTGTAGTCAGCAAAGGGAATGGGGTTCAGGTGTTGAGATACGTTTGGAAGATCATTGATGTATATGAGGAAGAGCAGGGGACCAAGGACACTTCCCTGTGGAACTCCAGTATCAAGTGGCTGTGTTGTTGATGCTGTGTCTTTAATGGTGACATACTGATACCTATTAGTAAGGTAAGATTTGAAATATGCAAGCGCATGGCCTCTTATACCATAATGGTCAAGTTTGTGGAGTAGGATGCCGTGGTCTACTGTGTCAAAAGCTTACTTAGGTCAATAAAAATTCCTAGTGGATATTTCCCTTATTTTCCAATGCTGTGTAAAGCAGATCTAGCATTTTTATGATTGCATCGTTAGTGCTTTTGTTTTTCCTGAATCCAAATTGGCAGGGGTTGAGTATGTTTTGTGCCGTTATAAATGAATATAGTCTCCTGTGCACGAGTTTCTCAAAGATTTTGGATAGCAATGGTAAGTTTGATATTGGCCTATAGTTGTTTAAATCTGTAGGGTCACCACCTTTATGTATTGGTGTTACCCTTGCAGTCTTGAGTAGTTTCGGGAAGGTGCTAGTTTCTAGTGACTTGTTAAAAAGTAATGAGATAGCATGCGAGAGGACATGGGTGACCGGGTGTGGACATATGAATTGCTCATTACTCTATAATTGTTCATGATTGTAGCCATGTATAAACGTAAGTAAATTTACTTACTTACATGATTCATTACCTTTGTACCTTATTCAGCTATCAAAACTTTGGGGCCCAGTCCCTGGACCCATTATGTACCTCTGTAATTTTTTGACTACCGCCCACAGGATGGGTATGGGGTGACTATCGCCCACATAATGGGTATGGTGTGACTACCGCCCACATAATGGGTATGGTGTGACTACCGCCCACAGGATGGGTATAGGGTGACTACCGCCCACAGGATGGGTATAGGGTGACTACCGCCCACAGGATGGGTATAGGGTGACTACCGCCCACATAATGGGTATGGTGTGACTACCGCCCACAGGATGGGTATAGGGTGACTACCGCCCACAGGATGGGTATAGGGTGACTACCGCCCACAGGATGGGTATAGGGTGACTACCGCCCACAGGATGGGTATAGGGTGACTACCGCCCACAGGATGGATATGGGGTGCATAATAAACATATTAAACTAAGCTAACTCTAAGCTAGCGGAATTATAAATATAATATCTTTATTTACTACAAGTACATGTACAAGTATAGAGACCTAACAGATCTCAGTTACGTCCTACTAGCATGTAGAAAACCCTCTTGTTATGCAGAACATAATAATGTTTCCTAAGCTTATGTTTGAAAAAATAAAATTATACTCAACATTTACAATACAATACAATACTTTATTTGGACATGATACATAGTTGTACAATAATTATAGTGGTTGGGTGTACAATCCAAAAGCCCCTTGCATACAGAGCATTATGGGCAGGCTTAAAATTAACTTAAGATTAACTAAACAATGATATATTCAGTGGTAAAAAATAAAGTAAACAAATTACATGAAGTACAGATTAGATTTTTTATTTTGCCACCGAAGTGGCTAGTTTATTGTGCACCCCATATCCATCCTGTGGACGGTAGCTCGAGAGCATATGGATACACAAAAGGCCTAGGAACTAGGCCCCAAAGGGTTAACAGGAATACATATGGATTTATATCTACATATCTATAGTTCACTTATCTGTTACAAGCAAATTTAGGAAATTTGCTTAGTATATCTGGTATCTTATTTTCATTAATAAGATATCTTGACATGTCACATAGGTTATTATACTGTCTGTCTCTGTATTCCTCAATAAGTGGACAATTAAGCACATAGTGTTCAAGAGAGTGACCATATGCCTGATCACATAATTTACATTTAGTTTGATCATCATCTGTGTGTCTCCCAAACTGCCAGAAGTACTTGTAACCAAGCCTAAGCCTGGCCACTACAACATCAGTCAGTCTGTTCACATTGCAAGTTGCTCCATAAACATACTTATCTACGTTCATGTTATCATAGTGGGTTATAGATCTACTCAGGCTTCTAACTGCATTCCTATAACAATCATTTTCATTATTTACTTCTCTCCTATATATTATTCCTAATGCTAGACACAGTTATACCAAAGTTATATTCTACATTCTCCTTCTGGGTACTCTTCTTGGCTAACATATCAACTTTATCATGAAGGAGTAATCCAATGTGTGATGGGATCCATAGCAATTGTACATTAATTCCTTTGTCCCTAATTTTTGAGTATCTATACCTGGCTTCTCCAATGAGCATGTTGTTGGAGTCATTATATGAGCCAAGAGCCTTCAATGATGACATAGAATCAGTAATGATGATAGAGTCAAGCTCAGTGTCATAGGTTAGCTTTAGCGCCATTAGGATTGCAAACAATTCAGTTCAGTTTTGCAGTTTGAAGTACAGATGAATATTTTAAACAATGAAATTTGAACATTTCAGTTAAGAGGCATTATAGTCGTACAAATTTGTAGCATAACAATGTATAATATAAAAAAATGATCAATATACTATTTGAAGTGCAGAAACAGGTCATATGGTCATTAGGTAAGTTACTGTGCATTCAAGAGAATGGATTATTCTATTAGGTAATGTAATTAAAAGAAACATAGTTTGATAGGGTCACAGGTTACACTTTTATGAAATACAGTTATTCAATATTTATTTAGTTGTGGGTGAGTAAGTGGTTTTTAAGAAGAGTCTTGAATTGATAAACAGACAGTATTTCTTTTGTATTCACAGGTAATGAATTCCAGATTTTTGGGCCTTTTATGTGCATTGAGTTTTTACATAGTGTGAGATGGACACGAGGAACATCAAAGAGTGATCTGTGCCTTGTGTTATGGTCATGTGTTCTGTTGAGGTTGGTAAGGAGAAGTTTGAGGGAAGGGTTTATATCCGAGTTTAGTGTTCTATGTATGTAGTAGGCACAATAATAAGTATGGATGTTTTGTACGGTGAGTAAGTTCAGAGTTTTGAATATTGGTGGAGTGTGCTGCCTGGAGTGGGAATTTGTTATCATTCTGGCTACAGCCTTTTGTTGGGTAATTAATGGTCTGAGATGGTTTATTGTTGTTGAGCCCCATACATAAATTCCATAGGTGAGATAGGGGTAAATGAGTGAGTGATATAGGGCCAGGAGAGCTGATTGTGGAACATAGTACCGCATCTTCGATAGTATGCTTACGGTCTTGGAGATTTTCTTGGAAATTTGTTGTACATGTGTTTGAAATTTGAGTCTATTATCAAGGCGGATTCCTAAGAATTTTCCCTCTGTGAGCTTTGTGATAGGTGATCCGTTTATCATTATGTAAAGAGGAACATCTGTAGTTCTGTTCCCAAACTGAATGAAGTAGGTTTTGTCAATATTAAGAGTAAGTTTGTTAATCATCATCCAGGTAGATATTTTCTGTAATTCGGTATTTACAGTATTGGCTAGTATGACTGGACTTGGGTGAGAGAAGACGTATGTAGTGTCGTCTGCAAATAGTGTGGGTCTGAGTAGTTGCGATGCATTTGGTAGGTCGTTTATGTAAATGAGAAAGAGAAGAGGGCCAAGGACATTTCCCTGCGGGACACCAACTGTAATTGGTTGTGTGGAAGAGTTTGATCCATTTGTGTACACATATTGACTTCTGTTGCTAAGGTATGACTTTTTAGGTAGTTGAGGGAGTGCCCTCTTATACCATAGTGTGATAATTTTATGTGCAACAAATCATGGTCATCTGTGTCAAAAGAGAGAAGGGGTAAGTGTCAGAGAGAAGGGGTAAGTTGGATATTGGCCTGAAGTTATTCAAGTCAGCTTGATCTCCACCTTTATGTATCGGGGTGACCCTCACTATTTTGAGAATTGTGGGCTGGTTCATTTGGCTGATTCATTAAGTTTGTCATGCTTCTGGAGGTCAATGTGAGAGAGAATCCACAAAAGCTGAACTGGAATACCTTAAAAAAAAGTGTGTATATCTGTGCCTAGCTTCAAACACAAGCAAACCGCATTCAGGTCTCAAGCAATTTAGAGCAACTAATGAAGAGAGTCAATGTGAGCGTAGTTTCCATAAGCTTAAGTGGAACAAGTATGGCAAACAAACCAGTTTGTAAGATGGAAGCCTAATTATTAACTCTAATACACCTCTGTATTACAGTACCATCAGTCAGGTTTACAATAATAACACTTTCCATCCTCCCACTGCCAGGGTTCAGGTAGTAGTCAGCCTAGACAGTCTGTGTGATAGTATTCGTTGATCTAAGGTTGTGCATGTGTTCCAGAGCACTGATTTTAGAAACTGAAGTTGAGGATTGAGTATGACTTCGAACAGGCGATAAATGACATGCCTATGCACTCTCCCCCAGGGCCAGACTCATGGAACTCCGTGTTCATCAAGAACTGCAAGAAGCCCCTATCACATGCTTTTAACATCCTATGGAGAGGGAGCATGGACACTGGGGTCGTCCCACAGTTACTAAAAACAACAGACATAGCCCCACTCCACAAAGGGGGCAGTAAAACAATAGCAAAGAACTACAGACCGATAGCACTAACATCTCATATAAAAATCTTTGAAAGGGTCCTAAGAAGCAAGATCACCACTCATCTAGAAACCCATCAATTACACAACCCAGGACAACATGGGTTTAGAGCAGGTCGCTCCTGTTTGTCCCAACTACTGGATCACTACGACAAGGTCTTAGATGCACTAGAAGACAAAAAGAATGCAGATGTAATATACACAGACTTTGCAAAAGCCTTCGACAAGTGCGACCATGGTGTAATAGCGCACAAAATGCGTGCTAAAGGAATAACAGGAAAAGTTGGTAGATGGATCTATAATTTCCTCAAAAACAGAACACAAAGAGTAGTAGTCAACAGAGTAAAGTCTGAGGCGGCTACGGTGAAAAGCTCTGTTCATATCTGACATAGACAAGGATGTCAGCCACAGCACTGTGTCTTCCTTTGCAGATGACACCCGAATCTGCATGACAGTGTCTTCCATTGCAGACACTGCAAGGCTCCAGGCGGACATCAACCAAATCTTTCAATGGGCTGCAGAAAACAATGTGAAGTTCAACGATGAGAAATTTCAATTAATCCGATATGGTAAACACGAGGAAATTAAAACTTCATCAGAGTATAAAACAAATTCCAACCACAAAATAGAGCGAAAAACTAACGTCAAAGACCTGGGAGTGATCATGTCGGAGGATCTCACCTTCAAGGACCATAACATTGTGTCAATTGCATCTGCTAGAAAAATGACAGGATGGATAATGAGAACCTTCAAAACTAGGGATGCCAAGCCCATGATGACACTCTTCAGGTCGCTTGTTCTATCTAGGCTGGAATATTGCTGCACACTAACAGCACCTTTCAAGGCAGGTGAAATTGCTGACCTGGAAAATGTACAGAGAACCTTCACGGCACACATAACGGAGATAAAACACCTCAATTACTGGGAGTGCTTAAAGTTCCTGAATCTGTACTCCCCGGAATGCAGGCGGAGAGATACATGATTATATACACCTGCAAAATCCTAGAAGGACTAGTACCAAACTTGCACACGAAAATCACTCACTACGAAAGCAAAAGACTCGGCAAACGATGTAACATCCCCCCTCCAATGAAAAACAGGGGTGTCACTAACACGTTAAGAGACAACACAATAAGTGTGAGGGGCCCAAGACTGTTCAACTGTCTCCCAGCATACATAAGGGGGATTACCAATGGACCTCTGGCTGTCTTCAAGCAGGCACTGGACAAGCACTTAAAGTCGGTACCTGACCAGCCAGGCTGTGGTTCGTACGTTGGATTGCGTGCAGCCTGCAGTAACAGCCTGGTTGATCAGGCCCTGATCCACCATGAGGCCTGGTCACAGACCGGGCCGCGGGGGCGTTTACCCCCGGAACTCTCTCCAGGTAAACTCCAGGTATAACAATGAATTTTTAGTATGCACAAGAATATCATCAGAAGAGCTAATTGTGATATTTCTTGGGGTATCTGTATAGATATAAGTAGAACATTAATTAATACATTAAACAGTGTAGGACTTAATACACCGCCTTGCATTTCTTTAGTTTCACTTTTGTATCACTGAAACAATGCAGTTGTGTATCTGTTAGTGAGCTACCCAAGTATCCACTGTAAAAGTGGACCACCAATGACTAGCTTAGCAAATTCGTTGGAAAATTACTCCTCTATCTGCAACAACGAAAGTATTTTTAATATCGAGAAGAGTTTTGTATTTGTTGCCAGTAACTGAAAAATTGTCCTCATTGAACTTCATGTTGCTTTCTGAGGCCCATTTAATGATTTGGTTAATGTTACCTGGAGAGGGTTTCAGGGATCAACCCCAAGCGGCCCAGTCTGTGACCAGGCCTCCTGGTGGAACAGAATCTGATCAACCAGGCTGTCACTGCTGGCCGCACACAGACCGACGTACGAACCGCAACCCGGCTGATCAGGTTCTGACTTTAGGAGCCTGTCCAGCACCTTCTTGAAAACAGCCAGGGGTCTATTTTTAATCCTTTTATGTAGTATGCTGGGAGGTAGTTGAACAGTCTTGGGCCCCTGACACTTATTGTGTTGTCTCTTAACGAACTCGTGGCGCCCCTGCTTTTCATTGGGGAAATGTTGCATCTCCTGCTGAGTCTTATGCTTTCGTAGGGAGTGATTTTCATGTGGAAATTTGGGACTAATGCCTCTAGGATTTTCCAAGTGTATATTATCATGGCACATAGCAGCGTGTCAGCGTGTCAGCGTGCCTCGTTGTGCTCCGGGTTTTCTGGTGTTTTCACGGTCGCTCTTACGTGCTAGAACTTTAATTTGTGCCATCAATCCTATACGATACATCCCTCTAGCGCCTGGAACCAATCTTGGGCGGAAAACATTATATACTGAGTCAAAAAAGGAGAATTAGTGTGCACTACCTAGCAGAATTTACTGCCAGAGGGAAATCATAGGCCTGTGTTCCGTGTGCAAAATAATAATAATAGAACTTTTCTTTGTCAGAGGAAAGAAAGTCTCCCTGATAACATTGTGTATACATAGTGTATAGTGTATACTACAGTGGCTCCCTAGTATATAGATGATAAAGGCTAAAGAGTCATTTGAAAACAGGTGAATTTGTAAATGAAGTGATAAGCCTATAGAGGCAGGTGCCAGAAGTCGCCAGAAACATTACCACAGTGGTCAGCTGTTTTAAAAATCTTCCTGGCCTGCTAGTGTACTCGCATATAATCTAGTGATACCAGTGACTAGCAGAATACAGTGTTGTGTAGCAACTAACCAGTATTATAATGGTACTTAGGCAGTGGAAGTGACTTTCATTAGTTTCTTTTTTCTTGAAATACAAAACGTATACTGTGAATTTCATATAACCTGTAGTTACCAGCGGTCGCAATATAACACAACGAGAAACAATTATTTCTACAGATTAAAGCGTCCTTCCTCCAAAATTTCCACCAGTCAACTATAGTGATAATTTTAGCATTATGTGGTGGGAGACGAGAAAAACTAGAAAAGCTAGACACGGCGATTCATAAACAAGGGGTTTAGGCTCGACCGTTTGTCACTGTAGGAGCTGCCCGAAATCACCAGTTCTTCAACACGCAAGTTATACTTTTGTATCAATCAAATCAAAATATTACTCGGGTAGATAATTTCAAGTAGATCCTTCATGTGTTAGCCCAAATCACCGACCAGTATGTTTTAATAAGTGACCCACTGATCAATCAGATCGACTGATCCGAACCCTCGACTGGTCCGAACCCTTGATGGTCCAAAACCCTTGACTGGTTACAAACGGTTTTGTTGGACAATAAAGCAGACTGTAATTGGATGGGGTTGTAGGCGCCCCTTTTCAAACACAAACAAAAAATAAATCCCGGAACGTAAAACGGTAAGCTGTCCAATATACAAGTACAGTTTAGAAATAGAAATACAAATAGCTGAGCTTCATTTAAGGAGGTTATTAATAAGATTCAAGAGGTTGCTAGTAGAAATTACAGTAAATCAACCATTCAAATCAAATTTTGAAGCTCTGTGTAGTCTGCAGTTAATCAAACAAACGGGCTTCCACATGGATAAATTGTTATTTTTGTGGAAATTGGTGTCATGCCCCTTGTGCAGAATATCCAAGAACTAGCTACAAGCAGTATTAAAACAGGGAAGTGTTTTTGGGTATGCCAAATGAGATAAGTCTGTGGGCTAAAATCACATTGGTATTAAAAGAGGATAACATCAAAGGCTTTCATAGAAACCTTTTTAAAAAACCCCCCCCACCCTTTTG
>NC_069406.1:86411648-86428380 GCF_026875155.1 Cherax quadricarinatus | reverse complement strand
CTACATTCTCTTTTCCCCAGTGATACACGCTTATTTAACCCACTTTTCACCCCAATCTTTTTTTTTCCCCAAAAATCCTGAATTAATACATTTATAGTCCCTCTTTCCGCCATAGCTTATCCTTCAACATTATTGCTACCCTTCTTTAGCTCTAACTCTATTTAAAACCCCCTAAACCTAATCCCATTTTTTCCCTCTCCACTGAAACTCTCCACCCCCTTCAGCTTTGTTCACTTAAAGCCAGGACATCCAGCTTCTTTTTCATTCATAACATCCACAATCATCTCTTTCTTATCATCTGCACAACATCCACGCACATTCAGACTTCCCATTTGACAATTTTTCTTCTTTTATTCTTTTTAGTAATCTTTACAGAAAAGGGGTTACTAGCCTTTGTTCCCGGCATTTTAGTTGACTTTTACAACACGCATGGCTTACGGAGGAAAGATTCTTATTCCACTTTCCCCATGGATATAAAAGGAAAATTAATAAGACCAAGAAACTATTAAGATAAAATCAAAGAAAACTCAGATGAGTGTGTATAAATAAATGTGTACATGTATTTTGTGTGTGACCTAAGTGCAAGTTAGAATTTAGCAAGACATGCCTGTAATCTTGCATATTTATGAGACGACAAAAGACTCAGCAATCCTACCATCATGTAAAACAATCCCCGGGCTTCGTTTTACACTCACTTGGCAGGAGGGTTAGTACCTCCCTGGGTGGTTGCTGTCTACCAACCTACTACCTATATATATATATATATATATATATATATATATATATATATATATTATATATATAATAATATATACATACATATATATATACATACATGTTGTTACGTGTGTATCACCGATTATAAGGCGAAAATCTCATCCAGCTCCTCAGAGCTGGGGCGTGTGCCCAAAATGCAGCATGCATTACCCCTTTGAACAGCCGCGCTGAGCCGCTGGAACAGAAACTAGCTGCCCTGGGATCCCTAGTTACCCTGATGAGTCTTTTTCCCAGCTCCTTAAGGAAATTAGATGCACTCTTTCCCCATGAGCCAAGGGTCTCTGAGCCTATGGGGAAAAAACATATAATGATGGGCAAGTTCTTTCCCTATTTTCTAGACTTTTGGGACTCCTAAAGCTGGCAGCTGCCCCTCCTTCCCCCTGGTGTATTGGAGATAGGTATTTAGCCAAGGTAGATGCACATGTATAGTCCCACACCACCTGCTTCCCATCTGTCCAGGCTTGAAGGGTATACCATTGGACCGTTTCTGGCTGCCATCAGATCTGCATAGTTGGGGTGGCTCCCTTACTGTGGGCATCCAGCTGTTTTGAGGCTCCTCTTGATAATGTTATTAACCTCCTCATGTCTTGCAATCTTTCCCTCGGATTTACGGCACACAAGACCATGGTACCCGAATCGGTCTGCTGCTTCACTGCCACAAATACACCTGTGTTCGGCGAGAATAGGGGCGGCAAGTCGAAGGGCAACACCGATGCGGATGGTCTGTGGGTCGAGGCGTGTGCCAAGGCTGGAGTTGGGAACAGCCAACAGAAAGTCCCCAGCATGAGGGGCTCTCACTGCCAGCAGGCGGGCTCTATCCTTTCCCTGACACACTCTGAAGCATCGTTGAGGCTATATTTTCCACTATTGGACCATCCAGTGCGATTGTTTGTAGTTGTTGGGGGGAGCAGGTCTGGTTTCTGAGCCCGTTAGATTATCCCAGATCATTGCTCCGTCAATGAATTTTTGGTCCTGGGCTCCAATCTTGTCCCTAAGATGTTCAGGGAGAATCGCTGCTACAAGCTCTCTGGATGCAATACACGAGGACAGAAAAGCAGGTAACGCAATCTGTGATGACTTGCGGACACCAATGCCTCCTAGTCTGACTGGAAGTGTAGCTTGGTTCCACTGCCCGTCTTCTAGAGTAAGGTTAAGTACTTTCGTAAAAATCTGCCTCAGAATACTGTCATATTCGTGCAGTATAGGGTTATCATATGAAGGTGCACATCTTAGGAAATATGTCAACTGGGCAGACTCAAGCACTTTGTGAGAAGGTACAAGGCATCGTGGGTGTCCAGATTGCCTATTCGTTGTTCCATTCTCCTTAACTCTTCCAATTTCTTCCTGAGAATTGCGTCAATGGCATTGCTTCCCAGAGGTGCTCCTAGCAAGACCTATTTGGGGGCATGACTGCTGCTCTGGTAGTAATATATATAATATATATAAAAATATATTAATAATATATAATAATATATATATAATATATATATATATAATATTAAAATATATATATATATATATATAAATATATAATATTTTAAATATATATATATAATATAATATATATATATATATATATATATATATATAATATATATATTATATAAAATATATTAATATAAAATAATATATATAATATATATTTTATATATATATATAATATATATAATATAAAATATATATATATATATATATATAATATATATAAATATATATATATATATAATATATTATTATATATAATATATATAATATATATATTATATATTTATATATAATATATATATATATATATATAATTTATATATATATATATATATATATTATATATATATATTATATATATATATATATATAAATAATTATATAAATAATATATATATATATTATATATATATTTTATATATAAAATATTATATAATATATATATATATATATATATATATATATATAATAAAATATATAAATATTTTTTTTTTTTTTTTTAACAAGTCGGCAGTCTCCCACCGAGGCCTTTTCTAAATCCATAAATGCAATAAAAACTTCCCTACTTTTATCTAAATACTGTTCCCATATATGCCTCAATGTAAACACTTGATCTACACATCCCCTACCCCCACTGAAACCTCCTTGGTCATCTGCAATCCTACATTCTGTCTTACCTCTAATTCTTTCAATTATAACCCTACCATACACTTTTCCTGGTATACTCAGTAAACTTGTTCCTCTATAATTTTTACAATCTATATACTATACATATAGTCGGACTCGAGTCCTGGAAATGGGAAGTACAATGCCTGCACTTTAAAGGAGGGGTTTGGGATATTGGCAGTTTGGAGGGATATGTTGTGTATCTTTATACGTATATGCTTCTAAACTGTTGTATCCTGAGCACCTCTGCAAAAGCAGTGATAATGTGTGAGTGTGGTGAAAGTGTTGAATGATAATGAAAGTATTTTCTTTTTTGGGGATTTTCTTTCTTTTTTGGGTCACCCTGCCTCGGTGGGAGACGGCCGACTTGTTGAAAAAAAAAAATACATAAAACATGAAATAACTTTAAAACACTTGAAATTTTGGAAAGTTTTCAGACATAATGAAGAGACGTGATGCTCACGGAGCTCACAGAGAATGTAAATAAACTGGGTGGGGCACGGAGACCGTACTAGAAAGTCAGGTGGGGGGGAGCTGTATAGGGAGTTTTTGTCATAATTTGAAATGTCTGTATTAGAGGAACGCTGTAAGGAGAAACGCCGTAAAGCGGGGCCGGGTGTATATGAACAATCAGGTAACTTTAAAACACTTGAAATTTTGAAAGTTTCCAGGCATAATGAAGAACTGGGCTCACAGAGAATATAAACAAACTGGGTGGCCCACAGTGACCATATAAGAAAGTCATGTGGGGGGAACTATATAGCGTGTTTTGGTCATAATTTGAAATGCCTGTATTAGCAGAACGCTGTAAGGCAAAACGCCTTACACAGCTACCAATAACGTTAGGAAAAAATACCTAAGCCGGGTCAACAATGGGCTTCCCCCAAGGTCTTAGAAATGAGGGTCCAAGAAACACCTTATTTTGTCCTTGAGTTTTGAAAGTCCCTAAGTCATAGAAATCATTGATAGAGCAGTTTTCAGGAAAGTAACCAGTGTGAATTAGGAACATCCACTATACCTTATTTGGTCCAAATTTATTACAATCTAATGATCCTAACAGGAAAAGCCAGCCAAAAAATCACTATGTAGCTTTAACCCAGGATAAGCCAATAAGTCAATGTTACTTACATATTTCAATATTTGAAGCAACATCTTGAAACAATTGTAATACCCTAAGATTTCCTTGTACATAGTGCTAGAAGACAAAAGCAAATAACAAATAAAGTAAGTATTTGTACACAATTAGTGAAAATTGCAAATGCAGGTATAGCATGCTAAAATGCCTCAAAACACATAATTTGGCATAAATAAATTGGAAAACAAATACCTATACACATTTATGACTTGCTCAGAAGTTATTTTTTTTCATCCACTCTTGAGTTCAATTTTCTTTTTATAACTGTATGTGAAAAATAAGCTTTTACAATCAGCATTAAAAGAATAAATTTTGCTACACACAGGGGAGTTTTAATGTCTTGGCTTCACACAGTTTAAGGGTTATTATTAAATAATATACTGCATACCTGTAAAATATGAATAATTTTAATTATGGTCAAGTAATATCATACCTTATTTTATGAACATCTACACTGGGGTCAACAAAAAGTGAAGCCAAAGCAGATTTTCCAACTCCTTGCATGCCCATCATGGCCACAACCAAGAAGTTGCTTTGGTCTAATAGGTAAGGGCTCAGGTCATCACAAAGGCTGAGAGACTCATCTAGAAGTCTTGCTGGACCCTTCATAATCCTCTCTGGTGTGAGAGAGGCTGTGGAAAATGTTATACACTAAGTTACACAGTTCAATACCAATCTTCGTTGAAGTTTTAGTTCCCTTAAAACTAAGAAAACCAACATTTGCGTAACATCTTACAAACAGCTTACAGAATGAGCTTTAATTTTTCAGTTGTTTCCACTTGTGTTACTGTGGTTCTGATGAGAATAATAAAGTTTAATCAAGAAATGTGTATGCTGAGAAAGCCTAAGGAGAAAATGGTAGTTATGAGTAAAAGTGGTGAGACAAGGAAAAGTAGAGGTATTGGTAAGGCAAAGAAAGCATTTCGAGTCCTTAATCTAGAACAAAAGGAGGCAGTGATTCCATGCACATGGCACAGAGGAACAAGACATTAAGAGGAAGAGGCAGACATTAGTGTGAATGAAATGGGTGAGGCATCAGGCTAGAGTGAAAGAGAAAAACTCTGAGAATGGATGAGAGTAAGACAAATACTGACAAGAGGTAGGGTAGGGATAGTATTGGAATGGATGATGTATTTGTTTAACATACAGATGAAAGAGAAATTATCAAAGGAGTGGTAGAGAGCATGCACAGTTCCTATGAATAAGAGAAAAGATGAGTGTGTAAATACTATTGGGGAAGAATTCTTTTGAGTATAGGTGATAAAATGTATGGCAGAATTGTCAAAAGTATTTTTTTTTTTTTTTGCACCTCAACGGTAGTTCCCCACCAAGGCAGGGTCAGCTGCCCAAAAAATGAGCTAAGGGATGGGGAGGAGTAGAATTATAGAGGAACAAGGATTTAGGAATGAAAGGATGTGGGAATTGTGTTAAAATATATGTAGCGAGCAACACACCCACAAAGTGATCTTCACAACCACTGAAATACTAATCAGACAATTTCAAATATGATATACTGTGCTCCAATCACAACCACATTGAAGGACATACAAGCATAATTCCATGCCTAGAGAACCTAAGAAATAGCCACATGTACGAATGTTCAGTACATTTAACTTCAACATCAGAAAAGTGACTAGGACAAAATAATCATAGAGCTATCAGATATATTGCCTAGGAAATGGTCCTGAGAGCCTTAACCCATAAACCCAAACTAGTGCACGAAAAAGCTGAATATGTATTGAAACAGAGCCTGTTTAAAATACATTCCACAGAGAAGTCCTACATTTCCCAAATCTCTCTCTCTCTCCTCTACACTTCTCTCTTCTCCAGGTGCATATACGCTTACTATAACCCACTTTTCACATCCAACCTTTATTTTACTCCACATAATCCTTGAATTAATACATTTGTAGTCCATCTTTTCCTGCCATAACTTATCCTTCAATATTATTGCTACTCCTTCTTTAGCTCTAACTATTTGAAACCCCTGACCAAATCCCATTTATTCCTCTCCACTGAAACTCTCCTACCCCCTTCAGCTTTGTTTCACTTAAAGCCAGGACATCCAGCTTCTTCTCATTCACAACATCCACAATCATCTCTTTCTTATCATCTGCACAACATCCACGCACATTGAAACTTCCCACTTTGACAATTTTCTTCTTCTTTTTAGTAGTTATTACAGGAAAAGGGGTTACTAGCCCATTGTTTCCGGCATTTTAGTCGACTTTTACAACACGCATGGCTTACGGAGGAAAGATTCTTATTCCACTTCCCCACGGATATAAAAGGAAAATTAATAAGACCAAGAACTATTAAGATAAAATCAAAGAAAACTCAGATGAGTGTGTATAAATAAACATGTACATGTATGTGTAGCGTGACCTAAGTGTAAGTAGAAGTAGCAAGACGTACCTGAAATCTTGCATGTTTATGAGACAGAAAAAAGACACCAGCAATCCTGCCATCATGTAAAACAATTACAGGTTTCCGTTTACACTCACTTGGCAGGACGGTAGTAACCTCCCTGGGCGATTGCTGTCTACCAACATGAGAACTCATTCTTTAGACCAAGAAAGTTTAAATTTAAATGAAATCAGCAAGGCTTTAGGTGTAGACATAGCCCTTTTACACAATGAGGCTGCAAGAGCACTGGCAAAGAATTACAGACCAGTACCACAAACATCACATATCATGAAGTCTTTGAAAGGGTAGCAATATCCCAAACTACTAATTTTATTGGAAAGTATGATCTACACAGCTGTTCACATATGCTAAAATTGGAATATGCAGTGTTCTTTTTACACTTAATCAAAATACATGCAGGTAAAAAATTAAAAAGTGAAGACAATTACCAAAATGGTTACCAGAGTTATAAGAATTTACAAAGACACAGCTAAAAATGCCCTTGTTTGCTGATAGATCATCCCTCAGCAAGCCCCCCAAATGTGCTACATATTGGAATGTCTTCAAGTTGCAATATGCAGCTCAAAAGTGTGAAAGTGGCCATACCAATCAAGATTTTCCAAATATAAAGTAGCTAATAGTTCAGTAAATAAATAACTTCAATACTACTAACCTTCCATCATAAGAGGCTTTGATGCTATTTGGTATGGTTGGCTAGAGGAATTAGCTCCTGAGTTCACAGTGGGGACAGAATCCTTCCTGTAAGAATCATTAGACCTTTATCAAACGAAAATTTAACTATTGACGCAACAGCTCTTTTGTTATGCATGCCTAACAGTGTCTGTACTCAAAATAAAAATATCCTTAATTAGTTAGCCCTTTCATTGTCAGTGCCATAATATTATGGCTTGCAAGCCAGAGTTGGTGCCGTAATATTACACCAAAATTCTGGTGGTTTCCAGTCTTGTGGGAGAAAGCTGGTAGGCCTACATATGAGAGAATGGGTCTGAGTAGTCAGTGTGTGCAGTACATGTATAAAGAAAAATCCTGCAGCACGCAGTGCAAGAGAAAAAAAAACTGACTGTTTTTGGTTTAAAACACCGACATTGCGGTGTTTTTCCTATGGTATTTATGGTTATATTCTAGTTTTCTTGGTCTCATTTGATAGAATGGAAGATTTTTTTTTTTTTTCAACAAGTCGGCCATCTCCCACCGAGGCACGGTGACCCAAAAAAAGAAAGAAAATCCCCAAAAAGAAAATGCTTTCATCATCATTCAACACTTTCACCACACTCACACATAATCACTGTTTTTGCAGAGGTGCTCAGAATACAACAGTTTAGAAGCATATACGTATAAAGATACACAACATATCCCTCCAAACTGCCAATATCCCAAACTCCTCTTTTAAAGTGCAGGCATTGTACTTCCCATTTCCAGGACTCAAGTCCGACTATATGAAAATAATCGGTTTCCCTGAATCCCTTCACTAAATATTACCCTGCTCACACTCCAACAGATCGTAAGGTCCCAAGTACCATTCCTCTCCATTCACTCCTATCTAACACGCTCACGCACGCTTACCTGGAGTTTACCTTGAGAGAGTTCAGGGGGTCAACGCCCCCGTGGCCCGGTCTGTGACCAGGCCTCCTGGTGGATCAGAGCCTGATCAACCATGCTGTTACTGCTGGCTGCACGTAAACCAACGTACGAGCCACAGCCCGGCTGGTCGGGAACTGACTTTAGGTGCTTGTCCAGTGCCAGCTTGAAGACTGCCAGGGGTCTGTTGGTAATCCCCCTTATGTATGCTGGGAGGCAGTTGAACAGTCTCGGGCCCCTGACACTTATTGTATTCTCTCTTAACGTGCTAGTGACACCCCTGCTTTTCATTGGGGGGATGTTGCATCGTCTGCCAAGTCTTTTGCTTTTGTAGTGAGTGATTTTCGTGTGCAAGTTCGGTACTAGTCTCTCTAGGATTTTCCAGGTGTATATAATCATGTATCTCTCCCGCCTGCGTTCCAGGGAATACAGTTTTAGGAAACTCAAGCGCTCCCAGTAATTGAGGTGTTTTATATCCGTTATGCGCGCCGTGAAGGTTCTCTGTACATTTTCTAGGTCAGCAATTTCACCTGCCTTGAAAAGTGCTATTAGTGTGCAGCAATATTCCAGCCTAGATAGAACAAGTGACCTGAAGAGTGTCATCATGGGCTTGGCCTCCCTAGTTTTGAAGGTTTTCATTATCCATCCTGTCATTTTTCTAGCAGATGCGATTGATACGATGTTATGGTCCTTGAAGGTGAGATCCTCCGACATGATCACTCCCAGGTCTTTGACGTTGGTGTTTCGCTCTATTTTGTGGCCAGAATTTGTTTTGTACTCTGATGAAGATTTAATTTCCTCGTGTTTACCATATCTGAGTAATTGAAATTTCTCATCGTTGAACTTCATATTGTTTTCTGCAGCCCACTGAAAGATTTGGTTGATGTCCGCCTGGAGCCTTGCAGTGTCTGCAATGGAAGACACTGTCATGCAGATTCAGGTGTCATCTGCAAAGGAAGACACGGTGCTGTGGCTAACATCCTTGTCTATGTCGGATATGAGGATGAGGAACAAGATGGGAGCGAGTACTGTGCCTTGTGGAACAGAGATTTTCACCATAGCTGCCTCGGACTTTACTCTGTCGACGACTACTCTCTGTGTTCTGTTAGTGAGGAAATTATAGATCCATCTACCAACTTTTCCTGTTATTCCTTTAGCACGCATTTTGTGCAATATTACGCCATGGTCACACTTGTCGAAGGCTTTTGCAAAGTCTGTATATATTACATCTGCATTCTTTTTGTCTTCTAGTGCATCTAGGACCTTGTCGTAGTGATCCAATAGTTGAGACAGACAGGAGCGACCTGTCCTAAACCCATGTTGCCCTGGGTTGTGTAACTGATGGGTTTCTAGATGGGTGGTGATCTTGCTTCTTAGGACCCTTTCAAAGATTTTTATGATATGGGATGTTGGTGCTATCGGTCTGTAGTTCTTTGCTGTTGCTTTACTGCCCCCTTTGTGGAGTGGGGCTATGTCTGTTGTTTTTAGTAATTGTGGGACGACCCCCGTGTCCATGCTCCCTCTCCATAGGATGGAAAAGGCTCATGATAGGGGCTTCTTGCAGTTCTTGATGAACACGGAGTTCCATGAGTCTGGCCCTGGGGCAGAGTGCATGGGCATGTCATTTATCGCCTGTTCGAAGTCATTTGGCGTCAGGATAACATCGGATAGGCTTGTGTTAACCAAATTCTGTGGCTCTCTCATAAAAAATTCATTTTGATCTTCGACTCTCAGTCTGGTTAGCGGCTTGCTAAAAACTGAGTCATATTGGGACTTGAGTAGCTCACTCATTTCCTTGCTGTCATCTGTGTAGGACCCATCTTGTTTAAGTAGGGGCCCAATACTGGACGTTGTTCTCGACTTTGATTTGGCATAGGAGAAGAAATACTTTGGGTTTCTTTCGATTTCATTTATGGCTTTTAGTTCTTCCCGCGATTCTTGACTCCTATAAGATTCCTTTAGCTTAAGTTCGATGTTTGCTGGAAGTCCAAGCCCCTTGCCCACAAAACCTCCTTTACCCCCTCTCTCCAACCCTTTCGAGGACGACCCCTACCTCGCCTTCCTTCCCCTATAGATTTATATGCTTTCCATGTCATTCTACTTTGATCCATTCTCTCTAAATGACCAAACCACCTCAACAACCCCTCTTCTGCCCTCTGACTAATACTTTTATTAACTCCACACCTTTTCCTAATTTCCACACTCCGAATTTTCTGCATAATATTTACACCACACATTGCCCTTATACAGAATGGAAGATATATTACAGAAATAGAGATGAATCTGAATGGTTTTTGGAATAGAAGTACATACCTTGAAATTGAGCTCAAAGTAGCAGAAATGTTCGATTTTTGCCGATGTTCAAGTGTAAACAAATCACACCACATGTCCAATACACAACTAGTGGGTCTTGTATGCTTTCACATATGTGCTGATATTATATATACCATTTTTACAATAATGCAAAAGTCTGCATAACAGTAAATCTATTTTTTGTGTGAATAAAAATTCAAAATGAAAAGCAAGCATAATATAAGAGGGGCCAGGAGTCATGACTAATGAACAGAGAAAATGTTATTTTAGTGCTAGGAATGTCTGCATTGTTTATTCTGGCCCCTATTTACCTTCTAGTCCAGCTTGCCTGCAATGAGCTCATGCAGCTGCTACGAAGTGGTTATTGAACCAGTCGGAAAACATTTCTTGGGTTACCCAGGCTTTTTTGTTGACATAATAATACACAGGTAAATTGCATACACCTTTCAGATATCTCAGACATTTGCTTTTTCCAATCACTGCCAACTTCACCTTGTGTGTACCTGCAGCATTGGCACAGCCAAAAATAGTTAACCTGTCCTTAGCATCCTTAAAACCTGTTGGTGCTCTGTCATCAGTTGTTGTTAATGTTTTTCTAGGAACATAGCGCCAGTAGATAACTGTTTCATCAGCATTGTAAATTTGTTCAGGACTAAAGTTTTCATCCGATATTATCTTGGCAAATTCGTCAATGTAATTTATCGTGTTTATCGCCTTCTTTACCAAAGGTCTGGCACTAGGAGTTTTCATTTGGTCCATAGTGGCTTATTTAGTTGTTGCAAACACTAAAAAGAATGGAATAATACAAAATGTATCATATGAACTCATGGGATCATCCTCACTGGCTGATAAACAACAGCACATTGGCTGTACATGGAGTGTCGGGGCCGGACGAATGACTTATACCGAGTTCAGTGACGATCACCGAGCCAATATTCTGACGAAAAAACGTTATTTATTCCAAATACGTATTATGTATTCCAATGACGTAATCAGGAGGTCCACTGTATATGTTACTAGAACAATAGTAATAAACAATTTCAGACATGGGCTTGAGGCAGACAAAGAGTTAAATGTTTATACACGTCTCCCTCATAGGATACAGGAAAGTATTGGTTTGGAAACAGGGTAGTTGACGAGTGGAACAGTCTGCCAAGTAGGGTTATTGAGGCCAAAACCTCGGGTAGTTTCAAATTTAGGTTGGATAAATACATGAGTGAGGGGGGTTGGATTTGAGTGGGACTTGCATATGAGTGGATAGAGTTATCAGAGCTTATTTCTTGGGTGGCATTGAAAATTGGGTTGGGCAAATATTTTGTTAGTGGGATGGATTGTAAAGGATCTGCCTAGTATGGGCCAACAGGCCTGCTGCAGTGTTCCTCCGTTCTTATGTTCTTATGATAAACAAAATTCACCACATTTTTGTTTGTTGTTGGTCTTCAACTTGTACATGTTATAAGCATTCAGCATGGAAATGTCAAGAAGATGGAAAAAAAAGTTCCATGTACCACTTATAACTCTTGCGAGCACAATCAGCAAACCCAATTTGCATGTCACATTTGTCCACTAATCGCATATTGAGGTTGTAGTCTATCACAGCTGCAGGTTTCAGAATGGGTTCATTGGTCTTTTATTCTGCATGCTACTGTCTGCCATTTCTTTTCAACGAACTGATGTCAATAACGTGACATCACGTTTGTCATGCCACCGAAATGCCATGATGTCATTGGCAGCAAACACCTGCACCTCACCTTTACGAGTGCCTGTGTCAAACCTAGGTATATGCTTACAATTTCCACGAGCTGTGCCACAAACGTCTGTCATGTTCACTTGCAAAAAATCACTGAGTAAGGGACTTGTGTACCAGTTATCAGTATATAATATATGCCCCACACTGAGATATGGTTCCATCATTATTCTAACCACATCACCAGAGATACCCAATAACTTTCTGGTATCTCTCAATGTATTACTGCCAGTGTACACAATTATATTCAAAACCAGACCACTTTTACAATCACACAGTACAAATAACTTTATACCAAAGCGTTTCCTCTTGCTTGGTATATACTGCTTGAACGACAGTCTGCCTTAGAACAAAATCAAAGACTCATCAATAACAAGCTTCCTGAAGGGATAAAAATACATATGGCACTTTTGTTTCAGGTACACGAACACATTCCTGATCTTATATAACCTGTCATTTCTGTCAGGCCTTGTTTTGCTACTGTTACATACGTAACAGTAGCAAAAATCGATTCACTGGTATAATATCATTAAACCTGGGGTTGAAATCAGACGTTCTTTCGACCAGTATGTGGTGACAGTGTGCTTATATACATGTGGCATAAGCATTATTGTGGCAAAGAACAGGTATATCTCTGCCACAGTTGTGTCCTTCTACTGGTGTAGCCGTGATCTTGGTGAAAGAATTGTGTTTGCCATGGTGTACTCATAGTATGTGTTGCTTTCCATGACAATAATTTCCATCAGTGGTTCATCGAAGAATAACTAAAAGCATTCTAGTTCAGCGGCACTGTTCCCAAGTGTACACAATGGCCGTATTCCACTTTATGTTTCATCAAAGACATGGGGATTGGGAACAAAACTGGCACCTTGCTGCCAATCCCAGATGCGGTCTTCTGGTGGGTACTGGATATTGAAAAGTGGTTGTGGTTGTGGAGGTTGTTTTTGTGCAGGTTGTGGGAGTGTGGGGGTGGTTGAGGGTAGTTGTGGCTGTGCTGAGTTAGCAGCATGGCCCACTGTTGGTGCCACATGCCACATTCCCATTGTAACAATATCGTCATCTTCACACTCAGTTTGTAGTGCAGGGCCACAGGATGTACTCCGAGATTTGTTCCTTTTCCTTGGAATGGCACACGACACACTGCCAGAACGCATGCTGCGTCACACATACTGCCGCTTCACTGGAGAATATTCCCCCTCACGTCGCAACTCGAGCTGCTTTCAATAACTTGGAAATCACCATCGCTTTCACTGCTCACATCCGAGTCCTGTACATGGAGAAATAGTTTCCTTTTTCATCCTGGTACAGGTGAACGTGAATGAGACGGCCCAGCACCAGAGGTGGAAGGTCGCGGGTCATCTATGTTTTCATCACTAATTATGTTATCCTGGGCACTGCATCCAGTCACACCCTCCTGAAAACCATGGAATTCACTTTCACTGGCACTTCCATCACTGTTAGAACTATCACATGGGAACAGAATACCTCCAATTCGATGAGGAGTAAGGTAGTGAACCCCCAGATTAAGGCATCATCGGAATAAGTAATATTCGGATTAAGTAACATTTTTTCGTCAAAATATTGGCTCGGTGAACATCACTGAACTCAGTATAAGTCATTTGTCTGGAACGTGTCTGCACGGCCCCAACACTCCATGTACAGCCAGTGTGCCACTGTTTACCAGCCAGTGAGGATGATCCCACGCGTTCATACGATACATTTTAAAAAGTATCATTCCATTCTTTTTAGTGCTTGTAACTGCTAAATAAGCCACCTTGGGCCCAAAGAAAGCTTTTAGTGCCAGCCAGCCCTTTGGTAAAGGGCTGAGAGAGGGGGAAGAATGTGCCTTTTTCAGTGATTTTGCAATATGTACGATATTAAAGCAGCAGGAGTCGATAAAGGCTATAGTGCCAGCCAGCAATAAAGTGTAGCATTAACAGTGTAGCAAGTAAGTTAAGTGATTAATCGATAGAAAAAGGACAGCACGAAACTGACTCCTCCATTGTTGTTGGAGGTATATAGGGCTACTGACTAACACCACTGCCTCTGCTGGGGCCTTCACCACCACTATGTAAGGATTATCTTTCAGTGGCCCATATACACCCAACAACAAACACACTACCACTCATGACATTCTTAATACCATATTTTATTCATTCTAGAGTATAAATCATATTTCTATGTTATTAATATTGTTTATTGTGTCATATTAGATGAATTGTGCTAGATACATAAGACATAGAGCAAATATTAGTGTCATATTGAAGGACTATCTTGTCCTGTCTCCCAACACAATTCCTAACATACGCCGGAAACAACCTCTCTGGAGCACTTTTTTGAGCGACAGGGGTCCAGTGACACTCAAGCTGGTCCTAGTGGCATGAAAAAACAAAGAAGGGAAGTAACCCAGGATAAGGGCTTGGTACCTGTAGTCTTTATGGGAGGGATTTCCCTTCAAAACAATTGTAAACTCCTCCATCCTCTCCCCTCCTCCTGTCTTCCATTTACTTATTTATTTATTTATGTCTTTTCAAATAGTACATTGAGATTATGTATTTACAATAATGGGTTGCAATGCAAAGAGAGCCTCTATTATGCCTAGGCATTATGGGCCGACTGAACATTATTGGCTTACTGATTACTTAACACTAAGAATTATATCATAGTTGTACAGTAGAATATTAATTATATCATAGTTGTACAGTAGATTATTAATTATAAGTGAATCTAATTTATATAACACAAAAGATATATTCATATATTCAAAAATGCTTTTTGAGAAAACAATGATTCAATTAAATTCCTGTCGACAATGGATAAAAGGTTCAAAGTAATTGTTGAAATTATGATATGGGAATACATAATTATGCGAGTACTGAGTATTTAGCATTTAATCTAGGGTGATTAAGTGGCTTTTGAGAAGAGTCTTAAATTGATTTTCAGACCGGGTTACTTTAGTATCTTCTGGTAATGAATTCCATATTTTGGGGCCCTTTATGTTTACCTGAAGTTTACCTGGAGAGAGTTCCAGGGGTCAATGCCCCCACGGCCCAGTCTGTGACCAGGCTTCCTGCATAGAGTTTTTACACAGTGTGATATGGACCACGAGGTTCATCAAAAAGAGATCTGTGTCTTGTGTTATGGTCATGTGTCCTGTTAAGGTTGGTGAAGAGAAGTTTGAGTGGAGGGTTTATATTTGCGTGTATTGTTCTGTGTACGTAGTAGGCATATGAATGTTCTTAATGGTGAGCAGATTTAGACTTTTGAAAATTGGTGGAGTATGCTGGCGGGAGTGGGAATTTGTTATCATTCTGACTGCTGCCTTTTGCTGGGTTATTAGAGGTCTTAGGTGATTGAATGTTGTTCATCCCCATGCACAAATTCCATATGTGAGATAAGGGTATACGAGTGAATGGTACAGTGCCAGGAGAACTGCTTGTGAACATAGCACCGTATCTTTGATAGTATGCAGTCTTAGAGATTTTCTTGGTGATTTGTTGTATGTGTCTGGAACTTAAGGATACTGTCAAGGTGGATACCTAGGAATTTTCCCTCTGCAAGTCTTATGACTGATGATCCATTTAGCGTTATGTTAATTGGATGATTTGCAGCTTTGTTTCCAAACTGAATGAAATAGGTTTTATCAGTATTCAGGGTAAGTTTATTAGTCATCATCCAGGCAGGTATTTTCTGCAATTCGGCATTGACAGTGTTGGCGAGTATGACTGGGTTTGGGTGGGAGACGACGTATGTAGTGTCATCTGCAAATAATATGGGTTTGAGTAGCTGAGATGCATTCGGTAGATCATTGATGTAGATGAGAAAGAGGAGTGGTCCAAGGACACTTCCTTGTGGGACTCCTACTGTGATTGGTTGGGTGGAGGAGTTTGCACCATTTACATATACATATTGAGTTCTGCTACTAAGGTATGACTTTAGGTAGTTGAAGGAGTGGCCTCTGATACCACAGTGCATATATTTAGAGTACAGCAGTTCATGGTCGACTGTATCAAAAGCTTTATGTAAATCAATGAAAATGCCCAGCAGGACTTATTTCTTTTCGAGTGCGGTATATATTAGTTCTAGTATGTGTATGATAGCATCATTTGTGCTTTTATTATTCCTAAATCCAAACTGACAAGGGTTTAATATGTTGTGTGAGACGAGGTAGGAATAGATGCATCTATGAATTAATTTTTCAAAGATTTTAGAGAGCAGTGGTAAGTTAAATATTGGTCTATAGTTATTCAAGTCAGCTTGGTCACCTTTATGGATCGGAGTGACCCTCACTATTTTGAGGATTGTTGGGAAGGTAGACAATTCAATGGATTTGTTAGTGTTGCAATAATTGGTGACAATACTTGAGAAGCTTTTTTGTACATAAAAGCAGGCAAGTTGTTTATGTCTCCTGCCTTGTTTTTAAGGCTGTTGATGAGCGAGACTTTTAGTAGGTTGGTTGGAGCTAGGAATAGCGTATTTGGGTAGGTACCTATGAGGTAATCTGATGGACGAGTGTTTGGAATTTTGATTTGCTAAATTTTTTCCTATGGTGAAAAAACCATTGAGTGTTGCTGTTCGGTGGAGTGAGGGGTTCGTCAAGATTT
>NC_069406.1:86394065-86411148 GCF_026875155.1 Cherax quadricarinatus | reverse complement strand
CTTTGATTAAAATACTCCGGCTATTGACTACTCAGGTGCTACGTTTTTTTTTTTAATTCATTTTTTTATTATATACACTACCCTTTATTTTAGCTGTAAATATCTACCATAGTTCATAAACTCACATTTGTTAAAATAATTAAGATGCTTAAGTGTACAACTGAATTATCTATTCTATAATAATCAGTAGTTCTTTTATATTTTTGCAAATTTTAGAATAATTGCAGAATCTTATTCCTAAGTCTAGTTGTAGATTCAGTACAAATCTTATAATATTTTACTCAGAAAATCTAGTTTGTAGAGTCACTCTCATCTTATGACTACAGGCATAGATCCTGATGTAAACTTCTTACTAAATGAATTAAACGAATCAAACAACAACTGTAATTAGTATACAGCAAACATTATGATGACCTCACAGCATTACTCAATTCCCTTCATTCCAATATATTAATCATAACACTCACAGAAACCTGGCATAAGCCTGATATTACAGATGTCTATACCATTCCTGGCTACATGGCCATGCACAACTGTAGAACAGACCAAGGGGGAGGAACAGCAATTTTTTTTTTTTTATTAACACACTGGCCGATTCCAACCAAGGCAGGGTGGCCCGAAAAAAGAAAAACTTTCACCATCATTCACTCCATCACTGTCTTGCCAGAAGGGTGCTTCTTTACACTACAGTTTTTAAACTGCAACATTAACACCCCTCCTTCAGAGTGCAGGCACTGTACTTCCCATCTAAAGGACTCAAATCCGGCCTGCTGGTTTCCCTGAATCCCTAATAAATGTTACTTTGCTCACACTCCAACAGCACGTCAAGTATTAAAAACCATTTGTCTCAATTCACTCCTATCAAACACGCTCACGCATGCCTGCTGGAAGTCCAAGCCCCTCGCACACAAAACCCCCTTTACGCCCTCCCTCCAACCTTTCCTAGGCCAACCCCTACCTCGCCTTCCTTCCACTACAGACTGATACACTCTTGAAGTCATTCTGTTTCGCTCCATTCTCTCTACATGTCCGAACCACCTCAACAACCCTTCCTCAGCCCTCTGGACAACAGTTTTGCTAATCCCACACCTCCTAACTTCCAAACTACGAATTCTCTGCATTATATTCACACCACACATTGCCCTCAGACATGACATCTCCACTGCCTCCAGCCTTCTCCTCACTGCAGCATTCATCACCCATGCTTCACACCCATATAAAGCGTTGGTAAAACTATACCTCATACATTCCCCTCTTTGCCTCCAAGGACAAAGTTCGTTGTCTCGACAGACCCTAAGTGCACCGCTCAACCCTTTTCCCCTCATCAATTCTATGATTCACCTCATCTTTCATAGACCCATCCGCTGACACGTCCACTCCCAAATATCTGAATACATTCACCCCCCTCCATACTCTCTCCCTCCAATCTGATATCCAATCTTTCATCACCTATCTTTTTGTTATCCTCATAACCTTACTCTTTCCTGTATTCACTTTTAATTTTCTTCTTTTGCATACCCCACCAAATTCATCCACCAACCTCTGCAACTTCTCTTCAGAATCTCCCAAGAGCACAGTGTCATCAGCAAAGAGCAGCTGTGACAACTCCCACTTTGTGTGATTCTTTATCTTTTAACTCCACGCCTCTTGCCAAGACCCTCGCATTTACTTCTCTTACAACCCCATCTATAAATATATTAAACAACCACGGTGACATCACACATCCTTGTCTAAGGCCTACTTTTACTGGGAAATAATCTCCCTCTTTCCTAGATACTCTAACTTGAGCCTCACTCTTTTTTTTTTTTTTTTTTTTTTCAACAAGTCAGCTGTGTCCCACCTATAGGCAGGGTGACCCAAAAAGAAAGAAAAAATCCCCAAAACTAAAATACTTTTATCATCAGTCAACACTTTCACCTCACTCATACATTATCACTATCCTCGTAAAAGCTCTTTACTGCTTTCAGTGACCTAACTCCTACACCATACACCTGCAACATCTGCCACTTTGCCCCCCTATCCACCCTGTCATAAGCCTTTTCCAAATCCATAAATGCCACAAAAACCTCTTTAGCCTTATCTAAATACTGTTCACTTACATGTTTCACTGTAAACACCTGGTCCACACACCCCCTACCTTTCCTAAAGCCTCCTTGTTCATCTGCTATCCTATTCTTCATCTTACTCTTAATTCTTTCAATAATAACTCTACCATACACTTTACCAGGTATACTCAACAGACTTATCCCCCCATAATTTTTGCACTCTCTTTTGTCCCCTTTGCCTTTATACAAAGGAACTATGCATACTCTCTGCCAATCCCAATATACTACTCAAATCAACTCGAATGTATCAAAAAATCTTGCACAAGGTATGAACATGGAGAATATATCATAGCCAAATTTAAATCAAAAGACCTGAAAAAGCCCCCCCCAGTTAAAACATCTACAAAAACCAAGTCAAACATTTACCATTTAGTGAAAAACTAGAAAACATGATTATTTGAGCACACATAAATAAAGCCCCTTGTACAAAGGTGATTTCAACATAAACTACTATACGACCGGGACCCACAAGTGACCGAATTCACAAACACTATACAACTGCCTGTTCTCCCAAACAATATCTAAACCAAAAACCCCGAGACAATTTTTTTTTTATTATTAACACACGGGCCCGTTTCCCCACCATGGCAGGGGGCCCCAAAAAAAAAACTTTCCCCATCATTCATTCCATCACTGTCTGCCAGAAGGGTCTTTACACTACATTTTTTTAAACTGCAACTTTAACCCCCATCTTCAGATCGGCACTGTATTTCCCCATCTCCAACTCAAGCCCGGGCCTGCCGGTTTTTCCCTGAATCCCTTCAAAATGTTACTTTGCTCAAGTATTCCCTTTAACCCTTCAGGCCCAAGGCCAAAATCTAAAGTGGTGCTCCATGCCCAAAGAAATTTAAAAAAAAAAAAAAAAAAAAAAAAAAAATTTTTTTACAGAATTAAGAGCATATTTTTGTAAAGGGTAATAAGACAAAAAAAAATTCTGATCATATTCCCGAGGTACGTGCCAAGAAGTTTGTAAAAAATGAGGGGTGGGGGGAAACTCGACGAATTCCACATACCGTTTTACATTTTTTTGCGGTTTTTATTTTTTTTTTTTTCTTTTCCAATTTTTTTCTATTCCACTAACTTTTGGGCCTGAGAGACCAATACTGTATAAATGAAATTTATATAAACCACTGTATTAACACAATAACCGCACTAAAGTTACAAAATTATTGTTTATCACTGTTTTTTATTACAATAAACATCACAAATCTTTATAATACTAATGTTTTATCATTTTTTTTACATATTTACAATCACGGGACAGGGTTTTTAGAACTTGGGTTGGGAACCCCTTAAAAAAGGGCCCATCAAAAGGGCCCCTTTACATTCCTCACACAAAACCCCAAGTTTTTTTTGCGTTTTTTGTTGCCGCGTTTTTTTTGTGCACAGAGATGTCTCTTCTGAGCAAATTTCTTCTGATTTAAGGGAATTGTATTAGAAATGATCCCCTTCCCCCTAAAAACGCTTGGGTATATCCTGGGGAATTCGAGGGACCGTGTTGTTAGCAGTGTTCTTACCGGGTACTTCATTAGATTGTCTGACAACAACAAACAAAATTCACCAACGGGGGTCTTTTTCCCATCTTTATTTGGTACTATTAAAATTTTTGAGCATTGAAATGCCCATAGATGGAAAAAAGTTTCATTTTCCACTTGTAACCTTACGAACGCAGTCAAAAAAACCAATCTGATTCCATTGTCAACCCAAGCGCATGTTTTGTATAATAAAATCACTGTCACTGGTTTTCGAATACGTTCATTAGTCACTTGACAATTTTGCCCACTGCTTGCATTTTATTAGGGTGAAGGGTTTCAACAATGGACCTCTTTGTCATCCCCACCAAAACCCATAGTCATGGCATAACACCTGCCCGTCATCACCACAGCACCTGCTTGAGCCTGGGCATATGTTTCGATTAGAACCACTGTCCCACAACACTTCTTGTTCACTCGCATGAAACATGATAATGGGCTTGTGTACCATTTTTGGTATATGATGTATGCTCCTTCCCAAGAAAGGTCCTCATGTTTCTCACTACTCCCCTGGATACCCAATAACATTTTGGGTATCTTTCAATTTTTACTACCCTGTTACAACAAACCCAACACCAGGCCACTGTCACAATCACAGAGTACAAACAGTTTTATCCCAAAAGCTTTCCCCTCTTGCTGGGTTATCTGCTTGAATACATTACTTTGAACAAAATAAAAGACTCTCAATTACAAGATTTTTGAAGGATAAAAGATATCGAACTTTTGTTTGAAACATAAAAACATTTTAATCTTGTATAACCTTCCCCTTCTGTCAGGCCGGGTTTTGTCAGAAAGGTGACATCAAAAGGGGAAGAAAAAACCTGTTCACTGGTATGTTTTCACTGAGGGGGGGGGTAGAAATTGCCGATCTGTGGGGATCCCGGGGTTTGTGCGGTGTCTTTCACCCTGTCGGTATTATTACAATTCTTGTCACTATACTACTACTACTACCACACTACTCCCTCCACCCCTTCCTCCTATATATACCGTCCTGCTCCCCCTCTGTTATTGACTTTGTCAATGTCCCAAATCGGACCGAAACGTCGTCGTAACTTTGTCTTTTTTTGCGGGTTTTTTGGTATGCTTATAGATGTGAGGCATAAGCATTATTGTTGCAAAAAGCAAAACATTTCTGCAACAGTGCTCTTTTCCCCCTGTGTAGTCTTGATGTGGTGATAAAATCGTATTTGCCATGGGTACTCAAAAACTTTTTACTTTCCCTGCAATAATTTTCCCTCAAAGGCTGGGAAAAAAATTCAAGAATTCCAGTTCATTGGGCCTGGGTTTCCCAAGGGGGCAAGTAGGTAGAATTTCCCCTTTGAAGTCACAAAGTGGGAGGGTTGGAACAAAAATTTTGGGGTTTTGCGCCAATCCCACAACGGTTTGCGGTGGAATGGGCATCTACTGGTTGTGCGGGGGTTTGGGGTTTTGGTGGGGTGGTGGTGGGCTCCGCTTGTCCTTGAAATACGAGTCGCACGGGGTCCCAGCTGGCCTGGTGATCACGCAGGGGAGGCCACTACCCTTCACTAAAAACCATCCCTGATGCCTGTGGCATCCATGCCGTGAGCCCCATTCCTCACTATCACTACCTAAAACTGGTGTTTGGGCCACGGGTTACTCCCGGGGTGTACTCCTCCCCTGGACAGCATAGGGTCCTACCCAGCACATCGGCGGCAAAAATACGAGTTCACTGGGGAATATGTTCCTCCCCTATCACTATCGAAGACGTCAAGTCAAAAAAAATCACAGTCCCCGTCACATCTCATCATTACTGAAGTCAAAGGCCCGGCCATGCGAAAATATTGTTTTTTTTCTTCGATGAGGAACAACCGCCGGAGTCACGAGTGCCCACACCCGAGGTAAAGGTTGGGATCGTCAGGGTTTTTTTTTCACTTACGATATCCTGGCATTTTTCGGCACTAATGATCAAAACCGTAAATTGCTTATTTTCCCCTTCCCCCAGTATAAACTATCAGATAGGAAAGAGAAATCCCCCTTTTCCGGGGAGTGAGAGCTGACTTGCGAAGGCAGGTGAACAAGGGTAACTGAGCCGGCGTTCCCCCAATGCTATGCGGGCGCCTAGATTTTTTTTTTTATGGCGCACCCACCATGCAGACCCTTCTCTCAATGTAGGGCCCTTTACGTTTTGCGCTAAATTTGACGGGGCTAAATTTTGGCGTGATCAGGGTTTTGGGCACTCAACTGAAGCCGTAATCTACGGGACGGAAAACCCCGAAAGGGTTAATATACCCTCTGGACTAACACCAATCCCCTTTAAATCAGGCTAATCACAGACAACACTACAGAACAAACCCCAACCTTTTTCATAACTAATCTAGTAAAATTCCCCCAAAAATAAATAAAGTAACCCGACAATAACAAAAGCTTAATAACTTTATAGCAGCTGTGAATAACACAATTGGGAAAAAAGCTCGAAACATATACAGAAAAGAATGAATGTATAAATAATTTTCAAAAAAAACCCTTTCCCCACAACAAACATTGCACCCAAAAAACTAAAAAGTCACAGCAAAGGACTGAAAAGTCCCGGAACACCAAACATCCTCAAACCAGTAACACAAAGCACAAATATGAAAAACAGAATAGAATGGGTCAAATAACTAGAGAACGGTCTAAACGTTACTCGTCAGCTCTTACCAGCCTGATAAGAAGATCTAAAAAAAAAATTGTATTATGAAAATAGATTACATAACATCAAAGGTGATATGAAAAAAACCTGGAAAACTCTATCTGAAATTCTTGGAACTAAAAAGTTATCCAAAAACAAAACAATCAAACTAACAAAATCTGACGAACCCCAACTCACTCCAACCGAAACAGCAAACACTCAATGTTTTTTTCACCATAGGAAAAAATTTAGCAAATAAAATTCCAAACACTCGTCCATCAGATTACCTCATAGGTACCTACCCAAATACGCTATTCCTAGCTCCAACCAACCTACTAAAAGTCTCGCTCATCAACAGCCTTAAAAACAAGGCAGGAGACATAAACAATTGCCTGCTTTTATGTACAAAAAAGCTTCTCAAGTATTGTCACCAATTATTGCAACACTAACAAATCCATTGAATTGTCTACCTTCCCAACAATCCTCAAAATAGTGAGGGTCACTCCGATCCATAAAGGTGACCAAGCTGACTTGAATAACTATAGACCAATATTTAACTTACCACTGCTCTCTAAAATCTTTGAAAAATTAATTCATAGATGCATCTATTCCTACCTCGTCTCACACAACATATTAAACCCTTGTCAGTTTGGATTTAGGAATAATAAAAGCACAAATGATGCTATCATACACATACTAGAACTAATATATACCGCACTCGAAAAGAAATAAGTCCTGCTGGGCATTTTCATTGATTTACATAAAGCTTTTGATACAGTCGAACCATGAACTGCTGTACTCTAAATATATGCACTGTGGTATCAGAGGCCACTCCTTCAACTACCTAAAGTCATACCTTAGTAGCAAACTCAATATGTATATGTAAATGGTGCAAACTCCCTCCACCCAACCAATCACAGTAGGATCCCACAAGGAAGTGTCCTTGGACCACTCCTCTTTCTCATCTACATCAATGATCTACCGAATGCATCTCAGCTACTCAAACCCAATTATTTGCAGATGACACTACATACGTCGTCTCCCACCCAAACCCAGTCATACTCGCCAACACTGTCAATGCCGAATTGCAGAAAATACCTGCCTGGATGATGACTAATAAACTTACCCTGAATACTGATAAAACCTATTTCATTCAGTTTGGAAACAAAGCTGCAAATCATCCAATTAACATAACGCTAAATGGATCATCAGTCATAAGACTTGCAGAGGGAAAATTCCTAGGTATCCACCTTGACAGTATCCTTAAGTTCCAGACACATACAACAAATCACCAAGAAAATCTCTAAGACTGCATACTATCAAAGATACGGTGCTATGTTCCACAAGCAGTTCTCCTGGCACTGTACCATTCACTCGTATATCCTTATCTCACATATGGAATTTGTGCATGGGGATGAACAACATTCAATCACCTAAGACCTCTAATAACCCAGCAAAAGGCAGCAGTCAGAATGATAACAAATTCCCACTCCCGCCAGCATACTCCACCAATTTTCAAAAGTCTAAATCTGCTCACCATTAAGAACATTCATACTTATTCATATGCCTACTACTTACACAGAACAATACACGCAAATATAAACCCTCCACTCAAACTTCTCTTCACCAACCTTAACAGGACACATGACCATAACACAAGACACAGATCTCTTTTTGATGAACCTCGTGTCCATATCACACTGTGTAAAAACTCTATGCAGGAAGCCTGGTCACAGACCGGGCTGTGGGGGCATTGACCCCTGGAACTCTCTCCAGGTAAACTTCAGGTAAACATAAAGGGCCCCAAAATATGGAATTCATTACCAGAAGATACTAAAGTAACCCGGTCTGAAAATCAATTTAAGACTCTTCTCAAAAGCCACTTAATCACCCTAGATTAAATGCTAAATACTCAGTACTCGCATAATTATGTATTCCCATATCATAATTTCAACAATTACTTTGAACCTTTTATCCATTGTCAACAGGAATTTAATTGAATCATTGTTTTCTCAAAAAGCATTTTGAATATATGAATATATCTTTTGTGTTATATAAATTAGATTCACTATAATTAATAATCTACTGTACAACTATGATATAATTAATATTCTACTGTACAACTATGATATAATTCTTAGTGTTAAGTAATCAGTAAGCCAATAATGTTCAGTCGGCCCATAATGCCTAGGCATAATAGAGGCTCTCTTTGCATTGCAACCCATTATTGTAAATACATAATCTCAAGGGTACTATTTGAAAAGACATAAATAAATAAATAAGTAAATGGAAGACAGGAGGAGGGGAGAGGATGGAGGAGTTTACAATTTTTTTTAAAGGGGAAATCCCCTCCCATAAAGACTACAGGTACCAACCCCTTATCCTGGGTTACTTCCCTTCTTTGTTTTTTCATGCCACTAGGACCAGCTTGAGTGTCACTGGACCCCTGTCGCTCAAAAAAGTGCTCCAGAGAGGTTGTTTCTGGCGTATGTTAGGAATTGTGTTGGGAGACAGGACAAGATAGTCCTTCAATATGACACTAATATTTGTCTCTATGTCTTATGTATCTAGCACAATTCATCTAATATGACACAATAAACAATATTAATAACATAGAAATATGATTTATACTCTAGAATGAATAAAATATGGTATTAAGAATGTCATGAGTGGTAGTGTGTTTGTTGTTGGGTGTATATGGGCCACTGAAAGATAATCCTTACATAGTGGTGGTGAAGGCCCCAGCAGAGGCAGGTGTTAGTCAGTAGCCCTATATACCTCCAACAACAATGGAGGAGTCAGTTTCGTGCTGTCCTTTTTCTATCGATTAATCACTTAACTTACTTTCTACACTGTTAATGCTACACTTTAATTGCTGGCTGGCACTATAGCCTTTATCGACTCCTGCTGCTTTAAAATCGTACATATTGCAAAATCACTGAAAAAGGCACATTCTTTTCCCCCCCTCTCAGCCCCTTTTCCAAAGGGCTGGCTGGCACTAAAAGCTTTCTTTGGGCCCAAGGTGGCTTATTTAGCAGTTACAAGCACTAAAAAGAATGGAATGATACTTTTTAAAATGTATCGTATGAACGCGTGGGATCATCCTCACTGGCTGGTAAACAGTGGCACACTGGCTGTACATGGAGTGTTGGGGCCGTGCAGACACGTTCCGGACGAATGACTTATACTGAGTTCAGTGATGTTCACCGAGCCAATATTTTGACGAAAAATGTTACTTAATCCGAATATTACTTATTCCGATGATGCCTTAATCTGGGGTTCACTACCTTACTCCTCATCGAATTGGAGGGATTCTGTTCCCATGTGATAGTTCTAACAGTGATGGAAGTGCCAGTGAAAGTGAATTCCATGGTTTTCAGGAGGGTGTGACTGGATGCAGTGCCCAGGATAACATAATTAGTGATGAAAACATAGATGACCCGCGACCTTCCACCTCTGGTGCTGGGCCGTCTCATTCACGTTCACCTGTACCAGGATGAAAAAGGAAACTATTTCTCCATGTACAGGACTCGGATGTGAGCAGTGAAAGCGATGGTGATTTCCAAGTTATTGAAAGCAGCTCGAGTTGCGACGTAAAGGGGGAATATTCTCCAGTGAAGCGGCAGTATGTGTGACGCAGCATGCGTTCTGGCAGTGTGTCATGTGCCATTCCAAGGAAAAGGAACAAATCTCGGAGTACATCCTGTGGCCCTGCACTACAAACTGAGCGTGAAGATGACGATATTGTTACAATGGGAATGTGGCATGTGGCACCAGCAGTGGGCCATGCTGCTAACTCAGCACAGCCACAACTACCCTCAACCACCCCCACACTCCCACAACCTGCACAAAAACAACCTCCACAACCACAACCACTTTTCAATATCCAGTACCCACCAGAAGACCGCATCTGGGATTGGCAGCAAGGTGCCAGTTTTGTTCCCAATCCCCATGTCTTTGATGAAACATAAAGTGGAATACGGCCATTGTGTACACTTGGGAAAAAGTGCCGCTGAACTAGAATGCTTTTAGTTATTCTTCGATGAACCACTGATGGAAATTATTGTCATGGAAAGCAACACATACTATGAAATACACCATGGCAAACACAATTCTTTCACCAAGATCACGGCTACACCAGTAGAAGGACACAACTGTGGCAGAGATATACCTGTTCTTTGCCACAATAATGCTTATGCCACATGTATATAAGCACACTGTCACCACATACTGGTCGAAAGAACGTCTGATTTCAACCCCAGGTTTAATGATATTATACCAGTGAATCGATTTTTGCTACTGTTACGTATGTAACAGTAGCAAAACAAGGCCTGACAGAAATGACAGGTTATATAAGATCAGGAATGTGTTCGTGTACCTGAAACAAAAGTGCCATATGTATTTTTATATCCCTTCAGGAAGCTTGTTATTGATGAGTCTTTGATTTTGTTCTAAGGCAGACTGTCGTTCAAGCAGTATATACCAAGCAAGAGGAAACGCTTTTGGGATAAAGTTATTTGTACTGTGTGATGTAAAAGTGGTCTGGTTTGAATATAATTGTGTACACTGGCAGTAATACATTGAGAGATACCAGAAAGTTATTGGGTATCTCTGGTGATGTGGTTAAAAATGATGGAACCATACTCATGAGGGGCTATTTAAATATACTGATAACGGTACAAAGTCCCTTACTCAGTGATTTTTTGCAAGTGAACATACAGACGTTTGTGGCACAGCTCTGGAAATGTAAGCTATACCTATTTGACACAGCACCGTAAGGTAGGGCAGGTGTTTGCTCCCAATACTCATGGCTTTCGGGGGCATGAAAAACGTATTCACGTTATTGACATCATTCGTTGAAAAAAAAGGCAGACAGTACATGCGAATAAAAGACCAATGAACCCATTTTAAACCTGCAGCTTGAAAGAACAACCTCAATATGCGATTGTGGGAAAAAGTTCATGCAAAATTGGTTTGCTGATTTTGCTCGCAATAATAAGTGGTACATGGGAAATTTTTTTTTCCCTCTTTTTTGCCCTTTTTCCCGCTGAATGCTTTTTAACATGTACAAATTTAAGACCAACAAAAAACAAAAATGTGGTGAATTTTGTTTATCATAAGAACATAAGAACGGAGGAACACTGCAGCAGGCCGTTGGCCCATACTAGGCAGATCCTTTACAATCCATCCCACTAACAAAATATTTGCCCAACCCAATTTTCAATGCCACCCAAGAAATAAGCTCTGATAATCTACCACTCATTTTGCAAGTCCCACTCAAATCCAACCCCCCTCACTCATGTATTTATCCAACCTAAATTTGAAACTACCCGAGGTTTTGGCCTCAATAACCCTACTTGGGCAGACTTTCCACTCGTCAACTACCCTGTTTCCAAACCAATACTTTCCTGATCCTATGAGGGAGACGTGTATAAACATTTAAACTCTTTGTCTGCCTCAAGCCCATGTCTGAAATTGTTTTATTACTATTGTTCTGTAACATATACAGTGGACCTCCTGATTACGTCATTGGAATACATAATACGTATTGGAATAAATAACTTTTTTTTTCGTCAGAATATTGGCTCGGTGATCGTCACTGAACTCGGTATAAGTCATTCGTCCGGGCCCCCGACACTCCATGTACAGCCAATGTGCTGTTGTTTATCAGCCAGTGAGGATGATCCCATGAGTTCATATGATACATTTTGTATTATTCCATTCTTTTTTGTGTTTGCAACAACTAAATAACCACTATGGACCAAATGAAAGCTCCTAGTGCCAGACCTTTGGTAAAGAAGGCGATAAACACGATAAATTAAAATTGACGAATTTGCCCAAAATAATATCGGATGAAAACTTTAGTCCTGAACAAATTTACAATGCTGATGAAACAGTTATCTACTGGCGCTATGTTCCTAGAAAAAACATTAACAACAACTGATGACAGAGCACCAACAGGTTTTAAGGATGCTAAGGAAAAGTTAACTATTTTTGGCTGTGCCCCAATTCTGCAGGCACACACAAGGTGAAGTTGGCAGTGATTGGAAAAAACAAATGTCTGAGATATCTGAAAAGGGGTATGCAATTTACCTTGTAAATTTTTATGTCAACAAAAAACCTGGGTAACCCCAAAAAATGTTTTTCCGACTGGTTCAATAACCACTTCGTAGCAAACTGCATGAGCTCATTGCAGGGAAGCTGGACAGAAGGTAAATAGGGGCCAGAATTAAACAATGCAGACATTCCTAGCACTAAAATAACAAATTTTTTCTGTTCATTAGTCATGACTCCTGGCCCCCTTATATTATGCTTGCTTTTCATTTTGAATTTTTATTCACACAAAAAATAGATTTACTGTTTATCAGACTTTTTCATTATTGTAAAAATGGTATATATAATATCAGCACTATGTGAAAGCATACAAGACCCACTAGTTGTGTATTGGAAAATGTGGGGTGATTTTTTTTACACTTGAACACGGCAAAATCGAACCCTTTCTGCTACTTTGAGCTCAATTTCAAGGTATGTACTTCTATTCCAAAAACCATTCAGATTCATCTCTATTTCTGTAATATATCTTCCATTCTGTATAAGGGCAATGTGTGGTGAAAATTTATGCAGAAAATTCGGAGTGTGGAATTAGGAAAAGGTGTGGAGTTAATAAAAGTATTAGTCAGAGGGCAGAAGAGGGGTTTTTTGAGGTGGTTTGGTCATTTTGAGAGAATGGATCAAAGTAGAATGACATGGAAAGCATATAAACTATAGGGGAAGGAAGGCGAGGTAGGGGTCGTCCCCGAAAGGGTTGGAGAGAGGGGGTAAAGAGGTTTTGTGGGCAAGGGCTTGGACTTCCAGCAAACATCGAACTTAAGCTAAAGGAATCTTATAGGAGTCAAGAATCGCGGGAAAACTAAAAGCCATAAATGAAATCGAAAGAAACCCAAAGTATTTCTTCTCCCATGCCCAAATCAAAGTCGAGAAAAAACGTCCAGTATTGGGCCCCTACTTAAACAAGATGGGTCCTACACAGATGACAGCAAGGAAATGAGTGAGCTACTCAAGTCCCAATATGACTCAGTTTTTAGCAAGCCGCTAACCAGACTGAGAGTCGAAGATCAAAATGAATTTTTTATGAGAGAGCCACAGAATTTGGTTAACACAAGCCTATCCGATGTTATCCTGACGCCAAATGACTTTGAACAGGCGATAAATGACATGCCCATGCACTCTGCCCCGGGGCCAACTCATGGAACTCCGTGTTCATCAAGAAACTGCAAGAAGCCCCTATCATGACCCTTTTTCCATCCTATGGAGGGGGAGCATGGACACGGGGTCGTCCCACAATTACTAAAAAAAACAGACATAGCCCCACTCCACAAAGGGGGCAGTAAAGCAACAGCAAAGAACTACAGCCCGATAGCACCAACATCCCATATCATAAAAATCTTTAAAAGGGTCCTAAGAAGCAAGATCACCACCCATCTAGAAACCCTTTCAGTTACACAACCCAGGGCAACATGGGTTTAGGACAGGTCGCTCCTGTCTGTCTCAACTATTGGATCACTACGACAAGGTCCTAGATCCCACTAGAAGACAAAAAGAATGCGATGAAATATATACAGACTTTGCAAAAGCCTTCGACAAGTGTAAACCATGGCGTAATATTGCCCCAAAATGCGTGCTAAAGGAATAACAGGAAAAGTTGGTAGATGGATCTATAATTTCCTCACTAACAGGACACAGAGAGTAGTCGTCGACAGAGTAAAGTCCGAGGCAGCATGGTGAAAAAACTCTGTTCCACAAGGCACAGTACCGCTCCCATCTTGTTCCCCATCTCATATCCGACATAGACAAGGGTGTTAGCCACAGCACCGTGTCCCTTCCTTTGCAGATGACACCTGAATCTGCATGACAGTGTCTTCCATTGCAGACACTGCAAGGCTCCAGGCGGACATCAACCAAATCTTTCAGTGGGCTGCAGAAAACAATATGAAGTTCAACGATTAGGAAATTTCAATTACTCAGATATGGTAAACACGAGGAAATTAAATCTTCATCAGATTTACAAAACAAATTCTGGCCACAAAATAGAGCGAAACACCAAACTCAAAGACCTGGGAGTGATCATGTCGGAGATCTCACCTTCAAGGACCATAACATCGTATCAATCGCATCTGCTAGAAAAATGACAGGATGGATAATAAAAACCCTTCCCAAAACTAGGGAGGCCAAGCCCATGATGACACTCTTCAGGTCACTTGTTCTATCTAGGCTGGAATTTTTGCTGCACACTAATAGCACTTTTCAAGGCAGGTGAAATTGCTGACCTAGAAAATGTACAGAGAACCTTCACGGCGCGCATAACGGATATAAAACACCTAAATTACTGGGAGCGTTTGAGTTTCCAAAAACTGTATTCCCTGGAACGCAGGCGGGAGAGATACATGATTATATACACCTGGAAAATCCTAGAGAGACTAGTACCGAACTTGCACACGAAAATCACTCACTACAAAAGCAAAAGACTTGGCAAGACGATGCAACATCCCCCCAATGAAAAGCAGGGGTGTCACTAGCACGTTTAAGGAGAAATACAATAAGTGTCAGGGGCCCGAGACTGTTCAACTGCCTCCCAGCATACATAAGGGGGATTACCAACAGACCCCGGGCAGTCTTCAAGCTGGCACTGGGCAAGCACCTAAAGTCAGTTCCCGACCCGCCGGGCTGTGGCTCGTACGTTGGGTTACGTGCAGCCAGCAGTAACAGCATGGTTGATCAGGCTCTGATCCACCAGGAGGCCTGGCACAGACCGGGCCCGGGGGCGTTGAAACCCCCTGAACTCTCTCAAGGTAAACTCCAGGTAAACGTGCGTGAGCGTGTTAGATAGGAGTGAATGGAGAGGAATGGTACTTGGGACCTTACGATCTGTGGAGTGTGAGCAGGGTAATATTTAGTGAAGGGATTCAGGGAAACCGATTTAAATTTTATATAGTCGGACTTGAGTCCTGGAAATGGGAAGTACAATGCCTGCACTTTAAAAGAGGAGTTTGGGATATTGCAGTTTGGAGGGATATGTTGTGTATCTTTATACGTATATGCTTCTAAACTGTTGTATTCTGAGCACCTCTCCAAAAACAGTGATTATGTGTAGTGTGGTGAAAGTGTTGAATGATGATGAAAGCATTTCTTTTTGGGGATTTTCTTTCTTTTTTTGGGTCACCGTGCCTCGGGGGGAGATGGCCGACTTGTTGAAAAAAAAAAAAAAAAACTTCCATTCTATCAAATGGACCAAGAAAAAAATAGAATATAACCATAAATACCATAGAAAAAACACCGCAATGTCGGTGTTTTAAACCAAAAAGTCAGTTTTTTTTCTCTTGCACTGCGTGCTGCAGGATTTTTCTTTATACATGTACTACACACACTGACTACTCAGACCCGTTCTCTCATATGTAGGCCTACCAGCTTTCTCCCACAAGACTGGAAACCACCAGAATTTTGGTGTAATATTACGGCACCAACTCTGGCTTGCAAGCCATAATATTATGGCACTGACAATGAAAGGGCTAACTAATTAAGGATATTTTTATTTTGAGTACAGACACTGTTAGGCATGCATAACAAAAGAGCTGTTGCGTCAATAGTTAAATTTTCGTTTGATAAAGGTCTAATGATTCTTACAGGAAGGATTCTGTCCCCACTGTGAACTCAGGAGCTAATTCCTCTAGCCAACCATACCAAATAGCATCAAAGCCTCTTATGATGGAAGGTTAGTAGTATTGAAGTTATTTATTTACTGAACTATTAGCTACTTTATATTTGGAAAATCTTGATTGGTATGGCCACTTTCACACTTTTGAGCTGCATATTGCAACTTGAAGACATTCCAATATGTAGCACATTTGGGGGGCTTGCTGAGGGATGATCTATCAGCAAACAAGGGCATTTTTAGCTGTGTCTTTGTAAATTCTTATAACTCTGGTAACCATTTTGTGTAATTGTCTTCACTTTTTAATTTTTACCTGCATGTATTTTGATTAAGTGTAAAAAGAACACTGCATATTCCAATTTTAGCATATGTGAACAGCTGTGTAGATCATACTTTCCAATAAAATTAGTAGTTTGGGATATTGCTACCCTTTCAAAGACTTCATGATATGTGATGTTTGTGGTACTGGTCTGTAATTCTTTGCCAGTGCTCTTGCAGCCTCATTGTGTAAAAGGGCTATGTCTACACCTAAAGCCTTGCTGATTTCATTTAAATTTAAACTTTCTTGGTCTAAAGAATGAGTTCTCATGTTGGTAGACAGCAATCGCCCAGGGAGGTACTACCGTCCTGCCAAGTGAGTGTAAAACGGAAACCTGTAATTGTTTTACATGATGGCAGGATTGCTGGTGTCTTTTTTCTGTCTCATAAACATGCAAGATTTCAGGTACGTCTTGCTACTTCTACTTACACTTAGGTCACGCTACACATACATGTACATGTTTATTTATACACACTCATCTGAGTTTTCTTTGATTTTATCTTAATAGTTCTTGGTCTTATTAATTTTCCTTTTATATCCGTGGGGAAGTGGAATAAGAATCTTTCCTCCGTAAGCCATGCGTGTTGTAAAAGTCGACTAAAATGCCGGAAACAATGGGCTAGTAACCCCTTTTCCTGTAATAACTACTAAAAAGAAGAAGAAAATTGTCAAAGTGGGAAGTTTCAATGTGCGTGGATGTTGTGCAGATGATAAGAAAGAGATGATTGTGGATGTTTTTGAATGAGAAAAAGCTGGATGTCCCGGCTTTAGTGAAACAAGCTGAAAGGG
>NC_069406.1:86377336-86393565 GCF_026875155.1 Cherax quadricarinatus | reverse complement strand
AAAAGTTAGCATAGGAGAATTTTTTACAAAGTAAAAGTATGCAAGGAGGGAAGAGTATATGGAGAAAAAGAGAGAGGTTAAGAGAGTGGTGAAGAAATGTAAAAAGAGAGCAAATGAAAAAAGTGGGTGAGATGTTATCAACAAATTTTTTGTTGAAAATAAGAAAAAGTTTTGGGAGTGAGATTAACAAGTTAAGGAAGGCCTAGAGAACAAATGGATTTGTCAGTTAAAATAGGAGAGGGAGAGTTATTAAATGGAGAGTTAGAGGTATTGGGAAAGATGGAGGGAATTTTTTGAGGAATTGTTAAATGTTGTGAAGATAGGGAAGCTGTGATTTCGTGTATAGGGCAAGGGGGAAATTTAAATCTTGTAGGAGTGGGGAAAGAGCCAGTTGTGAGTGTGGGGAAGTTCGTGAGGCAGTAGGTAAAATAAAGGGTGTAAGGCAGCCGGGATTGATGGGATAAAGATAAGAAATGTTTAAAAGTAGGTGGGGATATAGTTTGGAGTGGTTGGTGCAATTTTTTAAAAAATGTATGGAAGAAGGTAAGGTACCTAGGGATTGGCAGAGAGCATGCATAGTTTTCTTTGTTATAAAGGCAAAGGGGACAAAAGAGAGTTCCAAAATTATAGGGGGATAAGTCTGTTGAGTATAATCGGGTAAAGTGTATGGTAGAGTTATTATTGAAAGAATTAAGAGTAAGACGGAGAATAGGATAGCAGATGAACAAGGAGGCTTTAGGAAAGGTAGGGGTGTGTGGCCCAGGTGTTTACAGTGAAACATATAAGTGAACAGTATTTAGATAAGGCTAAAGAGGTTTTTGTGGCATTTATGGATTTGGGAAAAGGGCGTATGACAGGGTGGATAGGGGGGCAATGTGGCCGATGTTGCAGGTGTATGGTGTAGGAGGTAGGTTACTAAAAGCAGTGAAGAGTTTTACGAGGATAGTGAGGCTCAAGTTAGAGTATGTAGGAAAGAGGGAGATTATTTCCCAGAAAAAAGTAGGCCTTAGACAAGGATGTGTGATGTCACCGTGGTTGTTTAATATATTTATAGATGGGGTTGTAAGAGAAGTAAATGCGAGGGTCTTGACAAGAGGCGTAGAGTTAAAAAGATAAAGAATCAAACATAAAAATGGGAGTTGCCACAGTTGCTCTTTGCTGATGACACTGTGCTCTTGGAGATTTGAACAGAAGTTGCAGAGATTGGTGGATGAATTTGGTAGGGTATGCAGAAGAAGAAAATTAAAAGGGGAATACAGGAAAGAGTAATGTTATGAGGATAAAAAGATTAGGTGAGGGAAAGATTGGATATCAGATTGGAGGACAGAGTATGGAGGAGGGAATGTATTCAGATATTTGGAGTTGACGTGTCAGCGGATGGGTCTATGAAAGATGGGGTTTAATCATAGAATTGATGAGGGGAAAAAGGGTGAGTGGTGCACTTAGGAGTCTGTGGAGACAAAGAACTTTGTCCTTGGAGGCAAAGAGGGGAATGTTTGAGAGTTATAGTTTTACCAACGCTCTTATATGGGTGTGAAGCAGGGGGTGATGAATGTTGCAGCGAGAAGGCTGGAGGCAAGTGGAGATGTCATGTCAAAGGGGGCATGTGTGGTGTGAATATAATGCAGAAAAATCGTAGTTTGGAAGTTAGGAGGAGGTGCGGGTTTTACCAAAACTTTTGTCCAGAGGGCTGAGGAAGGGTTGTTGAGGTGGTTCGGACATGTAGAGAGAATGGACCCGAAACGAATAAACTTCAAGAGTGTATCAGTCTGTAGTGGAAGGAAGGCGGGGTAGGGGTCGGCCTAGGAAAGGTTGGAGGGAGGGGGTAAAGGAGGTTTTGTGTGCGAGGGGCTTGGATTTCCCAGCAGGCATGCGTGAGCGTGTTTGTAGGAGCGAATGGAGACAAATGGTTTTGATATTTTGAGTGCTTTTGGAGTGTGAGCAAAGTAACATTTTATGAAGGGGTTCAGGGAAACCGGCAGGCCGGACTTGAGTCCTGGAGATGGGAAGTACAGTGCCTGCACTCTGAAGGAGGGGTGTTAATGTTGCAGTTTAAAAACTGTCGTGTAAAGCACCCTTTGGCAAGACAGTGATGGAGTTTAATGATGGTGAAAGTTTTTCTTTTTCGGGCCACCCTGCCTTGGTGGAATCGGCCAGTGTGATAAAAATAAAAAAAAATAATTATACAAATATATATATATTAAAATATATATATATATATTATATAAAATTTAATTATATATATATATATATATATATATACAAATTATATTTGTATATATTTATATATATATATATATATATATATATATATATATATATATATATATATTATATATATATATATATATTATTATTTTATTATATATAAATATTATTATAAAATATTATATATAATATATATATATATTTATATATATATATAATTATATAATATTTATATATATATAAATATTTTATATATATATATATATATATATTTTTATATATATAAAAAATATATATATATATATATATATATATATATATATAAAAAATATATATATATATTATATATATGTGTGTGTGTGTGTGTGTGTGTATAATCAGCCAAGAGGCGGGGTCAGGGGCTGTGAATCGACCATTGCAGCTACTAATAGGTGAATACACACAAAGAGACACTGGGATTTTCAACTTTACAGTAAGTGATGTGTAGTTGGTGATGGCTGATCCGGTTCTGGTGGCCTCCGGTTATATCTTCAAACGCATTTAATTGAAATTCAGTTGGACGACGCTCTGGTCTTCGGTATTTAACTCTTTGATGGGCAGAACCCGTGTGGTTAATGGCAGCATACTTCTTGCAATGATTATATATTTGTTATGCTATTTATTGACAGAGCTATGAAATTTTAAGGGCCCGGTTCAGTCTTGGGAAAACAAAAACCTTTTTAAGGGAACCCCTCCAGGGTTTTGGGTTTTTAAATTGTGATTTTAGACAGTATCATTTCCCAAAAAAATTTTTTTAATTAATTTTAGTTAAACCCTTTATATACTTTTTAAAATTTTGTTCTGAGAGAGGGCAAATCAGGGGTTTCAGGGTGTGACTTGTAGAAAGTAAGTTTGGGATCTCCGTGTTTTCTTGCGGGAAGGACACTGTTTTCTCTTACCCGGTCTGCGGAACAGGAGGTTAAAGGTTTCCCCGTTTAAAAAACGATCCGTCAGAGGGAAAAGGGAAAAATTTGGGTTTTTAATGTTACAAATCGATTCCCTAAAGGGAAATTCCAAAAAAACATGACAATTGGGATGGTAATGGCATAGAGGTGCAGACCTGTCACCACACAAACCCCGGGTACCGCGAGGATTATCTTACCCGTCTATTACCTCTGTATGAAGTGAAGATAAACAGCAGATAAACTAGAAATGGAAAACACATTCAAATTATATAGGAAGTCCACTAATAAAGGCGAACTTATATTACTATATTACTGTTCTGACCACAGCGTCAGAACCAAGGAGTCATCATAGGGTTCTACCTACATGATGAATACCCTTATATTTCAGACTCTCACTGCCCCTCGGTCCCCCACTTCATTTCATCTCTGTCGGAATCAGGCACAATTTTTATTTCCAATTCTAGAAGTACCTCCAACTTAGACGTATCATCCTCACTTCTAGCTCTCTCGCTGAAATCATGTTCTACCCCACACACAAGTTAGCAGACATTCTCCCTAAACACCTGATCACATTCTTGAACATCATCAGTCTTGAATATAAAAATGGTATATAATACCGACAAGTTGATAAGACACATGTGCAACAGTGTTTCGCCTACACAGTAGGTGTCTTCAGTCGAATAGAGAAGAGTTTAGCAGAAGCAGTAGAGATGTGAAGACGATGTAACCAGTCCATCAGAACGGTATCTTAGTACAGAAAACACCCTTGATAAATTTTTCAAGTGAAAAGGGATGGATTTGAGAGGGACGTTGCTCTCGCAAAGATGACCTTTCTTCTAGTGAACTGCATCTCACCTTCCGTCAGTATATAAGTCTCCATACTGCTGCTTAAACTTCACACTGTTCCAGACTATGGAGCAAAACTCTTCTCCAGTCTGAGGGACTGACCACCTCAAAACTACGTCTTCAAGGGTGATGGACTGATTACATCGTCTTCACATCTCTACTGCTTCTGCTAAACTCTTCTGCATTCGACTGAAGAAGCCTACTGTGTAGGCGAAACGTTTCGGGATAAAGATACTTTACTGTTGCATATGTCTTATCAACCATCAGTCTTGTAAACAAACACTGCAGACTTCCTGCGCATCCGAGGCAGAAACGTAAAGAAGAAACTGGAGTCTGAACGTGATCTTCAACCTTACACAGGTTCACACTTCACAGCCCATTGATCCCCTGCACCTGAAGACTGATGATTCCCTCGACCTGCCTGCACATTCCCTCGACTTACTAGGCCTCGGTGAACTCTGCTGCTTGTAAGACTCGCTCTTGGGAGCGACCTGCGTCTCACCTGTGACTTCCCCAATAAGTCCTTTCCTGGCCAACCCCTGTACTGAACGTCTTGAAGATGAATGTTTTCCCACCACTATCTCCTCCACCGTTATTTAACTTTGCTACGTGGACGACATACTTGCCCAACATAAACTGAACCAGGTCTAATCTTCCATTTAGTTTACCCTCGAGGAAACCTATACAATTCTCTTCACACCAGGACACCAACATTTCCCTCCCCCTATAATCTCTCCACATCTGCAGTAATAAACTCCTTGAAGAAGAATGTTGTGTTCTCGAACCTTCACCAAACTGCTTCACCCTCCAACAAATTTTCACCTATTGTTTTGAACGAAATAAAAACAAAAAAAGTTGGAAGAAAGAAAAAAGGGAGGAAAATAGAAGACTGTGCTCAACTTGCTTCCATAACAGTGTTGCAATTATCAACAACAACAACAAAAAAATAGTTTGATTTGTATCACTTAAAAAAAATGATCGTCTTTAAGTTACACTTTTCTGGATTCCAATGTTAAAAATCTATAGTGAAGCAGCTGCCACACGAGGCTTGCAACCTGACGAGCCTTGCAACCTGACGAGGCTTGCAACCTGACGAGCCTTGCAACCTGACGAGCCTTGCAACCTGAGGAACCTTGTAACCTGACGAGCCTTGCAACCTGACGAGCCTTGCAACCTGACGAGCCTTGCAACCTGACGAGCCTTGCAACCTGAGGAACCTTGCAACCTGACGAGCCTTGCAACCTGACGAGCCTTGCAACCTGACGAGCCTTGCAACCTGACGAGCCTTGCAACCTCTGACGGGGTTGAACAACGTTGGTCGGCAGTGAAGAGTAAGCTCCAGTCAGCATCAGGACTGCGAACATTTGTTTCCTTAATATTTTGCCTGTGGAAATGTGTAGATATTCTGCTTGATAGCTCCCTTCTGCCCAATACCTGCGCTTTTCTCCACTATTATTGTTTATCGTTGCTGCACTGTAGCGTGCAACGCCTCATGTGTCCCTTAAGAGAACCTTAGTCAACCATACAGTAACAGGATATAGAACTGTACCACCTAGCTGAATAAATCATACCAGGTGAGCATGGTGCAGTGGTTACACCACTGTCTGCTGCTCTTGCCACTGACTGGCTCTCGTTACAATCCTTACCATTGATGTGTTGTTGACAATCTTTGACAAACTTTCTCGTAACGTCAGTCATTTCAGCTTGCTGATAACGTCAGTGATCTCAGCTTGCTGGTAACGTCAATAATCTCAGCTTGCTGGTAACGTCAATAATCTCAGCTTGCTGGTAACGTCAATAATCTCAGCTTGTTGGTAACGTCAATAATCTCAGCTTGCTGGTAACGTCAATAATCTCAGCTTGCTGGTAACGTCAATAATCTCAGCTTGTTGGTAAACGTCAATAATCTCAGCTTGATGGTAACGTCAATAATCTCAGCTTGATGGTAACGTCAATAATCTCAGCTTGCTGGTAACGTCAATAATCTCAGCTTGCTGGTAACGTCAATAATCTCAGCTTGTTGGTAACGTCAATAATCTCAGCTTGCTGGTAACGTCAATAATCTCAGCTTGTTGGTTAACGTCAATAATCTCAGCTTGATGGTAACGTCAATAATCTCAGCTTGATGGTAACGTCAATAATTCAGCTTGATGGTAACGTCATAATCTCAGCTTGATGGTAACGTCAATAATCTCAGCTTGATGGTAACGTCAATAATCTCAGCTTGATGGTAACGTCAATAATCTCAGCTTGATGGTAACGTCAATATCTCAGCTTGATGGTAACGTCAATAATCTCAGCTTGTTAGTAACGTCAATAATCTCAGCTTGATGGTAACGTCAATAATCTCAGCTTGATGGTAACGTCAATAATCTCAGCTTGATGGTAACGTCAATAATCTCAGCTTGTTAGTAACGTCAATAATCTCAGCTTGTTGGTAACGTCAATAATCTCAGCTTGCTGGTAACGTCAATAATCTCAGCTTGTTAGTAACGTCAATAATCTCAGCTTGATGGTAACGTCAATAATCTCAGCTTGATGGTAACGTCAATAATCTCAGCTTGTTAGTAACGTCAATAATCTCAGCTTGATGGTAACGTCAATAATCTCAGCTTGATGGTAACGTCAATAATCTCAGCTTGATGGTAACGTCAATAATCTCAGCTTGTTAGTAACGTCAATAATCTCAGCTTGTTGGTAACGTCAATAATCTCAGCTTGATGGTAACGTCAATAATCTCAGCTTGTTAGTAACGTCAATAATCTCAGCTTGTTAGTAACGTCAATAATCTCAGCTTGCTGGTAACGTCAATAATCTCAGCTTGTTGGTAACGTCAATAATCTCAGCTTGTTGGTAACGTCAATAATCTCAGCTTGTTAGTAACGTCAATAATCTCAGCTTGTTAGTAACGTCAATAATCTCAGCTTGCTGGTAACGTCAATAATCTCAGCTTGTTGGTAACGTCATAATCTCAGCTTGTTAGTAACGTCAATAATCTCAGCTTGTTAGTAACGTCAATAATCTCAGCTTGTTAGTAACGTCAATAATCTCAGCTTGATGGTAACGTCAATAATCTCAGCTTGTTAGTAACGTCAATAATCTCAGCTTGTTAGTAACGTCAATAATCTCAGCTTGTTAGTAACGTCAATAATCTCAGCTTGTTAGTAACGTCAATAATCTCAGCTTGATGGTAACGTCAATAATCTCAGCTTGTTAGTAACGTCAATAATCTCAGCTTGTTAGTAACGTCAATAATCTCAGCTTGTTAGTAAACGTCAATAATCTCAGCTTGTGGTAACGTCAATAATCTCAGCTTGTTAGTAACTTCAATAATCTCAGCTTGTTAGTAACGTCAATAATCCTAGCTTGTTAGTAACGTCAATATCTAGCTTGTTGTAACGTTCAATAATCTCAGTGTTAGTAACGTCATAATTCAGCTTGTGGTAACGTCATAATCTCAGCTGATGGAACGTCAATAATCTCAGCTTGTTAGTAACGTCAATATCTCAGCTTGATGGTAACGTCAATAATCCAGCTTGTTGGTAACGTCAATAATCTCAGCTTGTTTGGTAAGTCAATAATCTCAGCTTGTTGGTAACGTCAATAATCTCAGCTGTTAGTAACGTCATAATCTCAGCTTGATGGTAACGTCAATAATCTCAGCTTGTTAGTAACGTCAATAATCTCAGCTTGCTGGTAACGTCAATAATCTCAGCTTGTTAGTAACGTCATAAATCTCAGCTTGTTGGTAACGTCATAATCTCAGCTTGTTAGTAAATCAATAATCTCAGCTGTGGTAAGTCATAATCTCAGCTTGTTAGAACGTCAATAATCTCAGCTTGCTGTAACGTCAATAATCTCAGCTTGTTAAACGTCAATAATCTCAGCTTGTGGTAACGTCAATCAATCTAAAGCTTGTTAGTAACGTCAATAATCTCAGCTTTGGAACGTCAATAATCTCAGCTTGTTAGTAACGTCAATAATCTCAGCTTGTTGGTAACGTCAATATCTCAGCTTGTTGGTAACGTCAATAATCTCAGCTTGCTGGTAACGTCAATAATCTCAGCTTGTTGGTAACGTCAATAATCTCAGCTTGCTGGTAACGTCATAATCTCAGCTTGTTGGTAACGTCATAATCTCAGCTTGCTGGTAACGTCAGTGATCTCAGCTTGTTGGTAACGTCAATAATCTCAGCTTGCTGGTAACGTCAGTGATCTCAGCTTGTTGGTAACGTCAATAATCTCAGCTTGCTGGTAACGTCAGTGATCTCAGCTTGTTGGTAACGTCAATAATCTCAGCTTGATGGTAACGTCAATAATCTCAGCTTGTGGTAACGTCATAATCTCAGCTTGCTGGTAACGTCAATAATCTCAGCTTGCTGGTAACGTCAATAATCTCAGCTTGCTGGTAACGTCAATAATCTCAGCTTGTTGGTAACGTCAATAATCTCAGCTTGCTGGTAACGTCAATAATCTCAGCTTGTTGGTAACGTCAATAATCTCAGCTTGTTGGTAACGTCAATAATCTCAGCTTGCTGGTAACGTCAATAATCTCAGCTTGTGGTAACGTCAATATCTCAGCTTGCTGGTAACGTCAATAATCTCAGCTTGTTGGTAACGTCAATAATCTCAGCTTGCTGGTAACGTCAATACTCTCAGCTTGCTGGTAACGTCAATAATCTCAGCTTGTTGGTAACGTCAATAATCCCAGCTTGCTGGTAACGTCAATAATCTCAGCTTGTTGGTAACGTCAATAATCTCAGCTTGCTGGTAACGTCAATAATCTCAGCTTGTTGGTAACGTCAATAATCTCAGCTTGCTGGTAACGTCAATAATCTCAGCTTGTTGGTAACGTCAATAATCTCAGTTGCTGGTAACGTCATAGATCTCAGCTTGTTGGTAACGTCATATCTCAGCTTGCTGGTAACGTCAATAATCTCAGCTTGTTGGTAACGTCAATAATCTCGCTTGTTAGTAACGTCAATAATCTCAGCTTGCTGGTAACGTCAATAATCTCAGCTTGTTGGTAACGTCAATAATCTCAGCTTGCTGGTAACGTCAATAATCTCAGCTTGTTGGTAACGTCAATAATCTCAGCTTGTTGGTAACGTCAATAATCTCAGCTTGTTGGTAACGTCAATAATCTCAGCTTGCTGGTAACGTCAATAATCTCAGCTTGTTGGTAACGTCAATAATCTCAGCTTGTTGGTAACGTCAATAATCTCAGCTTGTTGGTAACGTCAATAATCTCAGCTTGTTGGTAACGTCAATAATCTCAGCTTGTTGGTAACGTCAATAATCTCAGCTTGTTAGTAACGTCAATAATCTCAGCTTGATGGTAACGTCAATAATCTCAGCTTGATGGTAACGTCAATAATCTCAGCTTGCTGGTAACGTCAATAATCTCAGCTTGTTAGTAACGTCAATAATCTCAGCTTGATGGTAACGTCAATAATCTCAGCTTGATGGTAACGTCAATAATCTCAGCTTGTGGTAACGTCAATAATCTCAGCTTGTTAGTAACGTCAATAATCTCAGCTTGCTGTAACGTCAATAATCTCAGCTTGTTAGTAACGTCAATAATCTCAGCTTGCTGGTAACGTCAATAATCTCAGCTTGTTAGTAACGTCAATAATCTCAGCTTGCTGGTAACGTCAATAATCTCAGCTTGTTAGTAACGTCAATAATCTCAGCTAGTAGGTAACATCATTGACGTACATATAAGAAATAAGTCACTCTGACTTTTTTGGGTTATCCCAGGTTATCCCAGGTTATCCCAGGTTATCCCAGGTTATCCTAGGTTCTCTACACATATGTTGCTATGTATGATAATTCTATGTAACTGTATTTGTGTATACCTGAATAAATTTACTTACTTACATCACTATTATGCACTATACACAACATGAACTATCAGACACACGTGCAACATCTGAACATCTTGGACGACTGAGTGAGAAGAGATAAGAAACTAATAAGACACATGTGCAGTTTTAATTGACACATGTGAAACATTAAGTATCTTTATTTACCAAGTCGTTCCCCAACACGTCAAGGTTGTTCAGTGGAGTGATCACCAGTGTGACAGTCACAAACAACCTTTACTACACATGAACATAAGAAGCGATGATCACCGCTGCAGGAATGTTGACCCATGCTAGGCAGGTCTAACTTATACCCGCCGCTCACTTGTTCGTGTACTTCTCCAACCTGTTTATAAAACTACTCATAGTTTTCTCTCTTCAATTATACATGCTACTTGGGACTTTGTTCCAGCCGTCCATGACTCGGTACCAAACCAGTGGTTTCCTCTTTCCTTTCTGAACCAATTTCTTCCCACCCTGGAACCATTGCTGCGACTTGTCGTGGTTAGATATTTCCCATACAATGTTTACATCCCCTTTATTTATTCCTGTTTTACATTTGTATACCTCCGATATGACTGAGGTATTCAAATGTAAACCATTTGATTCATGCAGATTCAGCTCCTTCAGTGTATCCTCGTAGGAAAGATTTCTGATACACGGAATCAACTTCGTCATCGTTTTCTGTGTATTTCCCGGCGCGTTCTGTGATACTGAAACCAGAACTGCGCACCATGGTCTACCCGAGGCCTTACCGAGGATATATGAAGTTGAAGCATAACCTGAGGACTCCTGTTATTTATACTTCTTGATATGCTTTATTGCGAAGACTTGAGCATTCTTGACTGGGTTTCAAGTTACTGCTGGCTACATCACCTAAGTTTTATTACATTCAGTATGACTGAGATCTTCATTATTTAGCTTATAAGTGGATGGTTGTTTTCTTACCCGGGATTAATATCTTACATTTGTCTATAGTAAATTACAACTGTCACTTCTTCGACCACTGTGTAGACCTGTCCAGATCTTCCTGCAGCGCCCTAGTGTCCTCATCTACCACTACTTACAACCACCACTCTCACCACCACCACTCTCCATCATCACCACCCCCACTTACAACCACCACTCTCCATCATCACCACCACCACTTACAACCACCACTCTCCATCACACCACCACTTACACCACCACTTCCATAACCACCACTTACAAACACCTCTCCATACCACCCTCCCACCACCACTCTCAAACCACCACTCTCCACACAACCACCAACTTACAACCACCCCGCCACCACCACTTACAACCACCATCTCCATCACCATCACCACCACTTACAACCACCACTCTCTACACCACCCACCACTCTCCACCACCACCACTTACAACCACCACTCTCCATCACACCACCACCACTTACAACCACCACTCTCCATCACCACCATCACCACCACTTACAACCACACTCTCCATCACCACCACTTACAACCACATCTCCATCACCCCATCACCACCACCACTCTCCATCACCACCATCACCACCACTTGCAACCACCATTCTCATCACTCACCATCACCACCACTTAAAACCTCCACTCCATCTCCTCCATCACCACCACTTACAACCACCACTCTCATCACCACCACCACCATCTCCCACCATCACCACACTTCAACACATTCATCACACATCACACCACTTCAACCACCACTTCATCACCACCATCACCACCACTTACAACCACCACTCTCCATCACCACCATCACCACCACCACTCTCCATCACACCATCACCACCACTTACAAACCACCACTGTCACCACCACCACATCTCCATCACCACCATCCACCACATCACCACCACTCCCATCACCACCACCACTTACAACCACCACTCCCTCACCACCACCATCACACCACCACCACTCACCATCAAGAGCTTGGTCTGGTCAGGTTTTATAGTGACATTAACTGGGCAGAGTCCTCGCGTTAATTGAAAGCTTTGATGTAAGTGTTTCTTCCTCCAGTGCACAAGCCTGGAGGCAGGGAGAGACAGCAGGAGAGAGACAGAGGTGAGGAAGGGGAGAGGTTGAAGTAGGAAGAGGGAAAGGAAGAGGAGAGAGAAGGGAGAGAGGAGAGAGAGAGAGAGAGAGAGAGATTATCTCTCACGGTGATTTAATGCAGAGTTGAGTATCGGTACCAGACACACCTGCGTGTTTCTATCATTGACTCAGCAGTGTTACCACAGCATATGCTGCCTACAAACTATAATATTAAAACGGCATATGCTGCTGAGGACCTACAGGTACACAGGACCATTCTGGAGAAGAGTCCCCCCAGAGCCAGGACCCACTAGTGGAGAGCCAGGCGAGGCCTTCCCTTGTAGGCATCCTTCTAGCTATTCTAGTAGCAACCCTTAGTTGCTACCCCTGATAGGTAGCTATTCTAGCACGTACCCCTAGTAGGTACCCCTAGTAGCTATCCTTAGCACCTATTACCCATAGCCAGCCGTGGTAGCTACCCCTAGTACGTGTCCCTAATAGTTACCCTCAGCTATGCCTAGTTGGGTCCCTACTAGGGATACATACAAACAAGAGAGTACAAGTCATTTGAATAGTGTTATCACTGGCATTATTTCTCATATTTTGAAAATTCTCATTACCCACCCTGTTATTTTCCTAGCCGGACCTTCACAACGTTCACTTTATTGACCTCTTTAAAAGCTACGTCGACTGACATTATTATTACCGAGTCTTCTACATATTCTCTTCTTTCTGTGTTTTCTGTTCTGTTTCCTTATTGAGTTCCTTTATTTTATTTCCTCCGTGTGTGAGCAATTGTAATTTGTCCCCAGTGAACATCATGTTATATTCTACCGGCCTCAGAAGAGTTCGTTTATATCCTCTCGCAATTTTTCTCGAGTTCCTTGGAGCTGAGCTGCGTGGAGGTCAATGGAGGTCAACTCTTCTCCAGGCTGAGGGACTGACCACCTGAAATACTATTTCTCCAAGTTTGATGGACTGATTACAGCATCTTGATTTCACTATTACACCTGCTGCCTCTGTAATATGACTGAAGAAGCCTACTGTGTAGGCGAAACGTTTCATTAGTAAAGATACGCAAGTGTCATAATCGTGTTAGGTTGCCTTGGACGACTCAGTTCCTTCTCTTCCTCCTCCGTCTGGTACGACACTTGGGGTCCTGTTCTATATTGGTCATCTCTTTCTTTGTGATGTATTCTCATTTTACGCAGTTATGCAACTAGGCTGGTGCTGCTGCCAACAGCAACAGCCTGGCTGACCAGGTAAACAATAGAAAAGCCTGGGCCCCGCCCAGGGGGGAGTAGGAAGACTCTCGAAATAGGTAATGGATTTATCACGGGTGAAACTGTGGTACTGAGTGAAGTTCTTGTTAGAAGTGGTAGATACACTGGACGGTAATACACAGCTTGGTCTGCTGGCACGTGTTAACAAGAGCAGACTAACAGGTGGTCATGAACACCTGCACACTAGGTGGTCATGAACACCTGCACAATAGGTGGTCATGAACACCTGCACAATAGGTGGTTTATGGGGCACCAGCACAATAGGTGGTCATGAACACCTGCACACTAGGTGGTCATGAACACCTGCACACTAGGTGGTCATGAACACCTGCACACTAGGTGGTCATGAACACCTGCACAATAGGTGGTCATGAACACCTGCACAATAGGTGGTCATGAGCACCAGCACAATAGGTGGTCATGAACACCTGCAAAGCTAGGTTGGGTCATGAACACCTGCACACTAGGTGGTCATGAACACCTGCACACTAGGTGGTCATGAAACACCTGCACACTAGGTGGTCATGAACACCTGCACACTAGGTGGTCATGAACACCTGCACACTAGGTGGTTTATGAACACCTGCAAAAATAGGTGGTCATGAGCACCACACAATAGGTTGTCATGAAGACCTGCACACTAGGTGGTCATGAACACCTGCACACTAGGTGGTCATGAAACACCTGCACAATAGGTGGTATGAACACCGCACAATAGGTTTGGGCATGAACACCTGCACACTAGGTGGGCATGAACACCTGCACAATAGGTGGTCATGAGCACCAGCACAATAGGGGTCATGAACACCTGCCCACTAGGTGGGCATGGGAAAACCTGCAACTAGGTGGTCATGAACACCTGCACACTAGGTGGTCATGAACACCTGCACACTAGGTGGTCATGAACACCTGCACACTAGGTGGTCATGAACACCTGCACACTAGGTGGTCATGAACACCTGCACACTAGGTGGTCATGAACACCTGCACAATAGGTGGTCATGAGCACCAGCACAATAGGTTGTCATGAACACCTGCACACTAGGTGGTCATGAACACCTGCACACTAGGTGGTCATGATCACCTGCACAATAGGTGGTCATGAGCACCAGCACACTAAGTGGTCATGAACGCCTGCACACTAGGTGGTCATGAACACCTGCACAATAGGTGGTCATGAGCACCAGCACACTAGGTGGTCATGAATACCTGCACACTAGGTGGTCATGAATACCTGCGCACTAGGTGGTCATGAACACCTGCACACTAGGTGGTCATGAACACCTGCACACTAGGTGGTCATGAATACCTGCACACTAGGTGGTCATGAATACCTACACACTAGGTGGTCATGAACACCTGCACACTAGGTGGTCATGAACACCTGCACACTAGGTGGTCATGAATACCTGCACACTAGGTGGTCATGAACACCTACACACTAGGTGGTCATGAACACCTGCACACTAGGTGGTCATGAACACCTGCACACTAGGTGGTCATGAATACCTGCACACTAGGTGGTCATGAACACCTGCACACTAGGTGGTCATGAACACCTGCACACTAGGTGGTCATGAACACCTGCACACTAGGTGGTCATGAACACCTGCACACTAGGTGGTCATGAATACCTGCACACTAGGTGGTCATGAACACCTACACACTAGGTGGTCATGAATACCTGCACGCTAGGTGGTCATGAACACCTGCACACTAGGTGGTCATGAATACCTGCACACTAGGTGGTCATGAATACCTGCACACTAGGTGGTCATGAATACCTGCACACTAGGTGGTCATGAACACCTGCACACTAGGTGGTCATGAAAATCTGGAACACCCTACCTGAAAATTCTAAAACTGCAGACACATTCATCACCTTCAAAACTACCATTAGAAAACATCTTATCTCCCTGATACACCCTGTCAACTAATTACACGAATACCACCTGGTGGTTCACACTTACACTCACCCATTTGACCATAAACAGAAATATCAGTGTCAATCTCAAAATAATGAATCTTAACTAGTCATAAGTTGGCCTGTGATACTCCAATACTGAAACTATGTATTGTGCCAAAACAAAAGCATTCACATTGCTAAACTCACAAACTAGTATTTAGTCACTTAGCCATAATACCAACTTATCTCATAATTTGTAAAATTTTAAACTTAGATTTAATCTAAGTCTGCCCGAAATTCCTAGCCATGCTAGGTGTTCTAGTGGTATACTCTGTAATTATTATTTTACTACATGTAAACCACACAATAACCAAATTCTGTAAACTCAGCATTGTAATACTTATAGAGAATAAACTTTGAATTTGAATTTAATTTGAATACCTGCACACTAGGTGATCATGAACACCTGCACACTTGGTGGTCATGAATACCTGCACACTAGGTGGTCATGAGCACCTGAACACTAGGTGGTCATGAACATCTGCACACTAGGTGGTCATAAACGCCTGATCACTAGGTAGTCATGAACACCAGCACACTAGGTGACCGAGATTCCTGACTCCTGCATTACCTTCAGTAAACAATCAGGTACATGACCGAGGTTCCTGACTCCTGCCTTACCTTCAGTAAACAATCAGGTACATGACCGAGGTTCCTGACTCCTGCCTTACCTCCAGTAAACAATCAGGTACATGACTGAGGTACCTGACTCCTGCCTTACCTTCAGTAAACAATCAGGTACATGACCGAGGTTCCTGACTCCTGCCTTACCTTCAGTAAACAATCAGATACATGACCGAGGTTCCTGACTCCTGCCTTACCTTCAGTAAACAATCAGGTACATGACCGAGGTTCCTGACTCCTGCCTTACCTTCAGTAAACAATCAGGTACATGACTGAGGTTCCTGACTCCTGCCTTACCTTCAGTAAACAATCAGGTACATGACTGAGGTTCCTGACTCCTGCCTTACCTTCAGTAAACAATCAGGTACATGACTGAGGTTCCTGACTCCTGCCTTACCTTCAGTAAACAATCAGGTACATGACTGAGGTTCCTGACTCCTGCCTTACCTTCAG
>NC_069406.1:86355716-86376836 GCF_026875155.1 Cherax quadricarinatus | reverse complement strand
TTTCAAATAAACATAGCAAAAAAATTTTTCACCACAAAAAAATGTGCAGGGGGCCCAGCACCCCAAACATATTTACAACGATCAAGTTTAACTTGGGGCTATCTTAACATCATTCTGCTCAAAAACCCGGACCCCAAAGGGTTAGTCACATTTTTTAAAGGTTATCCGTAGCAGTGAACATAACCATAGTTTTCCAAAATCCCATTCATCTCCCTTCCACTCTATTTATAAACCCTCCCACCATCCACACTACAAAGAAGCCTAAACCAACCACCCTCATGCACCCCCCCGGGTAGGAGACCAACCCTTTGCCCGCCCCTGGGTTCATGAGGAGGACCCCCCCCCACAGTGAGATTCCGGTAACCCTCCGAAAAGCTAACTACCCACCCCCCCACCAATAGACTTGCCTATTCCTACACATAGTTCTATAAAATCTCGCTGCAACGCTTTTATCCTCAAACTCTCCCCTAACCTCCCTCACCCCCCAAGATACATGTAAAAAAATCCGTCATAACATACATTAAGGCTCTACCCACATCCCCGCCCCCGGTTACATCCAACTTTAAGGCCCTTAGGAAGGGCCATTGCCCCCCCCCCAAAAGTCTGATAACTCTAAACCATCCCCATAACCTCACCCCCTCCAAAGAGGGACAAAAAATAACCGAAATAAAAGCCGTTTCGAGGGTCCCCACAATGCAAGCATGAGTCCTCTCTCACAAGACCCATTTTATACAACACACCCTAGAGGCCAATTTTCCCCATCAGAAACCGATATACTAACTCTCGTACCCTTGCTGGTATTCTAAGCAAGCCAACTTCCTCCATATGCTTATCCAGTCATATGTTGGATATACAGCAAGACCCCTGTAAGACACCCTTGCCCACCACAGCACCCACCATTCGTTTGACCTTTAACGTGGACAAACCCGTTTAACATGTAATAAAACCCTAACATGTCCTCGCAATACCTCAAATCCCCCCACACCACCATCTTCGTGCATCCCCCATTACCCTACCTACCCTACTCCTCTGTTCCCCCAGTCCGGATATATCTTTGTTTAATTTTATAAAGCCATTACTCTATGACCCAATGACATCAGGCCAAGACCCCCACGTCTCCCCTCCGTCATCACCACGTCCCTTTTCAAACCCTGCCCTCCCAAAACCCCCACACATACCTTAGAACCTTCCTCTGGATTCTGCAATAAACCTTTGCTCTTAAAGGGGAAAACCTCAGCCACTCCCCAAAACCTTACTGTAAACCAGAGAGTTGACCACAAAACTCTCTGCTGTAATGTTACGTCCCTAGCCCTTAAGCCTCCCAGCCTACCCAAAACCCTCTCGTAACTAATTCCGAATTTATCTTCCTACTCTCCTGCACTTCCGCCATGTACCATATTCCACAAACCTTAATTCTGTCCACTACTGACCATCCCAACCCCTCCCCAAGCTCCCTCCCACCCAATCCCCCCCTCTAATAGTCTCGACTTCATTAAATTAACTCTCATACCCGTAGCGTCCCCAAAAATCTGAATGATTCCACCAACTTTCCTTAGATCTTCCTCATGCCTTACCAGCACAGTAGTATCATCTACGTACCCCAATCCCCCCCCGCCCACCCCCCCTAATCCCGTTTTCATTCATCACCTATCCACCAGCCCATAAAATGGATTTTGTAAGCAGGCAAACAATAACTGAGAGAGTGGACAGCCCTGCCTCAAACCTCTCTCCATCAGTACTGGGTCCCCAACTTACCCATTAACCTGTACCCTTATAACTGCTCCCTCATACAAGGTTTGCACCCATCTCACCCCCTTCTCCCCAAACCCAACTGTTCCAAAAAAAATTTTTTAAGAAATCCCTATTCAACAATCATACGCATTAGCCCAATCTAAACCAAGTATCCCCCCTCCGGTGCAGTCCTCAATAAAATCCCTTATGTGACTATGCCCGTCCCTCATACTTCCCTTTCCCGGGGAAAGCCAACGTCCCCCATGTACCACTGATCCTAGAACCTTCTTCAGTCTATTGCCCAGAATTTTAGCATAAATTTTATAATCACACACATTAAGGATATCGCTCTATAATCACTCATACTTTCCCTTCCTTCTTTTTCGGCACTAACACAACGATCCCGTTTTTCTGTGTTTTCCCCATCCTCCCCTGCGCCACATATAATTCAAGACTTCCACTAACCATGCCTAATACACTCCCAATAAACTCTATAAAAATCATTCGTATTCCATCTATCCCGGCGTCTTACCCGGAGCTCATCCGTAAAACCGCCTCCTCCACACCCTCCTCACTATACTCCCCTCCACAATTTTTTTCCGGTTGGTCCTAAAATAATATTACCTGCATAGCCCCAAATACCTTCTCACTTGCAGCTCCTCTTCCTCCTCCATTTCTCACCTAAACCAATAATCTGCGTAACACTAATAGCTTCCGTATAAGTAAGGCCTCGACCCTCCACATAACCGCCCCCCCCCTGCAGCGACCACTATGTGCGCTAGGTAGTCACCATTTGCCTTTCCCTAAAATTCGCAGAACGGAACCGATGGTTGAGCACCCTTTAACACCCTCCTCTAACCCCGGGCGCTAACGCTAAGTGCGTTTAAACCTGTCATGATGTAACGCTGCAATCCTACTCCTTAACATCCACATCCCCGCTCATCCCTTCCCTAACCACCCCCCGTCCGTCAAACGCATTCAGATTTCCCTCAGGTATTTTGCTAACCATACCGCACCGTGCTGTTCCCTTACCACGTGCCCGAAAAACTCTGCAATATTATAAAAAAAAATTTTAAAAATAAAAAAAAAAAAAAAATGATTCCATCTAGCCCTCACCTCCCACCAGATCCAAGCAAATCCATCTCACCAGCTGGATTTAACTGGAAGATTCCGGGGTCAACGCCCCCCCGCGGCCCTGACTGAGACCAGGCCTCCTGGAGGATCAGAGCCTGAACAACCAGGCTGTTGCTGCCGGGCTGCACGCAAACCAACATACGAGCCACAGCCGGCTGATCCCCGGAAAACACTGACTTAGTGCTTTGTCCAGTGCCAGCTTGAATACTGCCAGGGGTCTGGTGTGGAATCCCCCTTATGTGTGCTGGGAGCAGTTGAACAGTCGCGGCACCCTGACACTTATGTATGGTCTCGTAACTTGCTAGGGACACCCCTGCTTTTCATGGGGGGATGTGCAACGTCCTGCCAAAGTCTTTTGGCTTTCGTAGTGGGTGATTTTCGTGTGCAAGTTCGTACTAGTCCTCGAGGATTTTCCAGTGTATATAATCTTATGTATCCTCCGCCTGCTTCCTAGGGAATACAGGTTTAGGAACCGCCAACAGCTCCCAATAATTGGGTGTTTTATCTCCGTATGCGCGCCGTGAAAGTTGTTTCTCTGTACATTTACTAGGTCGGCAATATTCACCTGCCTTAAAGGTGGCTGTTAGTGTGCCAAATATCCTGCCTAGATAGAACAAGTGTCACTGAAAGGGTGTCATCATGCTTGGCCACCCGATTTTAAGTTCTCATTGTATCCTCCTGGCATTTTTCTAGCTGATGAGCGATTATACACTGTTATGTTCCGGGAAGGTGAGATCCTCCGACATGATCACTCCCAGGTCTTTGACGTTGTGTTTCGCTCTATTTTGTGCCAGAATGGGTGTGTTGTACGCTTGAAATTTAATTTCCCGCATGTGACCATATCTAGTAATTGAAATTTCGCATCGTTGATACTCATAGGGTTTTCTGCAGCCCAACTGACAGAGTTGTTGATGTCTGCCTGGAGCTTTGCAGGTCTGCAAGGGAAGACACTGGTCATGCAGATTCCGGGTGTCATCTGCAAAGGAAGACACGTGCTGCGGCTGACATCCTGTCTATGTCGGATATGAGATGAGGACAAGATGGGAGCGAGTACTGGGCTTGTGGAACAGAGCTTTTCACCGTACTCTGCTCGGACTTTAACTCTGTTGACCGGACTAATCTCTCTTGTTCTGTTATGAGGAAATTATAGGACCATCGACCGACTTTTCCGGGTTATTCCCCTTAGGCACGCATTTGTGCGCTATTACCCATGTCACACTTGCGAAGCTTGGGGGGGACAAAGGCGTTATGTATAGACAGCTGCTTTCTTTTTGTCTTCTAGTGCAGTAGGGACTTGTCGTAGTGGTCCAATAGTTGAGACAGACAGGAGGGGCGACCTTGCTAAACCCAGGTGGCCCTGGTTGTGTAACGGATGGGTATCTAATGGCGTGTGATCCTGCTCTCTAGACCCTGTTCAAAGATTTTTATGATAGGGGATTTCGTGCTATTGGTCGTAGTTCTCAGTGCTGGTTGCTTTACGCCCCTTTGTGAGGGGGGGCGAGGCGGGTGTTTTTTAGTAACTGGGGACGACCCCCCGTGTCCATGCTCCCGCTCCATAGGATGGAAAAGGCCTCGTGATAGGGGCTCTGGGCAGTTCTTGAGAACAAAGAGTTCCATATCTGGCCGACTGGGGCAGATGCAAAGCATGTCCATTTATCGCCTGTTTTGAAGGCAGTTGGCGGTCAAGGAAACATCGGATTAGGCTTGTGTTAATCAAATTGTATGTGGCTCTCTCATAAAAAATTCATTTTGATCTTCGACTCTCTGTCCTGGTTAGCGGCTTGCTAAAATCTGAGTCATAGTGGGACTTGAGAGCTCACTCATTTCCGTGTTGCTCATACTTTGTAGACCCATCTGTTTAAGAAGGGCCCAATACTGGACCGTTGTTCTCGATTGTTTGATTGGCATAGGAGATGAAATACTGGGGTTTCTTTCGATTTCAGGTTATGGGCTGTTTAGTTTCTTTCCCGCCAATGTGCCTGACTCCCCCCCTAAAGATTCTTTTAGCTTAAGTTCGAGGCTTGGCTATTTCTCTGACCAGTGTCCCCTTACGTCATTTTCAGATATATTGACCTCTTTTAGCCCTCTGTTATTCCTTTTCCGTCGCCTGAAAGGTGAAGCCTGTGCTTTGCGGGGGATACATCTACCTCCTCCTTTTTTCTTAGAGGAATAAGGCCTTGGTGGCTTACATCGAGCTACCTAAGTAATCTTTCTAGGCAGAAGTTGGGGTCGGTGTTGCTTAGGATACTTCCCAGCTTATATCGTTAGGACTTTTACTGCCCACTGTTGTTTTTGTTAGTGAAGTTGAATTTGGGTGAATGCTCCCTCCGTGACTAAATCTCCTTATGTCGTCTGCTCCCGCATACATGACTGACCCTCAATTATGTTGTGTTCTGATTCTAATTTGTTATTGATATGGTGAAAGTTTCTTATCAATCATCATTGTTAGTGAAGATGAGGGCTGTGAATGCTCCAGGTCTAGTGCTCTATTATTTGCTGTTTAATTGAATTTTGTGCAAAGATGTAAACTCTCGCGTGAGTGTGAGTTTTCATCAAGCTGCTCCTGTGTTATGACTGCAACAATATATTTGCCTATAGCCTCCATTTTATTGCCTTAAGTTGAAATCCCCCAGAGCAAGATTGTTGGGGTAGCAGGAGCTGGAAGTTTCCAGACATGAGTCAATTTTTAACAGCTGTTCCTGGAATTGCTGCGGGATGTTGCATCCGGAGGCCTTGTAGACTATCACAATGACTAGTTTTGGTTGCTCCGACCTTTACTGCTAAAACTGCCACTACATCAGTTGAGGCATTTAGCAGTTCTGTCAACAAGGTACTCTGCAATGACAGGCCAACCCCCCCCGTTTTGCTGTTCACCTCTGTCACATCTGTATAGTTGTAACCTGGGATCCAATTTCGTTGTCCAAGTGATCCTTTATGTGGGGCCAGTGAAAGCCGCGAACAGTGCTTTGCCTCTGCAAAAGCAGTCCAACACGGATGAAAGTAGTTTGGTTTTGTTGCTGGCTTGTAGACCCTGGATATTTGGCAAAGAAGAAAGTTATATCGGACTGGGAGTATTGTTGGACTGGGGGGGATTTTTTCCGGCTTAGGATCTGTATCTGGTGGGGTTGGAGGTGGAGGCCATCGACTGTGGTTCCACTCCAGAAGACTGGGATTTGGGGGTACGATTCTGTCCATTTTCCTGCCAGTTTTTTTTCCGTCCTGGCACTAAAAAAAAGCTCTCCTCTTGATGGCTGTGGCTACCCAGGTTGTCCCGTGCCTGGAGTTTTGTATCTCTTTTTGTCCCCTTAGATGGTATGGCCTGGCAATTTAAGTTATACACGTCTTTCCTGTACGGAAGAGGTTACACAGTTCAGGGTGAAAAGCTTACAGGAGGGATTTTGCATTTCCCTGTTGTCATATTGGCATGGCATTTCCCTAGGTGTCATTGTGCACGGCCCATCTGTTTTTCAGATTTCCCATGCCAGCAGATACCGAGTGCATAGTATAGCACCAGAATGTTTCCACCATTCCTCACAGGAAGAGCACATCCTCCTCCTAGCAGTAGCCTCCACATGCAATTTCCATACCACACATAATATACTTACTATAATACCATCCACCCCATATCACATATCACCGCCCTATGATCCAAAAATCCCGACAATCGAAAGCTCTCTACCCTCTCCACACCCTACCTGCAGCACATAAGCCTACTAAACCTCGCCTTTATAATTTCCCACGCATAACGTGTGTATTGCCACCCCATACGCCCCCCTCCCCACCACATCGACACCTCCGACGCCCTTTAACACATCCCATAGCGCACCCAAGACACATCCCAGCCCCCTACGTGAGACATCACCATACTTATCACACAGTTCCCGTCACCCCCAAAACAGTTATTTGGAAGGTAGTCCCCGCAAATAATACATACAACATCAAACCATCACGACAAAATCAACTTTCACTCTAACATTGTTGCATGCCGCATATAAACTCCAATGAAACAGACGCTCTCCCACCCCCCATGCCCATCTACCCTCAGACCCTCCCCCCTCCCCCCTCCTCCCAACCCATGACATGCTAATGGGCTGGTCTCCCTTTACAGACCACTCCACCCCTCCACTTTATTTGCAAAGCATTACTGACAAATCGTTATAACCCCGCATAACGCAATCACCATGACCCCTAACCTATGAGTATGCTCCTGCAAAAAACATACAACGATATCAAACTTCGTAAAAACCATTCAAACCAAACCCTTTTTGGACCTCAGATCTAAAGAAACCATTTACATTTATTGTGACACACTTGAACCTTCCAGAAAAGGGCGGCTTACCTCTATGCCGCGTTCTTACTCAATTTCGCCTTTCATGGTACCCAGACGCGAATTTTAAATCATGTTGCCTACTTGTCCACCAACCCCCCCTTGCCCTCCCCCCACCGTGCTTACCCCGGCCCACCCCCTCCCCTGGTTGCCTATCCTCCCCCACATCTACCCCATGACTTCGTCCAGTCTCTGGCCCAGGTGGGTTAAAACCTCATCAATGTCCCAGGCACCCCCGTCCGTTTTAGCCGTGGAGGTCTTCACTCACAACACATAGCTACCTCAGGCAGTCCTCCTGATGGACTTTCCACTACCTCTTCCGGTCCACTTCTGTCATTCCCCGAACCCTCCACTGTCTGTCCCTTGCTGCTTAGCCATCAGCGGCACCCACTTACCTTCTCGGGTCCGTCACTCCCGTCCACCGGCTCATCCAAGAACTCTCAGCACCTGGCTTCAACATCCTCCCTGGTAGACTCTTCCACGTCCACCCTGTCCCTCAGGCATGGGGGGGCTCTCCCCTGTCACCTCCGGAGGGTAACACACGTCCCATCACCTCTTCCCACTTGTCCACCTCCTCACATCCAGAGAATCTCTTCTTCCATTCCGCTAACCGCCACCCAACTACTCCAACATCCCATGCCGGTTTGCTGATCCACCATCCACGATAACGCCATCCTAGGGCTTGCTGCGAGGACACTGCGCCGCCATGTGCTCATAGAACACATAATCGGCAATTGTCCTCGCCCCGCATAGTGGACAAATACCTGGGGCCTATAGTTGTGTCAGCGTGTACAATACGAGGGTATGGCCGCCTTCAAGACATCTTCAAGGTGCAGGACCCCTCGGGCAGCCCTTCAAACGCCCTCCCTCCACACCCTCATACTAGCTGTTATGAACAGTTCCATAATCGCTGAAGGCTTCCTGGAATGCCATAACGACGTTGCCTCAAATGGTACATAACGGCACCTTTACCCATGTGTAATATTCGAAACATCAGGTAGACACACCCTACTGCTAAATTCAATCACTCATCCTCCTTGACCTGGAATTCATCCACAATCCTGGAGTAAAAGCCGGCTCTTGTACACTTCACTAAAAACCCTGTGACATTCCCATTAGGCCACACATACAATTCATCGTTCGATATCCCTTAACGGTCTCTAATGATGGCCGATAACAGTCGATGCCATCTTCGTGTCACTGCCTTAACGTTCCTCGAGACAGAATTCAATACAGCCATAGCACTCTCCCTGTTGAGACGATCCGCCATTTGGTGTCTAAGTCCTGCAGTCACCACCAGGTGGCGTGTAGGGAACTCAAGAAGCGTCCTCTCTTCCCAATGGTCGAGAGACGAAAGGGTTTGTATCATATTATAACCAAGTCATTGCCATTTTTATTTTCTACTTAATAGCCTTTTTGGTACTTTAATTTGTAGATTTTTATTTGGCCAATGTTAAACTAGTTATTCTCTTGGATCTTGTTAACAACCTATATCAAGACCCTAGTGGCAATGGGGGGGGGGGGGCAAAGTACCATTTTTAATTTGTATTTATTAATCATTATAAGTTTATACCTAGTTGTACTTAGCTCATTCTAGCTCAAACATAACAACACTGAAATTCATTATATAGACTTAGGGCGATTACAAGAGAGAGTCTGTGCCACTTGTAATTTTTTTTTATATATTATTATACTACTCTAGTTTGTACTTTAGCTCATTCTAACACAACACATAGACAATATCAATTTCATTATGTTTATTAGTGACTATACTCTATATGACCAAAGTGCTTTAGCGGTATACTTATCCAAACCTCCCACCACTACAGAAATCAGTATTAGAACTCACCACATAATACAGGATATAAACAACCACTATTTAAACCTAAAAGATGAATGATCACGTTGACCCTGATCTAAACCTCCATAATCTAACACACAATCAAAACTTATTGGAAAGTAACTGCCTTTATTACACAGCATCACAAGCCAGCACTATCCTGAACACTGCTCAAAGTCTATCAGTTCTTAACTACAACATCAGGTCCTTAAGCAAACACTATGATGACCTCCTGGCACTCCTTGAGTCACTAAAGACACCCTTCTCCTGCATTATTCTTACTGAGACCTGGCTTAAGCAGGACACAATTGATATCTACCCACTACCAGGATACACAGCAATCCACAACTGCAGACCATACCAAGTTGGGGGTGGTACTGCAATCTATTACTCTAACCAACTATCTTGTATTAGCACTAATTGCTTTAGTGATGAATATGGGAATACATTTTTGCTAATTTTACTGTAAAAAACCTCAAGACGCCTATAACAATCGGTGCCATATACCGGATACCCCACACAAACATCCCAAACTTCAGTGAGAATCTAAAGTCACTAATAACAAACAGACAAATGAACAAGCACCACCTTCTCTTAGCTGGAGACTTCAATATCAACCTTGGCCTACCAGATGATCAGACTGTAACGATTCATCAACAATATGAAAAACACACTTCTCATAACCAACAATAACTAAACCAACCAGCTGACTGAACAAGTGCAACCTAATAGACCCCCATATGGACCAATATACACCGCCCCTAAAATCAGGATAATCACAGAGACAGCACTACTGAATCACTACCCAACCTTCCTCTTAACAAACATTAGTAAGCACCACTCGAATACATCAAAGTTGCATGTAGACTCCATGACGAGGTCCTCAATAAGGAATTTCACAGCAGACCTAGGGTGACTGTTGGAACTGCCTACAGAATTCTCCAATTCTATGTATTGACGATTAGGACAGACATTTTTTTCCTTTACAAAATACTTAGACTATACAACAAACATGGGCTATTAAAAAACAAACAATCACGAATAAACGAGCTTGGTAGCCCCATGGCAAACCAGCAGCATTCTGAAATCCCATTGATAAGAAACACCAATATGAAAACAATAGAGACAGGTGTAAATACACAAATATATTCTTAAAACACTATTCAACATTTTTCTCACCAAATTAATAAAGAACGCGCAACAGCTGACTATTCAGGCAGATTCACGACCAAGAGGAGATAAATAAAAGACCATGGAAACACTTTCCCAATTCTGAGGACCCACAAACTGAAAAAAAACAATAATTATTAGTTTTAACTAAACCTCAATGAAACACCACTGCAACCCACTGATACAGCTAACAAGATAAATGACTTCGTTCGCAAACATAGGATCTAATCTCGCCAGTAATATCCCACGTACCAATCCCATGCCCGGGACTAACCTAATGGGAATTTCTCAAATTCCTTCTAATCTTGTACCAACTGAGCCCAATGGAATCACCGCAATCAAAAAGTCACTTAAAAATAACTAGGGAATCTGTCTCACTTCCCACCATTATTGTACAGCACAGCGGCCCATGTCCTTTCGCATGCTATTACATTGACGTTTTAACAAGTCACTAGAAACTAGCACGTCCCGACACTACTCAAGACAAGCAAGGGTTACACCACTACATAAAGGTGTGACCCTACAGACGTAACACAAATATAGCAATATCAAACGTACCATTGCTATCCAAAATCTCGAGAAAAACTCGGTTGTGGCATGCAAAGAGTACGTAACGCGTTATTTCGGCGCATGTCAACAAAACACCCTCATTTACAGGCTATCTCCCCCAACCAGCGACCCAGTTGCTAGAGTATGCTGGGGCCACCGTTCGTTCAAACTAGTGACCAGTTTCGAGCCAATAGAAGATGTTGTGGCAATCGCTGAGGTTATGTGTACCGCTCTCCTGGTCTGCGCCTTGTTCATTTCCATTCTAAGAGCTGATGAAGCACGGTCTGCTACTTGTGGCATCTCTTTCTGGCTTTGCTTACGCGGAGTGCACTATACTTTATCTCTGTACATAGTGTACATATTGCTGTTCCTTTTCAAAAATTGGTGAAGATAATATAAGTCTAAACATGTTTCTACTGTGGATTATTTGCCCCCATTACACCAGGGGTAACAGGCCATTCGGAATCCTGGGTTTGTAATACTCGTGCTCAGGAGACTATAAATCATTTTATAACGTCACAAAACATACTAAACCCCTCCAAATGGATTTCAGTGAAAATAAAAGCACTATATGCAATTAGAGAATGCTAAACCTTGCTTTACACAGCATTGGGAAAATGAAGGAATATCCCTAGATTTTTATTGACCTAAGAAAAGCGTTTTGACACAGTAACCACGGCATCCTACTCCACAAACTTGCCACTATGGTATAAGAGGCCATGCGCCTTGCATATTATTAAAATCCCTACCTTTCTAATAAGTATCATATGTCACCATTAAAGGACACAGCCACATCAATACGGCCACTTGATACTGGAGTTCCGCATGGAAGTGTTCCTTGGGACCCTGGCTGCGTCCCATCTACATCTATGATCTTTTCCAAACATATCCCAACACCGCAACCCATCCTTTGCTGAGAAACACTACTTGTCATGCGCTAGTATGGGCAAAAACAGCCTCCGCATGTTCTCCTCCTTTCGTATGTTCTTATGTCATCCCCACCCATAATCTTGCACACTCAACACCATTGTTAACGAGGAGCTGCTCAAAAATATCACTTGGAGACAGAGCCAATAACTTACACTTAACACTGGCCAACTCTACGATATTATGTATTGGTTGCAGAGCATATGTTTGCGCAACTTAACATTAAGATCGACAACACCTAAATTGCCAACATAAGAGAGGGCAAATTCAGTGCCTACACCCGACCAAACCTAAATTTCAACACCCATTTCCAACACATACAAAAAAAGTATCCAAAACGGTGGGGGATCCCCTCAAGATACAATACTACGTGCCGCAAACTGGCCCTATCTCACACGATAACCATTCAACTTATATATCCATACCTCACCTATGCCTATCTGTTACTGGGGTTCAACGCAGCAACACACCTAAAGCCAATAATAACCCCATCAAAAAGCAGCAGTAAGAAATCACTAAATCCCAATCCCAGGCAACACCCCCCCCCCACTCTTCTAGATCTAAACTTTCTCCCTGTTCAGAACACCACACTACTACTTGTCAATCTATATCTACAGGACCTTAATTCCATATTAACCTTGACCTAAAATGCTTTCTGGATAGTTGTGACAGAATCCACGAGAAACAAACCATCTCTATGACATTCCCCGTGTTCGACTAAACCTTTACAAAAATTCAATGTATTTCAAAGGACCTAAAATCTGAACACCCAACCTGAAAACCTAAAACTGCAGACACATTCATCACTTTCAAAACTACAGTTAGAAAATATCTTATCCCCCTATACCCCCCGAAAACAACTACAGATCCCGCCTGGGGTTTTTCACAATTACACTCACTCCCCCATGTTTTAAAACCCAGAAAACTAATCTTAATCTTAAAATTAATAAATCCAACTAGTCAAAAGTTTGCCTATGATACCCAATATAAACACTTTGTTTGTGCCAAACAAAAGCATTCACTTTGCTAAACCACAATTATTGTAGTCACTTACCCCTTAAACCATGATCTGTAAGGATTAAGGCTAGAATTAATCAAAGCTGCCCAAAATCCTACCCTGTAGGGTCCTAGTGGCCCCCTCGTTTGTATTTTTAAAAGTAAACACACAATCCCCAAAAAACCTGAAAACCCCACATTGAAACCCCTTATAGAGAAAAAACTAAATTGAATTTAAATTGAATTGAACAAGCACGGGGAAAAACAAGGACGGGTGATGAACTGGGAATGTTTTTTACTCCCTCATTATCCCAGGTGCCCCACGCATTTCTTGGTTACCCAATTTATTAACGTATTTTCCCCCAAATTTTCCCAAATTCACAAATTATTTTTTGTTAATAAATATACTCTTTAATAAATTGTATTCCCATTTTCTTTCCTACTTGCACTGTTAAAATTTCTTATAATATCCTTTTTCCCCTTTCTCCCAAAAACAAAAAAGACTACTATAGTTCAACACCTAAAAATAATTTTCCCTAATGATATTGCAAAATTTTTATGCTACTCTTAGATTTTTCCCAGAGTTGACTAATTGTGTGTGAATTAGTGAATTTCCAAATTTATTTTGTTCAAGTTCCCAAAATTTCGTTGCTACCCACTACCAATACCCATATTATTTTTCCTTTTTATATACAAAAAATTGCTCAACTTTTTTTTAATATTACAATCAGATCTTACTCCCAAAAACATATTTATATAGTGCTGTGGGAAAAAATTTAATTTTCCGAAACTATATGCCCAATAGGGGGTTTAAAGTGTTTTATATGGGTAAAAAAAGTATTTGAAATGGAATGAACCAACAGGGTTCCCTCTGCGCCTGCGGGATGTGCGGAGGGAGAGGTCGAGATGGGGGATAGGAGCAGGAGGGTTTGGAATGGGGTTAAAAGGCTGGAAAGCAGGGACCAGGGAAATGGGATTCATGGACCTAAGGATTTAAAAAGGGCCCCACTTCATAATAGGGAAATGCATAACTGTTCCCGGGAAGAGTGAGGAACATGATTTCGGGACCACCTAAAAAGTGGTAAAAATTGTGAAAATGGTAGGACCGGTGGTGATGGTGCGACGCATGGAGTGTGCCCAGGGGAAAATACCCGTGATTTAATCACCCTCATCGGTCTCAGATTTTAAATGGAGTAAACCTCAAAGGGGCCTTTAAATAATTATGAGACTTTTAAAACTTTCCTTTTGTTTTGTAATGAAATCAGTGATAATAACACTAGGTTAAGAGAATTTTGTAAAGTAAAAATAAGTCCCCCCCCCCCCCCCCCCCCCCTTGTTTCCGGAGTGAACACATTAGATCTCGGGGTTTCCTGCCCCTTAGGTTTTTTGAAGTTTTTTGGAGTCACGACTTCTAAACTGGGGCCCAAACCAGATCCCTTTCACCCCTGCGGGAAAAAAGGGAACTGTGTGGGTTTTGTGGGGGACATCGAAATGAGGGGTTTGTTATTTTAATTTAGTTTAATATGTTTTTATGCCCCCCTTACCCAAAAATAAATAAAAAAAAAGGACAATACCGGACTGGAACGATACACAAAAAAACCCGCACAAAAAGAGAGAAGCTTACGACGACGTTTCGGCCGATTGGACCTTTTGACAAGCTAAAGGGGGAACTAATTCCTTATTCCCTTTTCCCTTGATGCCCAGCCCACCGCCTCAGATACAGGTTTTTTCCTTTTCCTTTTTTCCGAAAACCTATGCACATTGGGGCCCATGTAAAATTCACTACTTTTCCTATCATCCCTTCCCCTGTCAAGAAAAGTGTTCTTATCTCCCTTTTCTCCGTCCCCTCGCATCTGTGACCTCATTCCTTCCAGCAGAAATCTCCACTCTTAAATTCTTTCTCCCGTTTTGGCTTTCCCCTTTTCCCCCATTTAAAGATTTTGCCCTTCACGTGCTAAGGGCAATTTCTTCTCTCCCAAACTCTCTATCATGGGAACTCTTCACCCTCTGCCTTCCCTACATTTCCGGTTTTCTAATCCCCAACAATTCTCTCCGTCCCTTAGACACCCAAATTTACCTTCCGCCAGACTAACACTCTTCGCCCCTTATTCGTTAAATACCTCCCCTCCCTCTACGATTTTCCTGGTTTTTACTCTATTTCTTGTTTCCTTTCCTGCCCTCTTCATTCTTGGAAAAACCCGGGGTGGGATCTCTTTCGGGGACGGGACTTAGGGAGCAAAAAAATTTGTTTTAGGTTGGGCCGACCTAAAAATTTTGGGCTCTTTTCTGTAAAGGGTTCAGGATCATAGCCATCCTATTGACTGGTTTTTGCTAAAACTGTCTTCCCTACTTCCAACCAAACGGGGGACCCCCCCCCTTTTTAGTTGAACCCTTTTCAATACACAATTTTCCCTTGAAAATGAACCTTGCCCTGGTTTGGTTTGTAGTTCCCTTTCCCTCTCCACTACATTGAAAAATGCTCCAAACTTCAGAACCCCCTTTGACTTAACCGGAATCCTCATTTTTTTCTTCTTTTCTTTTCTTTTCTTTTTTTTCTTTTTTTTTCTTCCTTTCCCCCTTTCCTCTCTCCTTTTCTCCTCTGGGTTGTCTTTCTCTCTCCTGTCTCGGGTTTCTGTTCTTTCTTCTTTTAAATTTTATTTCACCATTTCCCCCTTTCACCCCACCCCCGGGGCCCCCCCTTGTCTCCCTCTGGGGGTTATCTAGCTCTCTTGCAGTGCCCCCCTTTCCCTTTTGATTTGATGGCTGTCTTCCTTTTTTCCCCACTTCTCCCCACTACCATTATATCCCTCTTCTTCTTTACTACAACTACTGATAAAATTTAAGCCCACTTTGTGGGGAAGGAGTCTGGTTGTTTTTTGTTTGGGCGTTTCCCATCCAGTGGGGTGGATGGCGAAAGTCTACGGGGGGGATCCCCCGGGGTGTTGTGCATGTGTCTTTTTCCATCCTGTCGGTTTTATATACAATTCTTGTACTACTACTATTTACTATTATACTAACTCTACTACTAACTCCCATCCACCTCTTCCTGCCTATATTTTGCCGTCCTGTCCACCTCTGTTATGTGTGATTTTTTGTCAATGGTCCAAGTCGGACCAAACGTCGTCGTAAGCTTCTTTTTTATGTGGGGGTTTATTTTTTGTATCACCCCATACCCACCCTGTGGGCGGTAGTCAAAAGATTTTCAGAGGTACATAATTGGTCCCGGGATGGACTCCCAAAAATTTTTTATAGCCCCGAGCAAGTTTCCCGAGGTTAAAGAATTCACAATTTCAAAGGTAATGAAAATACAAATTTAAAAAAGGTAATGAAAATCCCGGTAGGTCTAGTCCCCAATTTATGACAAATTTAAAAAAGGTATTTACAGGGTTACAGAGGTACGTAATGGGTCCAGGGACTGGGCCCCAAAAATTTTGATGGGTGAACTAGGGACAAAGGTAATGGGAAATCACAAGTTACAAAGGTAATGATGGGAATGGAGGAAATAAGGAGCATCAATCCCCACAGCTAAGTTTAAACCCTTTTTAGTTATAACAAAAATGACACTGGCCCGTTAGGTTTTGTTTTAAATTTGGGTAGGTTGGGGTGATCCCGCTACATCAAGTGGCCCCCAGAGGGAAAATTGGTAAGTGATGGTTTTATATACAAGTGTTTTTTTTCCCTTTATTGGTTTTATAAAATATAAAATATGCAACCCCACCCCCCTTCATTCATTTTTTTAAAAATATAATCTATACAGTCCAAAATTAATTTGTAGTGCCCTTTCTTTCGGGTGTTTCCCCTCTACTGATTGGATAGATATGGGTAAGTTGTGAGGTCGAAAAGGGATCACCTGCATGGACCGGGGGGGGGCTAAATTTTCTCACATGTCTACACGGGGGGGGCTCGGTAAACAATATGGGGTGTTGTCTCCCAAAAGATTACTTGGGATGAATGTTTGTTTAGGTTTCATTTCAGGTAACCCCTATAAAATTTTCCATATCTGCCCATTTGGGCCTTCCTTTAACGGATGCCCAAACAGTGAAAAAATTTTGAATTATTTTTTAATAATTAAGTGACTGATTGGGGGAAGTGAGTATAGGGTACACAAATTTTAAACGTCGTGTGGTGGATTTATAATTAGCCCAATAATTTGCTAGCACATGTGTGGCTAGGGTTTAAAACAAGGTAAAGTGGGGAAAAAATTTCTTCATAAGGCCCCTGCCCTTTAAATTTTTTTAATCAGCTGCCGGGGGGTGAGGAAAGCAGCCCCCCCAAGCAAGCAGCAAAAAGGGGTGCCCCCTATAAACTTTCCGTCCCCCCGGGGCCTATCCGAACTCCAGTGATGGCCCAAAATTTTCAAGTACTGCTGCAAAAACATGCAAGGGAAAACCCAAAGTGACATAAAAAATGACGGTGCGACAAGAAATGGACTAAAAATGACAAAAGAGGGGGCCGGCATTCAAATACCCGGGCCTGCTGCCCGACGTGGGGAAACCCGACAGAGAAATTTTTCCCTACCCTTTAAATTTAAATGATTTCCCTATCAACTGCACCCGTGTTTAACGGGAAGAAAAACATGGCAGAAAAAAACCCCCCGATCAACTAAAAATCAAGGAAATGACAGGTCTTTAGGGGCTTTTTTCTTCAGTGCCAAACGGGGAAAGAATTTGGGGCCCTTTTAAAAATTTGGGTGACCGGCATCCAAACGCCGCTACTGGGGCCCGACGTACAAATAGTGAAATGAAAATTTCTCCCTTTTTCTTTACGTTTTATCTGTTTACCAGGGAGCATAAATCTGTACCCCATCTATCACCCGTACCAGTGCTAACGAGAGGGAAAAACACAGGAGAAATCTAAAAATCAACAGTAAAAAATTCCATTTTTTATGGTCGGATACCCCTCAGTGCCGTCGGAGAAAGAAGTAATAGTTTTAAAAGTAAAGGTTAATGTTTTAGTAGCTGATATTTCAGCTGACCAGTGTACAGTGAGAAAATCATAGCAGAAAGCGCCAAATATTTATAAACTCAAGGAAATAGGTTGTGGTGGCGTTACTCCCTCAGTTTTTTAAAAATGGCTGGTTCAGCAGAACAGGTCAGGGACAACAACACCACACACCCCGATAAAGGAATTGAGGGGGTTTTGGAAGGATAAAAAACCTGGATTAAAACCTTTTTCTATCTACCAAATGGAAAAGATTTAGAAGAAATTGAGGAACCCGAGTGAAGTGAGGGGAAGGGGAGTGTGTAATAAAGGGAAAACTGTAAGGGTTTTGTGAAGTTAGGGAAAAGTGAGCAGTGAAGGGGTTTGAAGGGGAAATTTTACTAGTAATTAGTGGTGATTTAAAGCAGATACAAGTGTAAGGGACGGGGAAAAGAGAAAAAAAATATTATTTTTTGAGTTTAAAAAAGGGAAAGAGTGAAAATGGCAGGCTTAGGGGGGTACAGGCTGCCCTAATTATATTTTTTTTCTTCTTCAATTCCATGAAAAAAGAAATCGTATGGGGGCTGGAAAAAGGTAAAGGGTAACAATGCCGGACGTAAAAAGCCCCAAAAGTTGCCATCCTACCCCAAAAATAAAGTCACATCGCCCCAAGGTATGGCAAAAGCAACCCAAACAAAAAAAAAGGGCAACAGTCTTATTGTAGCCTCTTAAATGGTGATATCCAAATTTTAAACCAGGACATCAAATATTGTGCAGAGGCAAAAAAAGACAGATAAAAAGACGGCGATAATGACGGTTAGTAGCTAGGATGATAACCTTAACCCATATGTAATGCATCTTAGGTCAAATGTGAGACAATACAGCCATTTTATCTCAAAAAACCCACCAAACAGGTGCATTTAAATGTACTAAAGTAGCATGAAAAACAGAAAAAAAATACCTTATGTAAAAAAGTGTAAGGGGGTGGGGGCTGATGGAGGGATGTACAATTTTAAAAAAGGTGCCAGAATTCATTTTGTTGTAAAAAATGCACTTTGGGACAGTTACCCCTTTTGCAGTGATGACATTGATTTACCTAAATTTAATAAAATGACCCATTGCCATATATTGGTTAGATTGTTTTATGAAACAGGCCTTCACTTTACTCATGTCAATGCGATCACTTTTCCTAAATTGGCAGAGATTAGGATTCTAGCTAACCAAATTGGGCGGCAGGTTTAACATTCTGAATCTTGGTGGATGATACGGTGATGACAGACGAGGTCAAAATAGATGGTTAATTATTAAACGCTTAGATAGGAACAAAAGGGTGGTGGAGTATGTGCCTACATTAGAAATGACTTAGTAAACCCAAGACCTGATTTTAAATACAATAACTGGAGATTTATGGTTTTAAGTGCTGCTTCCTAAGACCAAACCAATTTAGTAGGAACTAGTTACGCCCTCCTACCAGGACCAGTTCTTTAGAAGCTTTTCCAGGTCTTGTCGGAGTTGAAAACAATTGCGAGACAAAAATACTGGGCGACTTCAATATCTTTTTCAGCAGCAAATAACGGGCTAGCAAAAGGTATAAGCAAATTCTAGGATTAAATAGTTACACTCAACTAATTAATACTCCAACCCGGACACACCCGTTCTCAGCCACCCTAATTGACCACATACTTTGTAACCGCTCTGAGAACATTAGTCAGTCAGGCGTCATTACCACAGGTCTTAGTGATCATTCATCATTTACTGCACCAGGAAAATCACTAGGGTAGGATAGGCCTACACAGGACAATAAAAATGAGGTCAACTAGAAATACAGTAAAGAAACACTGGTAATAGGCTACACAATTGTGACTGGACAGAGATAAGTTGCACGGACGTAAACGATGCCTGGGAAAAATTCAAAACAATGTTCACTACCATCCTTGATAATATTGCACCGGTTAAAGAGGTTAGGATTTTAAAAGAAGAACTGAACCCTGGATGAATACTGAGATTATTAGATAATATGAAATTCAGAGACCAGCTGCTAAAAAGATTTAAAGCAAACAGACAGGATATTGCAGCACTAAATGATTCCAAAGGGTGAGGGAAAAGAGTACAGAGACTTATAAAAGGAGCAAAGGCAAAGCACTATGCTCAAAAATTGAAAAGTATAAGCATAACCCCAGAAAGCTCTGGCAACAACTAAAACAGTTGGGGTATAGCCATAAGCCCGTAGATAGGTCTAACATAGTATCACTATCGATAATGAGGTATGCCAGAAACATCTAAGGTGGCAAATTGCTTTAATTCATACTACACATCTGTTGCATCAACACTAGTAAGTAAACTACCAGCTTCATCAAATACCTTTAACACAGACTCTGATAAGTTTCAAACATACTATACCAATAAAGGGGAAAACCCCAACAGTTGTCAACTAGTAAGTGTATCTCATGACTTCATTCAAAAAGAACTAAGCAGGTTAAACCCAACTAAGAGCACAGGCCCTGATAACACGTCTAAGTTCCTAAAAGATGGTGCTTTTGAACTGTCAATCCCTATTGCTCACATAATAAATCTATCAAACACCACTATACCCTACCCGGGGGGGGTTTAAGGAGGCCAGAGTTACTCTAGCTTCAAGAAAAATGTAGGTCTGATTTAAACAATTATAGGCCTGTTAGTATACTCAGTATAATATCTAAAATTCTAGAGGGGGGCGGTGTATTCTCAAGTAGTTAAGTACCTTAATGACAACAACAAATTTTCCATAGCTATCAATCGGGCTTTAGAAGATCTACTCAACCGACCCCCTATTAATCTGATGGGTTACCTGAGAACTGAAATGTCAAAGGGGAACCTCATAGGTATGGTAACCTTGACCTGCAAAAGGCCTTCGATACTGTCAACCACAATATATTATGTAATAAACTTCAAGCTATCGGTATAGGTTCTGTAGACTGGTTTTAAGTCCTACCTTAGCAAAGGAGACAAATAGTCAAAATCAACAAAACAGAATCAGAACCCCTGCCGATAACATGTGGAGTTCCCCAAGGTAGTATTCTGGGTCCCCTTTTTATTCTTAGTTATGTCAATGATATGTTATCAGTGTCAAGTGCAAAACTCCTACTGTATGCAGATGGGCAGTGCTCTGTTAGTGTCAGGTAAAGACCCACCAAGATATTGATAATGTTTTAACACTGGAACTGGAGTCCTGCAGCAAATGGTTAGTAGACAACAAACTATCCCTTACACCTAGGGAAAACTGAAGCCCTTCTCTTTGGCACGAAACATAAACTGAGAAGGGTAAATAACTTTATTTTTCAATGTAATGGGGGGCCCATCACTTTGGTTTCATAAGTAAAAAAATTTGGGGAAATTTCCCCTTTTACCCATGCATGTCAGGGAATTGATAGGGAACAGTGTAGTAAAGAAAGCGAATGCCCGACTGAAATTTCCCGTATAGACAGCACAGTGCTACCTATGAGCTCGCAAGGACCCCTTTTCTCCCTTATACAATGCCAAAAATTGG
>NC_069406.1:86279863-86355216 GCF_026875155.1 Cherax quadricarinatus | reverse complement strand
TGGGACCAGGGGGGGAAACGTGTCAACCACGTTGTTTTAAAAACAAAAAGGGGCTGATCGGAACTGACTTTAGTGCTTGTCCAGTGCCAGCTTGAAGACTGCCAGGGGTCTGTTGGTAATCCCCTTATGTGTGCTGGGAGCAGTTGAACAGTCTCGGGCCCCTGACACTTATTGTATGGTCTCTTAACGTGCTAGTGACACCCCTGCTTTTCATTGGGGGGATGGTGCATCGTCTGCCAAGTCTTTTGCTTTCGTAGTGAGTGATTTTCGTGTGCAAGTTCGGTACTAGTCCCTCTAGGATTTTCCAGGTGTATTTTAATCATGTATCTCTCCCTCCTGCGTTCCAGGGAATACAGGTTTAGAAACCTCAAGCGCTCCCAGTAATTGAGGTGTTTTTATCTCCTTTATGCGCGCCGTGAAAGTTCTCTGTACATTTTCTAGGTCAGCAATTTCACCTGCCTTGAAAGGTGCTGTTAGTGTGCAGCAATATTCCAGCCTAGATAGAACAAGTGACCTGAAGAGTGTCATCATGGGCTTGGCCTCCCTAATTTTGAAGGTTCTCATTATCCATCCTGTCATTTTTCTAGCAGATGCGATTGATACAATGTTATGGTCCTTGAAGGTGAGATCCTCCGACATAATCACTCCCAGATCTTTGACGTTGGTGTTTCGCTCTATTTTGTGGCCAGAATTTGTTTTGTACTCTGATGAAGATTTAATTTCCTCATGTTTACCATATCTGAGTAATTGAAAATTCTCATCGTTGAACTTCATATTGTTTTCCGCAGCCCACTGAAAGATTTGGTTGATGTCCGCCTGGAGCCTGCAGTGTCTGCAATGGAAGACACTGTCATGCAGATTCGGGTGTCATCTGCAAAGGAAGACACGGGCTGTGGCTGACATCCTTGTCTATGTCGGATATGAGATGAGGAACAAGATGGGAGCTAGTACTGTGCCTTGGGGAACAGAGTTTTTTCACCGTAGCTGCCTCGGACTTTACTCTGTTGACGACTACTCTCTGTGTTCTGTTAGTGAGGAAATTATAGATCCATCGACCGACTTTTCCTGTTATTCCTTTTTGCGCGCATTTTGTGCGCTATTACGCCATGGTCACACTTGTCGAAGGCTTTTGCAAAGTCTGTATATATTACATCTGCATTCTTTTTGTCTTCTAGTGCATTTAGGACCTTGTCGTAGTGATCCAGTAGCTGAGACAGACAGGAGCGACCTGTTCTAAACCCATGTTGCCCTGGGTTGTGTAACTGATGGGTTTCTAGATGGGTGGTGATCTTGCTTCTTAGGACCCTTTCAAAGATTTTTATGATATGGGATGTTAGCGCTATTGGTCTGTAGTTCTTTGCTATTGCTTTACTGCTCAGTACCTGACAATGTATAACTAAACCACGTACCTGATAGTGTATAACTAAACAATGTACCTGACAATGTATACCTACACCATGCACCTGACAATGTATACCTAAACTCAGTGCCTGACAAAGTATACCTAAACCACGTACCTGACAATGTATACCTAAACCACGTACCTGACAATGTATACCTACTCCTCGCCAACAGAGAATATTTATATTATTGAGAATGCTTGAAATTGCTGCCAGTGTTGTGGGTGCAACACTGGCAAGAAAATTGTGTCATAATGTACACGTTGAAAATACCAGAATGTGGTTCATGTTCTGCACACTGAAATACCTCCTTGACGGCACTGTTTGACTCCCACTCTTCACAATGAAAAGTAAGGGAGCAATAAAGACACTAAGTGAAAAAATATATGAAGGGATCAAGGTCGTGTATAAAAGGAATTATCGACTGACCTCTGATCAATGATGAAATGCTTGTATGTAAGAAATTGATGCTGTCTTCCCCTTTTTTGGGATTAGTCCTCATTACCTCCCCACCTTGATACGCTTCATGACCTCTACCAATTGAGTCCTCATTACCTCCCCACCTTGATACACTTCATGACCTCTACCAGTTGAGTCCTCATTACCTCCCCACCTTGATACACTTCATGACCTCTACCAGTTGAGTCCTCATTACCTCCCCACCTTGATACACTTCATGACCTCTGCCAGTTGAGTCCTCATTACCCCGTCACCTTGATACACTTCATGACCTCTACCAGTTGAGTCCTCATTACCTCCCCACCTTGATACACTTCATGACCTCTAACAGTTGAGTCCTCATTACCTCCCCACCTTGATACACTTCATGACCTCTAACAGTTGAGTCCTCATTACCTCCCCACCTTGATACACTTCATGACCTCTACCAGTTGAGTCCTCATTACCTCCCCACCTTGATACACTTCATGACCTCTAACAGTTGAGTCCTCATTACCTCCCCACCTTGATACACTTCATGACCTCTACCAGTTGAGTCCTCATTACCTCCCCACCTTGATACACTTCATGACCTCTAACAGTTGAGTCCTCATTACCTCCCCACCTTGATACACTTCATGACCTCTGCCAGTTTACAACTTGCCATGAACATGATAATATTAACCTACACATGTTCTTCAGACACTTCCTGATCAGCCAAACTATTTTATGTGACATGCTGGATAAAATCCTGCAGCTTCACACTATGTTGATAATGATAAGATATGTTGAAGAATTAGCAACTCTAAAATTTCTGGTGTTTGAGTTGTGGTCATCTTGCTGTACTGGGAAAGTGAGTCCAAGTGTTATTACCTCAACCATTCCCACACTGTTATTACCTCAACCATTCCCACACTGTTATTACCTCAACCATTCCCACACTGTTATTACCTCAACCATTCCCTCACTGTTATTACCTCAACCATTCCAACACTGTTATTACCTCAACTATTCCCACACTGTTATTACCTTAACCATTCCCCCACTGTTATTACCTCAACCATTCCCACACTGTTATTACCTCAACCATTCCCACACTGCTATTACCTCAACCATTCCCACCACCCTGTTATTACCTCAACCATTCCCACACTGTTATTACCTCAATCATTCCCACACTGTTATTACCTCAACCATTCCCCCACTGTTATTACCTCAACCATTCCCACACTGTTATTACCTCAACCATTCCCACACTGTTATTACCTCAACCATTGAGGTCATGTGAAAGAAATTGCTGCATCTGATGATGTACCGAGTATGGGTTTAGAGTCTAAAAACTTGGGTAGATTGGAAGGAAGACTGGACAATACGTGCCACAGGTCTGGACGACACAAGGAATGCCTCGTCCAATCACCGTTAATTCACACCACCACTGATAAACTACAGAAACTCAAGACTCGCGCCACAGAAACAACACACCAGACCGAAGAATCCTGAATCATCACTTATGTCTATACCGAACAACTTCAACCATAAATATGGCTTCTATAACATAGCTGAACCACTTGCCAAGAACGTCTTCGTCCTATCCCACATAAGAACCACTGTAAAGGGGGGTTAGTTCCTCCCCCTTCTTGCCTCACCAACTTGTCCATCTCCTTTTCCAAGCTACCCAAGTTTTTAGACTCAACAACCCAAACGCTGTACACATCAGATGCCACATTCTCACCGACCTCCAGCCTGACAGAAAATAACTCGCGTTCCTTCCACCCCATGGTTCATCTCATGGTATCTCCTGTGCCAGGTAAGTTCTTTATTTATAAAGCCTCCGAATCATATCACCAGAGCTTTTCACCTTCATTTCAGTAGGACCTCTGAAATCTGGGAAGGACAGCTGACGAAATAATGAACTGGAAATGTGTTCCTTATTTAATGATAATTTTTGTCAGTATTTACACAGGAAGATGTAAATAGGCTTCCAGAAATTTAACAAAGATTAGTTACCAGATGAATTTAAGTTAACTATATTACTGTCACGCGGGACATGGAGGTATTAAACAGATCGACAAACTGAAACAAAATAAGTCCCCGGGACCCGATAGTTTGTTTTCAAGGGTACTTACAGGAATTGCAAGATGGAGCTTGGTCACCAATTAACGAGTGTATTCATGCGTCCATGCTTGACCAGTGTTGTGCCAGAGGTGTGGAAGATGGCCAAGTGGTTCCTAGATCAAATCAGGGTAAGTCCAGCCTTCAATTACGTCCAATAACCTGACATCTATAGTGGCAAGTTATTAGAAATCAATTTATAGCTGGCATTATCAGAAGTTCACCTGAAGACATAACGTTGATACATGAATCCTCCAGCATGGATTCACGAGAGGTCGTTCCTGCCTGACAAACTTACTGACGTTCTTCAATGAACATTGAGCAGTTGACAAGTGATAAGACTATGAATATGTTTTATTTGGATTTTATAACGCCTTCGACAGAGTACCTCACAAGAGACTCTTAAGAAAAGTGGCAGCTCAGTAAGGAAGGTAAAGTTCTAAGCATGGATTTGAGGCTATGGCTTACCATAGAAAGCAGAGAGTTAACCCATTATGGAGTGAAAATCTGAATGGGGGACTTAGTCACTAGTGGCTCCACAAGGATCAGATTTTTTATGGCCCTCTCTTGTCATAATTTACATTAATGACCTGGAGAGAAGGATTACTAGTGACATGAGTAAGTTTTGCTGATGAACAAAGATCGGCCGTATAATACGAGCTCTGAGAGATATCAATGACTCCAGCGATTTGAACAAATTAATTGTCTGGTCGAGAAATGGCAGATGAAGTTTAAAATGTGGATACGTGAAGTACTTAGCCCTTGGTAATGAAAATTACCCTCGATGCTATAATCTAGGTGAAGTAGAGCTTGGTCCATACAGAATGTGAAAACGACTTGGAACATGGGGGTAAGGCAGATATCAAAGCCAAGACAGCAGTGCCTCAGTGGGCGCAACAAGGCCAACAGATTATCTTGGATTTATCTCAAAGAAGTATAAGTACCAGAAGTCGCAAAAGTTATTTACAGCTCTATACATCACTTGTGAGGCCTCATTTAGATTATGCCTGCTCAGTTTTGGTCCCCCTTACTACAGGATGGACATAGACTCCTTGGAGAACGACAGAGAAAAATGACTAAAAAATATTTTACTGTGTAAGGAACCTCCCGTATGAAATAGAACTTAAAGCCTTAAATCTCCACTCTTCTGGAGCGGCGTAGAATGAGGGGAGATATCATTGAAGTGTATAAGTGGATTGCGGGCATATAACAAGGAGACATTAATAAAGTACTGAGAAGGGTGTCGAACCAGGGTAAGAACCAGGAATAATGGAGTTAAGTTGGATAAATTTTAGATTTAGAAAGGACATAGGTAAGTACTTATTTCTAACAGAGTTGTATTGCGTGGAATAGTCTTCCCAGTGGGGTGATAGAAGGCGAGGAACTTGGTAGCTTTAAAGAAAGACTGGACAAATATATGAGTGGGAGGGGCTGGTTTGATTGGTGTTGGGGGGGGGGGAGTTGTTTCTTGAGTAGCTAGGTAGAGATCGTTTTCATAAGGAACTGCCTCGTATGGCCAGTAGGCCATCGCAGTGTTCCTAAATTCTTATGTTCTTATGTTCAGTTCAAAAATTCTACCAAAGCATTTTTATTAATGCTTGTTTCTGAAGGTCTTTCCATTACAAAATATGCCAGAAGATCTGGCTTTGGAACCAAGTTTTGTTTTACATTGATTTGAGGTCATGACATTCATGGCCAGGCTAACATTATCCTGTCAGGCCATTTTGTAAAAACTAGCGTCCCGACACTGTAGTTCCAACATTTTGGACCCAGGATTATCGGAAAAATTTGCAAGTATTTCTGCTACGCCCTCATCGATGAGAAGAGAACTGCAAGAAACACAGACCTTCTGAGTAAATTTAAAGCATACTATACCAATAAAGGGGTAACCCCCAACATTGTCAACTATAAGTGTATCTCCGATTTCGCGCGAAAAGACCAAAGCAGTCTTAAACCCTACTAAGGAGCACTGCCTAGATAAACATCCCGTCCATGTTCCTAAAAGATGATGCTATGAATTTGAGTAATCCCCATTGCAAACATAAATAAATCTGCCCATCACCACTAATACCGTAACAGGTGGTTCAAGGGGCAAGCGGAAACTCCACTCTTCAATATAAAAGTACTCTGATGTTAGCAACTATAGGTTTGTTAGTATATCTCAGTGTAAATATCCAAAATTCTAGAGAGGCGTGTAACTGTCAAGTAGTTAAAGTACCTAATGGAGACAACAACATTCTCCATACTATCAATCAGACTTTAGAATTACCTAGAAACTGAAATATCGATAGGGTAACTCTTAGAACTTGCAAAGGCCTTTCGATACTGTCCAAGCCACAAATAATATGTAAAGCAAATCTTCAAGCTACGGCCAAAGTTCCGTAGACTGTTTTTAAGTCCTATCTTAGCAAGAGGAATCAAATTGCCAAAATCAACCAAAACGGAATCAGAACCCCTGCCGATACATGTATAGTTCCCGAAGGTAGTATCCTGGGTCCCTTATTATTTCTGTGCTATGTAAACGATATGCCCATCAGTGTCAATTAAAACCCATACGTATGCAGAGGCAATGCTCATTAGTGGTCAGTAAAGACCCACAAGATCATAGTTAATGTAACAACGCTGGAACGGAGTCCAGCAGCAAATGGTATAGTAGACAAACAAATTATCGTTCCAACTCGGGAGAAAAAACGGAAGCATACCAGGCCGAAACAGAAACTGAGAAGGGTAAATAATTTTAAGTTCAAGTAGTGGTGAACCCTCACTTCATTTGTCCTCATAAAATATCTGAAATCCCATTTAGAGCCATGCATGACAGAAGAACTGATAAGAACAGTGAGGAAAGATAGTGAATGCCAGACTTAAGTGGTCTACCCTACCGAGGCTCACAGACCCATGTCTAAGCTTTTACAATGACAATAAGGACTACGTTTAAAATTCTTCATGATACTCTACCTTGGACAAAAAATACTATAAGATCAGACTAACAAAGCACCCAAAACAAAAAGGTAATATTCATCCTGGAACCTGAACCCAAGAGGCCATGTAGGCCAGGATGAATAAAACTACGGATATGAACAACAAAATGGTATACAATCATAAGAACATAAGAACATAAAGAAAGGCTGAACACTGCAGCAGGCCTGTTGGTGCCACAACAGGTCCTTACAATTCATCCACTAACAACATTTTACCAACCCCATTTTCAAGCTACCCAAGAAAAAGCTCGTGATGTGCAAGTCCCACTCAAATCCAACCCCTCCCTCTCATGTACTTAACCACCCTAAATTTGAAACTACCCAAGGTCCTAAGCCTACAATAACCCAACGAGGTAGACTGTTCCACTCATCAACTACCCTATTTCCAAACCAATACTTTCCTATGTCCTTTCTAAATCTAAAACTTATCTAATTTAAATCCATTACTTCGGGTTCTCTCTTGAGAGCTATCCTCAATGGACCTCTTGGTAATATTTTTTCCCCTTGATTAATACCTATCTTCCACTATCCACTTCGAATCAGGTCTCCCCTCATGCTTCGTCTAACACAGATGAATGTAACTTAAATCGTCAATCATTCTTCATAAGGAAGGATTTCTAATGCATGTATATAATTTAGTATCTACGCTTATGTATTCTAACGAATTTAGTCCATTCTGTAATAGGAGACCAGAATTGAGCTGCATCATCTAGGTGAGGCCTTACTACTGATGTTATAAAGCTGCAGTATACCGCTGACTTCGGTTGCTTACTATTTCTTGAAGAAATCCAGTATCTATTGCCTTATTACGTACCTTAGGCATTCTGTCTTGATTTAAGGTGCTGCTTACCATAATCCCCAAGTTCCTTTTTCGCAACTGTTATGGTTAAGAGCTACAATTATTTAACTTATTAAGTGCTCTAGGTTTGTATGGACACTCCAGAGCTTCAGAACCTTGCATTTTATCTACCATTGAACTGCTCTGCCACTTTTCTGACCACGAGTAGAGTTTGTCTAAATCCTCCTGAAGTTCCCTAACATCTACTTTGAATCATTATCCTACCTATCTTCGTGTCATCGGCGAATTTGCTCATACACTAGTAATTCCTTCATCTAGATCATAGATAAATATTAAAAACAACAACGGGCCCAAGACAGACCCTGTGGAACGCCACTTTTTACTGATCCCCACTCGGATTTAACACCCTTTATGGACACGGCTTTGCTTCCTGTCTGTGAGCCATGATTCGATCCACGAGAGCCCCCTTCCCCCAAAGCCCATGACTGCTACTTTCATTCAACATCTTTGGTGAGGAACTCTATCAATGCCTTACTAAAATCTAAGTAAATAAATATCAAATGTCCTTTATCGTGGTCATCAGCCTCAAAGCGTACTGAAGAAAGTTAATAAATTAGTTAACAGGACCGCCGCTTGTGATCCTGCTGAGTATCTTTAATTCAAGCTATGAGCTTATCGAATGGCTTCTTATAATCTCAGCTATAATGAACTCAGTAATTGCCTACAATTGAAGTCAGGCCTTATGGGCGGTAATTTGACGTAAACGACTGTCACCCTGTTGTTAAAAATAGGAAATACATTAAAGCCATCTTCCACATATCAGACACTGCACACCTGTTTGAAGAGATAAATTAAAAACATATTAGTTAAGGTTCACAGACTTTCCATTTGCATTTCCTTAAGAACCCATGAAAAAACCTCAACAGGACCCGTGACCTTATTTTCTTAAGTCGGTCTACCCTGCTTCCACAACCATTTCACAATGACTGTATGTTACATAATTTATCTTCTTCTGATCCACTATAAAAGTTAATTACCCGAATATTAATAGGTCTTCCCTGTGTAAAAACCGAGAGAAAATAATTATTTAAAATCGAGCACATTTCATTCTCTTTGGCAGTAAGATGCCCCTATTGTTTGTTATTTTTAAGGGACCTATCTAACTCTGACTTTTGGTTCTATATCCCTGGAATAAAACATTTTTGGTAGTTTGAGAATCCCTACAACTTTATTTCGTAGTCCCTTTAGCTTTTCTTATCCCCTTTTTTGTCCCACTTAATGTCAATATACTGATTCATAAGATGACCCTCGCCTCTTTTGAAACGCCTATAAATTCCACTTTCTTATGCCCAAGTAAGATATTTTCAGCCTATTATCATCCAATTTGGGACATTTCTATTTGATCTAATTTCTTATAAGGGAAAACGTTCTTTTGAGCAGCAAGTATTGAGTGTTCAGAAACTGTCATATTGATAGCTCCATCTTCGGTACCTCAATTCAACATTGATAAGGTTTCTCTAAGCCCATCGAATCTTAAGCGAAAATCTGGGACTGTTACTGATTATCCCTCCTATCATACTTCCAATCAATTCTAATGTATTTGATTTGTGTCGCTAGCACCCAGTTCCTCTGAAACTTCTAAATTATTAACAAGGGATTCATTGGTTTGCGAGAACTAAGTCAAGCAGGTTATTTCCCCTTGTAGGTTCTGTCACAAACTGCTTCAAATACAAACCTGAACAACTTCTCAGAAATCGTATATGCTAAATTCCCATCAAGAAATTCCTATCAATATGACTAAAGTTAAAGGCTCCTAGAATTACTACATTATCGTGCCTTGTGATGCCCTAAACAAGTTTCCTCCCCTATAGTCTCCGCTTGGTCCCTAATCTAAATGTGGGGGACGTATATCACACCGAAATTAATTTTTCATGCCCCTCTTGAAAATTCTATCCAAACAGACTCTGTAATTGTTACTTCAGACTTAATCCCCTTTTTTAATGCCAACATTCAAGCGATCTCGGACATACAAAGCCACCCCCACCGCCCCTTCCCGAACTTCTATCTACTTGGAACAATTTAAAACCCGATGTGACATCGCATGCATGTCCCGACTTGGAGGGGGGGGGTGTAACCACGGCGCAGTATTGGCAAATACAGCTATGTTACCTCACTAGCAACTATCTCAACCACGTCCATCTATTTCCTAGCACTGCGACGAGTTGAGTAATAATTTACTTAAGAAGGACGACGCTCCATCTCTTACCTTCCTGCACCTTTCTGGTTATTCCCACTATAACTGATTACGGTCCTTGTCAATTAGTGCCACTGGCTTCCAAAATCCTCCTCATTTTGCCTATTACTAAGTTCTCCTAGTACTCAGTTAATACCCTGCGACATTCACAGTTTGTTCCCGCCAAAACCCATACCACTAATATTCCTAGTTTTAAGACCTAACAGCTCCCCCTCTGCGTTTGGCCATGCTCCCACCCCACACCTAGATAGTGAACCCCATCCCCTGGCAAATCAAGTCCATTTCTGCCATAGATAGGTCCCAGTTGTCAATAATGTTACCGCATTTCCTTACAGTACTTGTCCACCAGTCAAGTTGACACCAATTGCTCTGGACACATTCATTTCCCACTCCTCTCCTTGGCAAAAATGCCACATATGACGGTTTCCCACCCTCCCTCCTATTTATCCTCTATTGCGACCTAACCTGCTAATCAGGTCCTCACTCCTACTCCTTGCCAACATCGTTTGAGCCTCCAGCACTGGAGACAGATAATAGGTAATTGCTCCTTACCTCTCAGATGCATCCAGACGGCGAACAATATCCCTCATCCCAGCCCCAGGAAAACACACTCTCTGCCTCCTACTCCATCCTTCAAACAGAACATGCCCTAGCCATGTACCTAATCTGGCTACCCCCAACAACAACAATGTTTTCCCTTCCCTGGCTCGTCCGTCGTGATGCCCCGAGTATCCCGAACTCACATTGCCAGGTGCATTACACCACTTTGTAGAATTCGTCAAGACGTCACGATGTCTTCCGTTGGGTTTCTAGGATTGTCTATTGTTACCTCACGTCATGCCAAATGCTTCTTTGGTGCTCGTTGTGGCATTCCCAGCAAGAACACTCCACATTCTCAGGTAGCACCGAAATGAGTTGGAAGTTCCACGGTAGTCTCTGTTCTCGTTTGTATCCGCCTCTCCAACCGTGTCTTGATCTTCAGCTTGGGTCCATGTTGCCCGGCCACTGACAAAGCTCCCCTGCTTAAAACCTGGGGACTCACACAGGAGATTACTACGAATCCTCTTGTTTCTCCATCCTTAATCGGCCGTATCGCCAGTTTAGCAACTCGAGACCTTCTCTCAGCTGCTGGTAATGGCTGCTCAAAGAGAGGGCAATCCTGGTTCAGATTCACAGAGACACACAAACAGGTCTTCACAAGGCAAAAGAGTACACGTCACCACTCAAAGCTATGTACAACGTCACCACTGATAGCTAAGTACACGCGTCACCACTGAGAAGCTTCTAAGTACAACGACACCACTGAAGCTAAGTACATCGACAGTCAAACCACTGACAGAGAAGCTAAGTACACGTCACCACAGGTTGTTAGGTTAGACACATAGCACAGTTAGACAACTTTTATTCCGAAACGTTTCGCCTACACAGTAAGCTTCTTCAGTCGAATACAGACAAATAGTAGCAGGAAGAGTAAGATTAAGACGATTTAAATCAGTCCATCACCTTTGTAGTCGTAGAATTTGAGGGTGTCCAGTCCCCTCGGCTGGAGAATTCAGTTCCATAGTCAGAACTATCTGAAAGATCAAGCGACAGGCGGAGACTTAAATCCTGTCGGAAGGAGAGGAGCAGATATAGATAGTATAAGTAGTAGTATAGTAAGAGTAGTAGGTGAGACCTATCAGTGGTTACATTCGCACTACACAACGACTACTACTACTACAACTACTACTCGGCACCATCTCCTTCCGACAGATTTAAGTCTCCGCACTGTCGCTATCTTCAATAGTTCCGAGACTATGGAACGGAACTTCTCCAGCCGAAGGTGAACTGACAACCTCAAATCTACGACTACAAAAGGTGATGGACAGATTACATCGTCTCACATTTCCCTACTCTTCACTGCCTAATTTCCTGTATTCGACCGAAGAAGCCCTACTGTGTAGGCGACCGGTTTCGGCATAAAGTTGTCTACCTGTTGCATCATGTTCTAACCAACAACTACATGGATATGCTTAATGTTTTTAAGACAAAGTAAAAACAACTGAAATTAAATCAAGTTATAAAATTTTCTCACAGTGTCCAGAATATCTTGCTGCCAATTTTGTCAAGTTGGGAACCAAAGCATCCCTAGTACTAGAGGGAGAGAGCCACAACTTATGTAGTAGGCCCACAGTCAGTAGCCACTTCAAACACCTTTTTATTGTATAGTAATAACGAATGGAACAGATTTCCCGCACAATGTCAAAGCCGTCCAGAGCCATGAACCATTCAAGAAGAAAGTCCAAAGGTGCTGATGAATGTAGCGATAGAAAGGGAGGAGAATATTATTTTGTGGGGTATGTAGGCTTACACACCGGAGTTTACCTGGAGAGGGTTTCTGGGTCAACCCCCCCCCCCGTGGCTTGGTCTGAGACCAGGCCCATGGTGGATCAGGTCCTCATCACCAGCGTTACCCTTATTCAATTTTACCTATGCCTATATATACCTTATAGTATAATAATAAATATAGCTCCCTTCATGGTATAAAAATAAGGCATAAAAGACCCCAAGGGAAATTAGTCACTTGGGTCTGGACTTATTTTTTTGGTTATCCTAGGTTTTCTACACATATGCTGCTATGGAAAAATAAGCAGTGTAAACTGCATTGTGTATAGCTGAATTAACTGACTAAGACAAGAGATTGGGCTGGTGGCTTCTCTAAACACGTTGCATGCACCGCTTACTACTTAGCTCCATCCCTACTCACCTGGATACGAGTTCTTAAGCTAAGTATAAACACTAGCTTCACATCGACCCCATCAGCTTCCTAATGAAAATGTGATTTCCTTCGCTCCAACACAATATCAACATACTATAATTGTTGTGACCTCGCCAACATCGTATACAAAGTGACTTTGACAACCTTCTTGCATATTTGACATGAAAACTTTTGCAATTTCCTTACTCACATTTCTCGCCCTTCCTTCGACTGTCAACCCCTCGACAATTTTTAATCGTTCGACCACAAGGCTGTTTTTACTACACTGTAGATCCCAACAAGAACGAGGTGAGAATCCACACGCACAACCTGTCTAAGGGAAAGAGGAAACTGCTGAACCCTTTGCTCGAGCTCACCACCACCGATGGAAAGCTCTTTCTCTAAGGGAGGATGTTAGACAACCAAGTAAATGCTTTCACCAAACATATCCATAATCTTCAACACGCCGCGAGAGAGAGATATGATAAATACAATGGAAAATCCTAGAGGGATTAATACCAACGATCACACGAAAATCACTCCCCCCCATGAAACAAGGGACCGGCAGGAATGCAACCTTCCCCATGAAAAGCAGGGAGCGCCGCGAGTACACTGAAGAGAACACAATAAGTGGCAGGGCCCAAGAACTCTCAATTGTTTCCCAAATTGGCATAAGGGGGTTTACATAGACCCCCTGGCTGTCTTCAAGAAGGCACGGGACAGGGGCCACTAAAGTCAACAGCCGGGCTGTGTTGTACGTCAAGTTTGCGTGCGGCAGCAGTAAGAGCCTTGGTTGATCAGACCCGTGGATCCACCACCGGCCTGCCGCAGACCGGGCCGCGGGGGCGTTACGCCCGAAACCCTCCTCCGGTATATCAAATGCATTCATGTTTTATATAAGATATTTAGAGTGTTGGCGGGGGGAGGGCTAAGACGGGCTGGATTTTATTGAACATATCAATGAAGGAGCATGCAACAGGCCTTCTGCCCATGCTAGGAGTCAGGTCTTTCTCTAAACCACACAATATTCCACTCACCCACTTATCCGAATGGGAATAATTTCTCTGAGAAGTTCAGCGGGCCGAAATGCATTCATTTAACTTCTGCTGTTCCGTTTCTCCTTCTTCAAATCTTCGGTTGGCAGGAGCCATTCATACATTACAAACTATACATGGACACAGAGGGTATATAAAGGCTCAGAGTGAGGTAATAACAAGTACATAAGAAAATAAGACATAAAAAGGAGGAACACTGCAGCAGGCCTGTTGGCCCATACTAGGCAGGCCTTTACAATTCACCCACTAACAAACATCTGACCAACCCAATTTTTCAATGCTACCCAAAAATAAGCTCTGATGTGCAAGGCCCACTCAAATCCAACCCCTGCCCACACATGTACTATCCAACCTACAATTTGAAACGACCCAAATCCTATCCTCAATAACCCAACTCGGTAGACTGTTTCCATCACTCATCAACTACCTATTTCCAAACCAATACTTTCCTATTCCTTTCTAAATCTAAATCTTATCTAATTTAAATCCATTCTGTCTGTCGGTTCTCTCTTGGAGAGGGGATATCCTCAAGACCTTGTAATATCCCCTTTTATTAATACCTAGTCTATCTTCCACTTATACACTTCGAACAGGTCTCCCCTCATTCTTCGTCTAACAAGTGAATGTAACCTTAAGAGTCTTCCAACGTTCTTCATAAGGAAGATTTTCTAATGCTATGGTATTAATTAGTCATCCTAACGCTGAATGTTTTCTAACGATTTATTCCTTCTGTAATAAGCGACCAGAATTGAGCTGCATAATCTTGGTGAGGCTTACTAATGAGTATAATGCGGCAGTAAATGACCTCTGGACTTCTGTTGTTTAACACTTGTCTTGATATAAATCCCAGTAATCCTATTTGCCGTATTACGTAAAGCTTAGGCATTGCTGTCTTTGTTTAAGGTTGCTGCAAACCATAACCGCCAAGTCCTTTTTCGAGCATCTGGAAGGTAAGTCTAACATTATAACTTATAATGCTCTAGGTTATGACGCACTCCCGACTTCAAACCTGCATTTATCAACAGTGAACTGCATCTTCTGCCACTTTTTCTGACAGAAGTAGAGTTTGTCTAAATCCCCTGAAAGTTCCCTAACATCTACGTTTTTTTTTTTTTGAAAAAATAATCACTTATCCTACCTATCTCCGTGGCATCGGCGAATTTGCTCATAAAATCCACTAGTAATTCCTTCATCAAGACATTGATCTATATTATAAACAACAACGGCCTCAAGACTGATCCTCTGTGAACGCCACTGGTTACGGATCCCCACGTCGATTAACACCCATGTATGAACACGCTTGCTTTTCCTGTCGTGAGCCATGATTCGATCCACGAGAGCACAAACTCCTTCCCCCAATGCCATGAGCTGCTACGTTCTTCAACATCATTGGTGCGGAACCTATCAAATGCCTTACTAAAATCTAAGTAACTAATAGCAAATTCTTTAGCGTGTCAACAGCCTCAAAAGCTTTTACCAGGAAGAAAGTTAATAAATTAGTTAACAAGACCGGCCCTCTTGTGAATCCATGCTGAGTAACATTAATCAAGCGATGCTTATCGGATGGCTTCTTATAATCGCTCAGCTATAATTGGACTCTGTAAATTGCCTACAATTGAGGTCAGGCTTATGGGGCGTATTGAACGGTAACGCCTTGTCCCCTGTTTAAAAATAGGAATTACATTATCCACTCCACATATCAGACACTGCACCGGTTTGGACAGATAAATTAAAATATTCGTTAATGGTTTCACAGACTTCCATATTGCATTCCTTTGAACCCTGGAAAAAACCATCATCAGGACCCGTTGACTTATTTGTGCTTCAGTCTGTCTATCTGCTTCAGCAACAACCATTTCACCTAGTGACTGTGATGTTTACATAATTTATCTTCTTACTGATCCACTATAAAAATTAATGTACCGAATATTTACTAGTGTCCTTTCCTGTGAGTAAAAACCGAGAGAAAATAATTTATTAAAATCGTGCACGCTTTCATTCTCTTGTCATAAGATGCCCATAGTTATTTTTTATGAACCTAGCTTATCTCGACTTTTGTTTCTATAGCTGAGAAAAAACTTTTTGGGTTTAGTTTTCGAATCCATATGCAACTTAATTTCATAGTCCCTTTACTTTTTCCATATCCCCTTTTTAATGTCCCTCTTAATGTCCAATAACTGATTACATAAGAGACCCTCGCCTCCTTTTGAGACGCCTATAAATTCCTTTCTTATGACCCAAGTAGATATTTCAAGCCTATTATTCATCAATTTTGGTCATTTCGATGTAATCTAATTGGCCTTATAAGGGTATAAACGTTCTTTGAGCAGCATGTATTGTGTTCAAAAACGTCATATGATAGCTCCTTCGGTTACCCCAGTCAACAATATAAGTGTTCTCTAAGCCCATCGTATTCTGCTAAGCGAAAATCTGGACTGTTACTGATAAGCCCGGACGATCATACTTCCATCAATTCTACAAGTAATTAGAATTTGTGGCGCTAGCACCTAAATTCGCTGAGACTTCTAAATGTATTAACATGGATTCACTGTCCAGATAACTAAGTCAATCAGTTATTACCCCTTGTAGGTTCTGTCACAAACTGCTTCAAATAACAATCCTTAAACTACTATCGAAACAAATTCGTATGAGAATTCTAAATTCCCAGTCAAGAAATTCCATCAATAGACTAAGTTAAAGTCTCCTAGACTACTACAATATCGTGCCTTGTGGCCTCTAACAATTTCCTCCCATAGTAGTCTCCCCGGGTCCCTAATCTAATTAGGGGACGGTATATCACACCTAAAAAAAATTTTTCATGCCCTCGAAATTCTAAGCCAAACAACTCTGCTGTGTTACTTCAGACCTAATACCAGTTTTTATGCAACAGTTTCAAGCGATTCTCGGACCTACAAGCCACCCCACCCCCCTCCCGATAACTTCTATCTTCTTGGAACAATTTAAAACCCTGAATGTGACATTCTGCAGGCATGTCCCACTTTTTTTGAATTAAACCACGTCTCAGTAAATGGCAAATACATCTATGTATCCTGCACTAGCAATCATCTCAGCTCGTCCATCTTATTCCTAGCACTACGACTATTTGTGTAATATATACTTGAAGGCCCTCCCCTATCTCTTTACCCTGCCCCCTTGCGGGGGGGGGTGGTTATTCCACTAAACTATTACTGTCATTGTCAATTTGTGCCACTGGCTTCCCTATTCCTCCTCATTTGCCTATTTCTAGTTCTCCTAGTACGCATGTTACTACCCAGCGACTTCACAGTTTTCTCCTGCCAAAACCCATACCACTAACTATTCCAGTTTAAAAGACGAACAGCTCCTCCACTTGCGTGGGCCCGTGCTCCCAACCCCACACCTAGACAAGTGAACCCCCATCCTGGCAAACATGGTCAGTTCTGCCATAGAAGAGGTCCCAGTTGTCCAATGAATGTTTACCGCATTTTCCTTACAGTATTTGTCCAGCCAGCTATTGACATACAACCATAGCTCTGGACAACCATTCAGTTTCCAACTCCTCTCCTTGGCAAAATGGGTGCCACATATGACAGGTTTCCATTCCACACCCTTCTCCCTAATTATCTCTATTGCTGACCTATACCTGCTAATCAGTCCTTCACTCCTACGTCTGCCAACATCGTTGCCTCCAGTCCTGAGACAATCAAGGATTGCTCCCATTACCTCTCATGAAGTCAACCAGAGGCTAACAATCTCCCTTCATCCCAGTCCCAGGAAACACACGCTCTGCCTCCCTACTCCTATACCTTTCAAACAGAATAGCCCTAACCATGTACCTAATTCTGGCTATCCCCAACAACAACATGTTTTTACCTTCCTAGGCGCGTCCGTAGTGATGCTCGAGTAGTCGACTCACATTCGCCCCGCTAGCCAATACACCACTTGATAAATACGTCATAGATCTCGATGTCTTCGTTGGGGTTTCTAGGGATTTCACACTCACGTCCCTGGCCATGCTTCCTTTGGTGCTCGTTGTGGCATATCCCAGTAGAACACTCACATTCGACCAGGTAGCACACCGAGAAAGAGTTGGAAGTTTCCCTACGGCAGTCCTTCTGGTTTCTCGTTGTTTCTGCCTCTCCAACCGTTTTTTCTGTAATCGTCAGCTTGGTCCATGTTGCTCTCGGCCACTGACCAGGCTCCCCTTTTTAAACCTGGGGACACACAACAGGAGGATACTACAATCCTCTTGTTCTCCTCCGTTATCGCCGGTATCTCCATTATAGCAACATCTGAGTTCTTCTTCTCCAGCTGCTGGTAAAGCGGCTCAGAGAGGGCATCCTGGTTCAGAATTCACAGAGAGCACACAAACAGGTATCTTCACTGAGCTAAGTACACGTCACCCACTGAGAACCATTTCGAGTTCACTAGTGGTAGTAGTATAGTATTAGTAGTGGTTTAGTGACAAAAGTAATTACAATATGGTAAGCAATTAAATGTTAACCCAAGTAATAGTCTTTTATATCCTTTTAACTCATGTTACGAATTTAATTGCTCTACCATATTGTAAATTACTTTTTTCACTACACCACTACTACTACTACTACTACCCACTATTGAACATCGAAATGGTACCTCCACATAGTATTCAACTCAACTCTGAGCCATTTAAATACCCTCTGTGTGTCCATGTATTGTTTTGTACTGGCTTTGATAAAGCTCCTGGAGAGCAAACGTTGCCACAATAAATGTCACATAATTTGCACTTGTGTCCTTTTACTTACATATCTTTATTGAGGAAACGTGTTGGCGAAACGATTCTCAATACAGATATCCAAGATTGCACTCTGGTCTAATATATCAACAAGCAGATCTACCTGGTGAAGTTACTCGAGTATTTATAGTCAGGTTCAGAATGCTGAGGTTCAGGGTGGAGAATGCTGCATCTGATGATGTACCGAGTGGGTTACAGAATCTAAAATCTTGGGTAGCTGGAACATCAAGAATGTAGAAACACTGCAGAAGCCTACTGGCCCATACGAGGCAGGTCCTTATCAAAATGACGACATCTACCTAAAGCTCCGCAAGAAATAACTCCCGTACCTCCTTACACCAATCAAACCCAGCCCCTCCCACTCATAATATTTGTCCCAGTCTCTTCTAAAGCTAAACCCCATGTCCTAACCTCTGTCACCTCCACGCTCTACACTACGTTAGAAAACCAGACTTACTCTATGTCCTTCTAATCAAATTTATCCAACTTAAATCCATTATCCATGGAAGGGAGATTGGATCTAAGTATGAGTGAGATAGATCTTCTACAGTGTTTCTTACATTCTAATGTTCTTAGGTTATAGGCGAGAAGAAGTTTCTTCTTGGCAATGGTATCAGAGATATGAGTTATAGAAGCCATTGTTCTGGTTGAAGTTGTTGCTATGGAGATAAGCTTAATTCCAGATTCGCGGTATTGAGTGTCTGTCTTCTCTTGGCGATAAGCTGGGGTTATACCACTGAAGTTGTGTCCCCCTGGAAGTACTTTCCTTGAAAGGGCTCTGCCACTTCTCAAAACATTCGAAGCTCTTTCACTAATGGAAATAAATGGATAAAATACCGACACAATGGCATATAAACACAAATGCAGTAAAAGTGATCCTTATTACTACGTTTCGCCCACACAGTGGCTTTTTTCAAGTCCCAAAACGAACTAGCCTGGGGTGGAAAGGAACGCGAGTATTTATATCCGGCGGAGGTCATGTGAAAGAAATTGCTGCATCTGATGATGTACCGAGTATGGGTTTAGAGTCTAAAAACTTGGGTAGATTGGAAGGAAGACTGGACAATACGTGCCACAGGTCTGGACGACACAAGGAATGCCTCGTCCAATCACCGTTAATTCACACCACCACTGATAAACTACAGAAACTCAAGACTCGCGCCACAGAAACAACACACCAGACCGAAGAATCCTGAATCATCACTTATGTCTATACCGAACAACTTCAACCATAAATATGGCTTCTATAACATAGCTGAACCACTTGCCAAGAACGTCTTCGTCCTATCCCACATAAGAACCACTGTAAAGGGGGGTTAGTTCCTCCCCCTTCTTGCCTCACCAACTTGTCCATCTCCTTTTCCAAGCTACCCAAGTTTTTAGACTCAACAACCCAAACGCTGTACACATCAGATGCCACATTCTCACCGACCTCCAGCCTGACAGAAAATAACTCGCGTTCCTTCCACCCCATGGTTCATCTCATGGTATCTCCTGTGCCAGGTAAGTTCTTTATTTATAAAGCCTCCGAATCATATCACCAGAGCTTTTCACCTTCATTTCAGTAGGACCTCTGAAATCTGGGAAGGACAGCTGACGAAATAATGAACTGGAAATGTGTTCCTTATTTAATGATAATTTTTGTCAGTATTTACACAGGAAGATGTAAATAGGCTTCCAGAAATTTAACAAAGATTAGTTACCAGATGAATTTAAGTTAACTATATTACTGTCACGCGGGACATGGAGGTATTAAACAGATCGACAAACTGAAACAAAATAAGTCCCCGGGACCCGATAGTTTGTTTTCAAGGGTACTTACAGGAATTGCAAGATGGAGCTTGGTCACCAATTAACGAGTGTATTCATGCGTCCATGCTTGACCAGTGTTGTGCCAGAGGTGTGGAAGATGGCCAAGTGGTTCCTAGATCAAATCAGGGTAAGTCCAGCCTTCAATTACGTCCAATAACCTGACATCTATAGTGGCAAGTTATTAGAAATCAATTTATAGCTGGCATTATCAGAAGTTCACCTGAAGACATAACGTTGATACATGAATCCTCCAGCATGGATTCACGAGAGGTCGTTCCTGCCTGACAAACTTACTGACGTTCTTCAATGAACATTGAGCAGTTGACAAGTGATAAGACTATGAATATGTTTTATTTGGATTTTATAACGCCTTCGACAGAGTACCTCACAAGAGACTCTTAAGAAAAGTGGCAGCTCAGTAAGGAAGGTAAAGTTCTAAGCATGGATTTGAGGCTATGGCTTACCATAGAAAGCAGAGAGTTAACCCATTATGGAGTGAAAATCTGAATGGGGGACTTAGTCACTAGTGGCTCCACAAGGATCAGATTTTTTATGGCCCTCTCTTGTCATAATTTACATTAATGACCTGGAGAGAAGGATTACTAGTGACATGAGTAAGTTTTGCTGATGAACAAAGATCGGCCGTATAATACGAGCTCTGAGAGATATCAATGACTCCAGCGATTTGAACAAATTAATTGTCTGGTCGAGAAATGGCAGATGAAGTTTAAAATGTGGATACGTGAAGTACTTAGCCCTTGGTAATGAAAATTACCCTCGATGCTATAATCTAGGTGAAGTAGAGCTTGGTCCATACAGAATGTGAAAACGACTTGGAACATGGGGGTAAGGCAGATATCAAAGCCAAGACAGCAGTGCCTCAGTGGGCGCAACAAGGCCAACAGATTATCTTGGATTTATCTCAAAGAAGTATAAGTACCAGAAGTCGCAAAAGTTATTTACAGCTCTATACATCACTTGTGAGGCCTCATTTAGATTATGCCTGCTCAGTTTTGGTCCCCCTTACTACAGGATGGACATAGACTCCTTGGAGAACGACAGAGAAAAATGACTAAAAAATATTTTACTGTGTAAGGAACCTCCCGTATGAAATAGAACTTAAAGCCTTAAATCTCCACTCTTCTGGAGCGGCGTAGAATGAGGGGAGATATCATTGAAGTGTATAAGTGGATTGCGGGCATATAACAAGGAGACATTAATAAAGTACTGAGAAGGGTGTCGAACCAGGGTAAGAACCAGGAATAATGGAGTTAAGTTGGATAAATTTTAGATTTAGAAAGGACATAGGTAAGTACTTATTTCTAACAGAGTTGTATTGCGTGGAATAGTCTTCCCAGTGGGGTGATAGAAGGCGAGGAACTTGGTAGCTTTAAAGAAAGACTGGACAAATATATGAGTGGGAGGGGCTGGTTTGATTGGTGTTGGGGGGGGGGGAGTTGTTTCTTGAGTAGCTAGGTAGAGATCGTTTTCATAAGGAACTGCCTCGTATGGCCAGTAGGCCATCGCAGTGTTCCTAAATTCTTATGTTCTTATGTTCAGTTCAAAAATTCTACCAAAGCATTTTTATTAATGCTTGTTTCTGAAGGTCTTTCCATTACAAAATATGCCAGAAGATCTGGCTTTGGAACCAAGTTTTGTTTTACATTGATTTGAGGTCATGACATTCATGGCCAGGCTAACATTATCCTGTCAGGCCATTTTGTAAAAACTAGCGTCCCGACACTGTAGTTCCAACATTTTGGACCCAGGATTATCGGAAAAATTTGCAAGTATTTCTGCTACGCCCTCATCGATGAGAAGAGAACTGCAAGAAACACAGACCTTCTGAGTAAATTTAAAGCATACTATACCAATAAAGGGGTAACCCCCAACATTGTCAACTATAAGTGTATCTCCGATTTCGCGCGAAAAGACCAAAGCAGTCTTAAACCCTACTAAGGAGCACTGCCTAGATAAACATCCCGTCCATGTTCCTAAAAGATGATGCTATGAATTTGAGTAATCCCCATTGCAAACATAAATAAATCTGCCCATCACCACTAATACCGTAACAGGTGGTTCAAGGGGCAAGCGGAAACTCCACTCTTCAATATAAAAGTACTCTGATGTTAGCAACTATAGGTTTGTTAGTATATCTCAGTGTAAATATCCAAAATTCTAGAGAGGCGTGTAACTGTCAAGTAGTTAAAGTACCTAATGGAGACAACAACATTCTCCATACTATCAATCAGACTTTAGAATTACCTAGAAACTGAAATATCGATAGGGTAACTCTTAGAACTTGCAAAGGCCTTTCGATACTGTCCAAGCCACAAATAATATGTAAAGCAAATCTTCAAGCTACGGCCAAAGTTCCGTAGACTGTTTTTAAGTCCTATCTTAGCAAGAGGAATCAAATTGCCAAAATCAACCAAAACGGAATCAGAACCCCTGCCGATACAAGTATAGTTCCCGAAGGTAGTATCCTGGGTCCCTTCATTATTTCTGTGCAATTAAACGATATGCCCATCAGTGTCAATTAAAACCCATACGTATGCAGAGGCAATGCTCATTAGTGGTCAGTAAAGACCCACAAGATCATAGTTAATGTAACAACGCTGGAACGGAGTCCAGCAGCAAATGGTATAGTAGACAAACAAATTATCGTTCCAACTCGGGAGAAAAAACGGAAGCATACCAGGCCGAAACAGAAACTGAGAAGGGTAAATAATTTTAAGTTCAAGTAGTGGTGAACCCTCACTTCATTTGTCCTCATAAAATATCTGAAATCCCATTTAGAGCCATGCATGACAGAAGAACTGATAAGAACAGTGAGGAAAGATAGTGAATGCCAGACTTAAGTGGTCTACCCTACCGAGGCTCACAGACCCATGTCTAAGCTTTTACAATGACAATAAGGACTACGTTTAAAATTCTTCATGATACTCTACCTTGGACAAAAAATACTATAAGATCAGACTAACAAAGCACCCAAAACAAAAAGGTAATATTCATCCTGGAACCTGAACCCAAGAGGCCATGTAGGCCAGGATGAATAAAACTACGGATATGAACAACAAAATGGTATACAATCATAAGAACATAAGAACATAAAGAAAGGCTGAACACTGCAGCAGGCCTGTTGGTGCCACAACAGGTCCTTACAATTCATCCACTAACAACATTTTACCAACCCCATTTTCAAGCTACCCAAGAAAAAGCTCGTGATGTGCAAGTCCCACTCAAATCCAACCCCTCCCTCTCATGTACTTAACCACCCTAAATTTGAAACTACCCAAGGTCCTAAGCCTACAATAACCCAACGAGGTAGACTGTTCCACTCATCAACTACCCTATTTCCAAACCAATACTTTCCTATGTCCTTTCTAAATCTAAAACTTATCTAATTTAAATCCATTACTTCGGGTTCTCTCTTGAGAGCTATCCTCAATGGACCTCTTGGTAATATTTTTTCCCCTTGATTAATACCTATCTTCCACTATCCACTTCGAATCAGGTCTCCCCTCATGCTTCGTCTAACACAGATGAATGTAACTTAAATCGTCAATCATTCTTCATAAGGAAGGATTTCTAATGCATGTATATAATTTAGTATCTACGCTTATGTATTCTAACGAATTTAGTCCATTCTGTAATAGGAGACCAGAATTGAGCTGCATCATCTAGGTGAGGCCTTACTACTGATGTTATAAAGCTGCAGTATACCGCTGACTTCGGTTGCTTACTATTTCTTGAAGAAATCCAGTATCTATTGCCTTATTACGTACCTTAGGCATTCTGTCTTGATTTAAGGTGCTGCTTACCATAATCCCCAAGTTCCTTTTTCGCAACTGTTATGGTTAAGAGCTACAATTATTTAACTTATTAAGTGCTCTAGGTTTGTATGGACACTCCAGAGCTTCAGAACCTTGCATTTTATCTACCATTGAACTGCTCTGCCACTTTTCTGACCACGAGTAGAGTTTGTCTAAATCCTCCTGAAGTTCCCTAACATCTACTTTGAATCATTATCCTACCTATCTTCGTGTCATCGGCGAATTTGCTCATACACTAGTAATTCCTTCATCTAGATCATAGATAAATATTAAAAACAACAACGGGCCCAAGACAGACCCTGTGGAACGCCACTTTTTACTGATCCCCACTCGGATTTAACACCCTTTATGGACACGGCTTTGCTTCCTGTCTGTGAGCCATGATTCGATCCACGAGAGCCCCCTTCCCCCAAAGCCCATGACTGCTACTTTCATTCAACATCTTTGGTGAGGAACTCTATCAATGCCTTACTAAAATCTAAGTAAATAAATATCAAATGTCCTTTATCGTGGTCATCAGCCTCAAAGCGTACTGAAGAAAGTTAATAAATTAGTTAACAGGACCGCCGCTTGTGATCCTGCTGAGTATCTTTAATTCAAGCTATGAGCTTATCGAATGGCTTCTTATAATCTCAGCTATAATGAACTCAGTAATTGCCTACAATTGAAGTCAGGCCTTATGGGCGGTAATTTGACGTAAACGACTGTCACCCTGTTGTTAAAAATAGGAAATACATTAAAGCCATCTTCCACATATCAGACACTGCACACCTGTTTGAAGAGATAAATTAAAAACATATTAGTTAAGGTTCACAGACTTTCCATTTGCATTTCCTTAAGAACCCATGAAAAAACCTCAACAGGACCCGTGACCTTATTTTCTTAAGTCGGTCTACCCTGCTTCCACAACCATTTCACAATGACTGTATGTTACATAATTTATCTTCTTCTGATCCACTATAAAAGTTAATTACCCGAATATTAATAGGTCTTCCCTGTGTAAAAACCGAGAGAAAATAATTATTTAAAATCGAGCACATTTCATTCTCTTTGGCAGTAAGATGCCCCTATTGTTTGTTATTTTTAAGGGACCTATCTAACTCTGACTTTTGGTTCTATATCCCTGGAATAAAACATTTTTGGTAGTTTGAGAATCCCTACAACTTTATTTCGTAGTCCCTTTAGCTTTTCTTATCCCCTTTTTTGTCCCACTTAATGTCAATATACTGATTCATAAGATGACCCTCGCCTCTTTTGAAACGCCTATAAATTCCACTTTCTTATGCCCAAGTAAGATATTTTCAGCCTATTATCATCCAATTTGGGACATTTCTATTTGATCTAATTTCTTATAAGGGAAAACGTTCTTTTGAGCAGCAAGTATTGAGTGTTCAGAAACTGTCATATTGATAGCTCCATCTTCGGTACCTCAATTCAACATTGATAAGGTTTCTCTAAGCCCATCGAATCTTAAGCGAAAATCTGGGACTGTTACTGATTATCCCTCCTATCATACTTCCAATCAATTCTAATGTATTTGATTTGTGTCGCTAGCACCCAGTTCCTCTGAAACTTCTAAATTATTAACAAGGGATTCATTGGTTTGCGAGAACTAAGTCAAGCAGGTTATTTCCCCTTGTAGGTTCTGTCACAAACTGCTTCAAATACAAACCTGAACAACTTCTCAGAAATCGTATATGCTAAATTCCCATCAAGAAATTCCTATCAATATGACTAAAGTTAAAGGCTCCTAGAATTACTACATTATCGTGCCTTGTGATGCCCTAAACAAGTTTCCTCCCCTATAGTCTCCGCTTGGTCCCTAATCTAAATGTGGGGGACGTATATCACACCGAAATTAATTTTTCATGCCCCTCTTGAAAATTCTATCCAAACAGACTCTGTAATTGTTACTTCAGACTTAATCCCCTTTTTTAATGCCAACATTCAAGCGATCTCGGACATACAAAGCCACCCCCACCGCCCCTTCCCGAACTTCTATCTACTTGGAACAATTTAAAACCCGATGTGACATCGCATGCATGTCCCGACTTGGAGGGGGGGGGTGTAACCACGGCGCAGTATTGGCAAATACAGCTATGTTACCTCACTAGCAACTATCTCAACCACGTCCATCTATTTCCTAGCACTGCGACGAGTTGAGTAATAATTTACTTAAGAAGGACGACGCTCCATCTCTTACCTTCCTGCACCTTTCTGGTTATTCCCACTATAACTGATTACGGTCCTTGTCAATTAGTGCCACTGGCTTCCAAAATCCTCCTCATTTTGCCTATTACTAAGTTCTCCTAGTACTCAGTTAATACCCTGCGACATTCACAGTTTGTTCCCGCCAAAACCCATACCACTAATATTCCTAGTTTTAAGACCTAACAGCTCCCCCTCTGCGTTTGGCCATGCTCCCACCCCACACCTAGATAGTGAACCCCATCCCCTGGCAAATCAAGTCCATTTCTGCCATAGATAGGTCCCAGTTGTCAATAATGTTACCGCATTTCCTTACAGTACTTGTCCACCAGTCAAGTTGACACCAATTGCTCTGGACACATTCATTTCCCACTCCTCTCCTTGGCAAAAATGCCACATATGACGGTTTCCCACCCTCCCTCCTATTTATCCTCTATTGCGACCTAACCTGCTAATCAGGTCCTCACTCCTACTCCTTGCCAACATCGTTTGAGCCTCCAGCACTGGAGACAGATAATAGGTAATTGCTCCTTACCTCTCAGATGCATCCAGACGGCGAACAATATCCCTCATCCCAGCCCCAGGAAAACACACTCTCTGCCTCCTACTCCATCCTTCAAACAGAACATGCCCTAGCCATGTACCTAATCTGGCTACCCCCAACAACAACAATGTTTTCCCTTCCCTGGCTCGTCCGTCGTGATGCCCCGAGTATCCCGAACTCACATTGCCAGGTGCATTACACCACTTTGTAGAATTCGTCAAGACGTCACGATGTCTTCCGTTGGGTTTCTAGGATTGTCTATTGTTACCTCACGTCATGCCAAATGCTTCTTTGGTGCTCGTTGTGGCATTCCCAGCAAGAACACTCCACATTCTCAGGTAGCACCGAAATGAGTTGGAAGTTCCACGGTAGTCTCTGTTCTCGTTTGTATCCGCCTCTCCAACCGTGTCTTGATCTTCAGCTTGGGTCCATGTTGCCCGGCCACTGACAAAGCTCCCCTGCTTAAAACCTGGGGACTCACACAGGAGATTACTACGAATCCTCTTGTTTCTCCATCCTTAATCGGCCGTATCGCCAGTTTAGCAACTCGAGACCTTCTCTCAGCTGCTGGTAATGGCTGCTCAAAGAGAGGGCAATCCTGGTTCAGATTCACAGAGACACACAAACAGGTCTTCACAAGGCAAAAGAGTACACGTCACCACTCAAAGCTATGTACAACGTCACCACTGATAGCTAAGTACACGCGTCACCACTGAGAAGCTTCTAAGTACAACGACACCACTGAAGCTAAGTACATCGACAGTCAAACCACTGACAGAGAAGCTAAGTACACGTCACCACAGGTTGTTAGGTTAGACACATAGCACAGTTAGACAACTTTTATTCCGAAACGTTTCGCCTACACAGTAAGCTTCTTCAGTCGAATACAGACAAATAGTAGCAGGAAGAGTAAGATTAAGACGATTTAAATCAGTCCATCACCTTTGTAGTCGTAGAATTTGAGGGTGTCCAGTCCCCTCGGCTGGAGAATTCAGTTCCATAGTCAGAACTATCTGAAAGATCAAGCGACAGGCGGAGACTTAAATCCTGTCGGAAGGAGAGGAGCAGATATAGATAGTATAAGTAGTAGTATAGTAAGAGTAGTAGGTGAGACCTATCAGTGGTTACATTCGCACTACACAACGACTACTACTACTACAACTACTACTCGGCACCATCTCCTTCCGACAGATTTAAGTCTCCGCACTGTCGCTATCTTCAATAGTTCCGAGACTATGGAACGGAACTTCTCCAGCCGAAGGTGAACTGACAACCTCAAATCTACGACTACAAAAGGTGATGGACAGATTACATCGTCTCACATTTCCCTACTCTTCACTGCCTAATTTCCTGTATTCGACCGAAGAAGCCCTACTGTGTAGGCGACCGGTTTCGGCATAAAGTTGTCTACCTGTTGCATCATGTTCTAACCAACAACTACATGGATATGCTTAATGTTTTTAAGACAAAGTAAAAACAACTGAAATTAAATCAAGTTATAAAATTTTCTCACAGTGTCCAGAATATCTTGCTGCCAATTTTGTCAAGTTGGGAACCAAAGCATCCCTAGTACTAGAGGGAGAGAGCCACAACTTATGTAGTAGGCCCACAGTCAGTAGCCACTTCAAACACCTTTTTATTGTATAGTAATAACGAATGGAACAGATTTCCCGCACAATGTCAAAGCCGTCCAGAGCCATGAACCATTCAAGAAGAAAGTCCAAAGGTGCTGATGAATGTAGCGATAGAAAGGGAGGAGAATATTATTTTGTGGGGTATGTAGGCTTACACACCGGAGTTTACCTGGAGAGGGTTTCTGGGTCAACCCCCCCCCCCGTGGCTTGGTCTGAGACCAGGCCCATGGTGGATCAGGTCCTCATCACCAGCGTTACCCTTATTCAATTTTACCTATGCCTATATATACCTTATAGTATAATAATAAATATAGCTCCCTTCATGGTATAAAAATAAGGCATAAAAGACCCCAAGGGAAATTAGTCACTTGGGTCTGGACTTATTTTTTTGGTTATCCTAGGTTTTCTACACATATGCTGCTATGGAAAAATAAGCAGTGTAAACTGCATTGTGTATAGCTGAATTAACTGACTAAGACAAGAGATTGGGCTGGTGGCTTCTCTAAACACGTTGCATGCACCGCTTACTACTTAGCTCCATCCCTACTCACCTGGCTACGATGTTCTTTAAGCTATGTATAAACACTAGCTTCTACATCCAGACCCCATCAGCTTCCTAATGAAAATGTGGATTCCCTTCTGCTCCAACACAAATATCAACATACTATAATTGTTGGTGACCTCAGCCAACATCGTATACAAAGGGACTTTGACAACCTTCTTGCAGTATTTGACATGAGAAACTTTGCTAATTTCCTTACTCACATTTCTCGCCCTTCCTTCGACTTGTCAACCCCTCGACTATGTTGGATCGTTCGACCACAAGGCTGTTTTTACGACACTGTAGATCCCAACAGAACGAGGTGAGGAATCCACACGCACAACCTGTCTATGGGAAAGAGGAAACTGGCTGACCCTTTGCTCTGAGCTCACCACCACCGATTGGAATGCTCTTCTCTAAGGGGATGTTGACAACCAAGTAAATGCTTTCACCAAACATATCCATAATCTTCAACAACGCAGGCGAGAGAGAGATATGATAATATACAATTGGAAAATCCTAGAGGGATTAATACCAAACTATCACACGAAAATCACTCCCCATGAAAGCAAAGACTCGGCAGGAGATGCAACATTCCCCAGTGAAAAGCAGGGGCGCCGCGAGTACACTGAGAGAGAACACAATAAGTGTCAAGGGCCCAAGACTGCTCAATTGTCTCCCAATATGCATAAGGGGGATTACCAATAGACCCCTGGCTGTCTTCAAGAAGGCACTGGACAGGCACCTAAAGTCAGACCAGCCGGGCTGTGGTTTGTACGTCAGTTTGCGTGCGGCCAGCAGTAAGAGCCTGGTTGATCAGACCCTGATCCACCACGAGGCCTGGCCTCAGACCGGGCCGCGGGGGCGTTGACCCCCGAAACCCTCTCCAGGTATATCAAATGCATTCATGTTTTATATAAGATATTTTAGAGTGTTGGCGGGGGAGGGCTAAGACGGGCTGGATTTTATTGAACATAACAATGATGGAGCACTGCAACAGGCCTACTGGCCCATGCTAGGCAGGTCTTTCTCTAAACCAACAATTTCCACTCACCCACTTATCGAATGGGAGATAATTCTCTGAGAATGTGCAGCGGCCGAAATGCATTCAGTTTACTTCTGCTGTTCCTGTTCTCTTCTTCAAATCTTCGTTGCAGAGGCTGCTAACGCTAAGTACAAGGCTTGGCAATGGTATAAGAGACATCCCACTACCTATAACAGGAACTTGCACAGGCAAACCTGTAGGCATATGGGTGAAGTTCAAAAGTGGGACATCTCTAAATGGAAGGCGGACATAAAAAGAAAGCTAGCATCAGGTAGAGTGGGATCCCAAACCCGGTGGTCCCTGGTCAAGGACAGACAAGGTTATCTGCCTGATGAACTTTTTCCACCTCTAAATCGACAGGATTGGACCACCTCTACTAGAAGTCAAGAGAAATTGGGATTCTTTGCCAAACACTTTGCTACCACAATGCAAGTTCCTGATCCAGCAAGGGACCCTCCCCGTCAAAGCTGTCAGTGGCGACAATTAGGCAGGAAGAGGTGCATCTTCTTCTTAAATCGCTTGACCAAGAAAAGGCTGTGGGCCCAGCTAAGTTGAACCCAAGATTGCTGAGAAGATGTGCAGACCAGTTAGCAGCACTTCTAACTCGCATCTTTCAGCACTGCTTAGTACAGTGTAAATGACCTCTTTGGAAAGAGGTAAATGTAGTCCCTGTTCACAAAAAAAAGAGCAGAGTAGAAATCAGTAACTACAGACCAGTGTCACTCCTGTTTATCACTGGTAAGATCCTTGAGACAATAATTGCAAGACAAATGACAGTTTTTTGACTACCACTCACTAATTTGTGACAGTCTTCAGGAAAGGTTACTCTATATTAAATGGCACAAGTCAATGGATGAATCCAAACTCAACTGTGTAGTAGCACTGAACATTGCTGGTACTTTCGACCGAGTATGGCACCAGGGACTGGGAGTAACAGGTTCAACACTATGTCTCCTCAGTGATTACATTCAAGGTAGATCTCTAAGAGTAGTTCTCAATGGAACAGAGCCAGCAAGACATCCTACTGGGGCAAGTGTTCCACAGGGAAGCGTGCTTGGACAATTGTTATGGAATGTCTACTTCAATGACCTTCTTCTGACATTTTCTTATCTAAGAGAGGAAATGCCAGCTGCTCTACGCTATATCAATCAGCAGCTTTCAGCTACATCAGCAAGTAACATTTGCTCCTGAGAAAACACAAATGATGATAGTCTCTAGGCACCACGATGGTAATGCTGGAGAAGTAGTAAGTATGAATGGGAGAGTGCTGGTATCTGGGGAAGAAGTTGATATCCTTGGGGTGAAATATGACTCCCAACTGACCATGAAGAGCCACGTGGTAAAGCTTGCAAACAAGGCAGCCAAGAAGCTTGCAGCATTAGGTGAAATTGTTGACATAGAAAGTGTACAGAGAACCTTCACGGCACACATAACTGCGATAAAACACCTCAGTTACTGGGAAGTCTTGAAGTTCCTCAACCTGTACTACCTAGAACGCAGGCGGGAGTATATACATGATTATATACACTTGGAAAATCCTAGAGGGATTAGTACCAAACTTGCACACGAAAATCATTCCCCTAAGAAAGCAAAAGACTTGCCAGACGATGCAACATCCCCTCCAATGAAAAGCAGAGACACCAATAGCACGATAAGAGAAAACACTGCCTCCCACCATACATAAGGGGGGATTACCAATAGACCCTTGCCTCTCTTCAAGAAGGCACTGGACAGGCACCTAAAGTCAGTCAGACCAGGCCGCGGGGACATTTACTCCCAAAACCCTCTTCAGGTATATTTCAGGTATACTTGGATGTATCTCGCATCTGCTCGACAGTACGGGCTGCAAGATTCTGTACAAGGCACAAGTATGCTCACACCTTGAGTATGCTCCACTTTCTTGGTTTGCCTGCCCCCGTATCTCATCTGGGACTGCTTGACAGAGTAGAGAACAGAGCAAGGAGCTTCATCTCTCGCCTGGACCCATCCTGGATAGATCTGTTATTTCAGCAGAGCCTTCAACACAGGAGGGATGTGGGCGGTCTTACTATTATGTACAAGGCCAACATTGTCAAAGTACCAAACTTGGCTCCACTCCGAGGACAGCAATAATTGAGCTTCTACACCACAAGACGGGCAGCAAGAAGCAACTTCACTCTAGTTGTTCCCTTCTCCAGAACATCACTTCATCTGAGAACATTTATTCCCAGGATGATTCGAGTATGGAACACATTCGCACATCATAATGATGTCAACGAGATAAAGTCAGTTGATCAAATGAAAATGCTGGCCCACAGATGGCTCCAACTTCATCATGTTCCCCACTTGAATGTTCATAAAAATAAAAATGTTTTCAAATAAGCTAATGTAGGTAACAGCTCTTAGCTTGTCAATAAAGTTAGGAATCCTTAACCTGTCAATAGCTTGTCAATAAAACTAGGAATCCTTAACTTAACTTTGTCAAACCCTGTGTGAAAAAAAACAAAAGATAAGTTCCTTAATCGTTGTGGAGATCAGTCAAGTGGAAAATACTTACACCTCTAGTTAAGTGAGGCTCCACTTGTCCAGATGTTGTGTATCTGTAGGACAACTTCTCAGTTCAACAAAGGTTGAAGGCAGTCTTCTAAGATGACTTTTGTATCTGTTAACATATTGTATAGCACTCGGTTGGTAGCGTACTCAGCTCACACACTGAGTGTCCGTGGTTCGATCCCCGTTATGGGTGGGAACATTGGACTTCTTTCTACACACCTGCTGTCCATGTTCACCTAGCAGCAAATAGGTACCTGGGTGTTAGTCGAAAGGTGTGGGTCGCATCCTGGGGGACTAGATTAAGCTAATTTGCCTGAAATGCTCTGCATAATATGGGACTTTTATATAGTATATGTCAGCTATGGTCTGTATAACCTACATGATGTGCTTGTAGAAATAAAGGTTATTATTATTATTATTATTATTATTATTATTATTATTATTATTATTATTATTGTTATTATTATTATTATTATTATTATATATTATTATTATTATTATTATTATTATTATTATTATTATTATTATTGTTTTATTATTATTATTATTATTATTATTATTATTAATATTATTATTATTATTATTATTATTATTATTATATTATTTTTATTATTATTATTATTATTATTATTATTATTATTATTATTATTATTATTATTATTATGGGCTGTGTAACGTACATGATGTGCTTGTAGAAATGAAGGTTTATTATTATTATTATTATTATTATTATATTATTATTATTATTATTATTATTATTATTATTATTATTATTATTATTATTATTATTATTATTATTATTTCCATTCCATGGTAATAACATCTCCGTCACTCATAGGCAATCTGGTATCATTGTGCAATATTATTAATATTTCTAGAACTGACTCTCCTGTTTCTCTGTTAAAACATTCATGTAATTTTCCATCATTTACCTTACAGAATATACAGTGATGTTTATCTCTGGCAAGTTACACGGGTCTGACACAACTATTTTTACCCACATCTGAACTTCAATTTCTTTTCTTATCTTTCTCGTCTTCAGACTTGGAATAAATTAAGAGCTTAAAATGTATGTCCCAGCGTCAGCTCTTAATTTATTCCATATCTGCAGACTGAGAAAGATAATTTACTTAAATACAAACACTGATAAAACAACCTGAAGAATTAGTTATTTGTTATAAACAGGAAGCCTAAAAAAAATGAATAGGCAATGAAAAATAAAAGATTGTATGTGAAAAGTGATCTATATTTAAAAATTAGTCTCATGTATTTGAGAAAGTATACTGCCCTTCACGTTATTTATTAGTCTTGTAGACAATTAAGAAAGTTTCGTTGGTTTTGATTAATGAAATACTTGTGTAACTTCTGGGTATCTTTACTTTGGAAACTTTTCTCCAGCCAGTGACTTCTTCAGTCCAGTGCAGAGAACAGTGCAAGATGAGCAAGACTTGGATGTAATCAGTCCCAAATGTTGTACAAGTGTCTCATTTAACAACTTCTCGGGCTTCTAAACCATTTATACAAATGGGTTTTAATGTTCAAAAATTAAATATAAAATAAAGAATAGAATATAGAATACAATAAACCCAGGCATATGGGTTTTTTTGGGAGCCTTCATTTTATTTTAAAATTTCGGAAAATAAACCACCTGTGAAAGTTTGGGCTTTGATCCAATAAAAGACAGAGGGAAACTTTTTCTGAAGTAACTCTTAGAGAACAGGCCTTCATGAGCTGCCTCAGCCAGCCCAAGTCCCGCTACCACGCCTAGTCCAGGGCCCAGCCGCAATTAATTTAAAATCGCCTCTAATAGTGTATTCCATAACCTGTGCCAACAGTGTATAAAAACCCCGCCCATCATGATATAAAACCCGCCAACGTGTATATAAACCCTGCTCACATGTATATAAACTCTGCTCAACAGGATATAAACCCTGCTCAAACATGTGTATAAACCCTGCACCATCAGTGTATTTAAACCCCGCTCAAAAGGTATATAAACCCTGCCAAACTTTATATAAACCCTCACCAAAAGTGTGTATAAAACCCGCTCAAGCAGTGTATTAAACCCTGCACTTCGTTATTAAAAAACCCCGCCAAAAATGATATAAACCCGGCACCACAAGTATATAAACTCTACCACAAAACCCTAAACCAAAATCAAAACCATTCCCGGGTGGGTTAGAACCCCCGACGGGGATACGATTTTGTGAGCATAACCAAAAATCAAACAGAGTATAACTGAATATTCCTAGGTAATACACTTTACTTGGAATCCTTTAAAGTTTTTCTGTTGAGAGTGGAACGGTACCCGTCTTCCTTACTCTTTTAAAAACCAATTTATGGGGTTACGCGGACCTTTTTTCCCTAATCTTAAACCTAAAGATGAGGGACACGGTCCTTTCTTCCTCTACTCTTAAAACCTATTGTGGTGGACACGGTCCTGTCTTCCTCTACGTCTTAAAACCTAATTGATGAGTGGACACGGTACCTGTCTTCCTCTACGTCTTAAAACCTAATTGATGAGTGGACACGGTACCTGTCTTCCTCTACGTCTTAAAACCTAATTGATGAGTGGACACGGTACCTGTCTTCCTCTACGTCTTAAAACCTAATTGACCCAGACGGATTCAGCGTTCTGTCTATATATTATATTTTAATAATGGGCTCTGTATGATCCTTACTAGTTTAGTATTCTACTCTAATAATAATAATAATAATAAAATAATAATAATAATAATAATAATAATAATAAAATAAAATAATAATAATAGTAATAATAATGATAATAATAAAATAAAATATAATAATAATAATAAATAATAATAATAATAATAATAATAATAAATAATAATAATTAGTAATAATAATAATTAATTATTATTATTATTATTATTTTATTATTATATTATTATTATTTATTATTATTATTATTATTATTATTATTATATTTATATTAATAAACTATTTTTATGTTGTTCTCTAGAAAACGACGTAGCATTAAATAGTGCACCGTGGCCTGGTGGCAAAAACTCTCGCTTCACACGCTGATAGTCCGGGTTCGATTCCCGGCGAGGGTTGAAAATTGGGTGTGTTTCCTTACACCGGTTGTCTATGTTCACCCATCAGTAAAATAGATACCTGGGAGTTAGTCGACTGGTGTGGGTCGCATCCTGGGACATAACTGACCTAATTTGCGGGAAATGCTCAGCATAACAAGCTGCTCTATTGCCAGTGTACGAGTATTACAGTATTTAGAGTATATATGATCAGAATAATAAAATATATACAAATTTAAAAATTTTTTTGCAGGTAAATTCAAGGAAAAAAATTGAGAAGATAGAACTTGAGAGAAAGAAGAGGCAGTGTCCCGAAAGTCAGTGTCAGACACTGTCAGTGTCAGACAGTGTCAGACAGTGTCAGACAGTGTCAGTGTCAGACAGTGTCAGAAAGTGTCAACATGTCAGAAGGTGGGTCGGCTGTGTAAAAGGCGACTAAGTGCCAGAACATGTCATAGCTAACTAAAATAAAATAATAATAAAAAAATAATATAATAATAATAATTTTAAAAATAATAATCTTATTTCTCAAGTACATGATTCAACTTATACAACCTAAGACATCAAGTTATATACTACACAAAAAAACCCCTTTTTATGCAAAGCATTTGGGCAACTTTTTTTTTTCCCCAGGAGCGACCCACACCAGTCCCTAACCCCCGGGCCCTTTTTATTGATGGGTGAACATGACAACAAGTAAAGAAACACCCCAAAGTTTTCTACCGGGCTGAAATAAACCCAAAACCACGCCGTGTGAAGCGAGAGCTTTGCCCCGGGCCCACCATTCAGAGGATTTTTTTTTTACATTTAATCTATATGAAACAGAGCGGTGTTATTTAAAGCAAGACAGTAACGGAGCGACCCCTGAACACTTTGCTTTTCTTTTAAGGGGGGGGGAATTATAACTTTAGACAAATTCCCCTTGTTTTAAATAATTATCTCGTGGGAGACAAGAGCTTTTTCATTCTTCCTGAGAGTTTGTGAAGGTGTAGGGGGCTTGTGTTGCTCCGTTGTGTTGGTACCCTGTGTTGTCTCATTTTGTTTGGCCCCTGTTTTTTCTCCGTTGTGTTGGCCCCGTTTGTTTCAGTTGTGTTGGTACCCGGGTTTTGCTCATTTTTGGGGGGGGGCCCCTGTTTCTCATGTTGTTTTGGTGCCTTGTTTGCTCATGTTGTGGGTTCTTGTGTTGTCTCACTGTTGTTTTGGTACCCTGTGTTGCTCCTTTTTGTGTTGGTACCCTTGTTGTTCATGTTTTTTGGTCCCTTTGTTTTCCCCCACTTTTGTTTGGTGCCTTGTGTTTTTCCCCGTTGGGGGGTACCTGTGTTGTCCATGTTGTGGGGTACCCTGTGTTGTCTCATGTTTGTTGGTACCCGGGTTTTTTTCCTTGTTGTGGGTGCTTGTCTCCAGGCTGGTGAGGAGGGTTGTCCTCCAGGAGCTGGTGAGGAGGGTTGTCTCCAGGCTGGTGATGAATGTGTCCCTCCAAGGCTGTGAGGAGGGTTGTCTCCAGGCTGGTGAGGAGGGTTGTCTCCAGGCTGGTAAGGAGGGTTGTCTCCAGGCTGGTAAGGAGGGTTGTCTCCAGGCTGGTAAGGAGGGTTGTCTCCAGGCTGGTAAGGAGGTTGTCTCAGGCCTGGTAAGATGGTTGTCTCCAGGCTGGTAAGGAGGGTTCGTCCTCCAGGCCTGGTAAGGAGGTTGCTCCCAGGCTGGTAAGGAGGGTAGTTCTCCAGGTTGGGTAGGAGGATGGTTGTCTCCAGCTGGAAGGGGGGTTGAGTCTCCAGTTGGTAATGAGGGCTTGTCTCCAGGCTGGAAGTGAGTTGTCTCCATCTGTAAGGAGGTTTGTTCCTCGAGTAGGGCAAGGAGGGTTTGTCTCCAGGTTGTAAGGAGTGGTGTCTCCAGGCTGTAAGGAGGGTTGTCTCCATGCTGTAAGGAGGGTTTTGTCTCCTGCGGTAAGGAGGTGTGTCTCCAGGTTGTTTAATGGAGTGTTGTCTCCAGGGTTGGTAAGGATGTTGTCTCCAGGCTGGTAAGGAGGGTTGGACTCCAGCTGGTAAGGAAGTCTTGTCTCCAGGCGGGTAAGGAGGGTTCTCCAGCGGGAGGAGGGTGGCACGCAGCATTAGTAGGAGGGTTGTCTCCAGGCTGGTATAGCGAGGGTTGTCCCCAGGCTGGTGAGGAGGGTTGTCTCCAGGCCTGTGGTTGAGGAAGGTTGTCTCCAGGCTGGAAGGAGGGTTGTCCTCATGCTGGTGAGATGGTTGTCTCCAGCTGGTGTGGTAGGGTTTCTCCAGGCTTGTAATGAGGGTTTGCTCCGCTGGTAAGGAGGGTTGTCTCAGGCTGGTAAGCGGAGGGTTGTCTCGGCTGAGTAAGGAGGTTTGACTCCAGTGCTGGTAGGAGGCGTGTCTCCAGGCTGGTAAGTACGGGTTTGTCTCCAGGCTGGTAAAGGAGGTTTGTCTCCAGGCTGGTAAGGAGGGTTGTCTCCATGTTGTAAGGGGGTTTCTCCAGGCTGAAGGAGGTTTGTCTCCAGTTTGGTATGGATGTTTGTCTCCAGGTGGTAAGGAGGTTTTGTCACCAGGGTTGGTAAGGAGGGTTGTCTCCATGCTGGTGAGAGGGTTGTCACCTCCAGCAGTTTAAGGATGGTTGTCTCAGGCTGGTAAGGAGGGTTGTCTCCAGGCTGGTGAGGAGGGTTTCACCAGGCTGGTGAGGAGGTTGTCTCCAGCTGATGAGAGAAATGTTTACTCCAGCTGGTGTGGAGGGGTTGTCACCAGGCTGGTGAGGAGGGTGTCTCCAGGCTGGTAAGGAGGGTTGTCTCCAGGCTGGTAAGGAGGGTTGTCTCCAGGCTGGTAAGGAGGGTTGTCCTCCGGGCTGGTAAGGAGGTGTTGACTCCCAGGCTGGTAAGGAGGGTTGTCTCCAGCTGGTAAGAGGTGGTTGTCTCCAGGCAGTAAGGAGGGGTTGTCTCCAGGCTGGTAAAGGAGGGGTTGTCTCCAGTGTTGTAAGGGATTGTCTCCAGGCTGGAACAGAGGTTTGTCCTCCAGTTGGTAAGGATGGTTGTCTCCAGGCAGTAAGGATGGGGTCGCAACTGGTAAGGAGAAGTTTTGTCTCGAGGTGTGGTAAGAGGTTTGAACTCCAGTGTTGGTAAGGAGGGTTTCTCCAGGCTGGTAAGAGGGTTGTCTCCAGGCTGGTAAGGAGGTTTGCTCTCCAGGCTTGTAAGGAGGATGTTGTCTCCAGCTGGTGAGGATTGGTTGTCTCCAGGGGCAATTTTTTAAGGAGGTTGTCTCCAGGCTGTGTAAGGAGGGTAGTCTCGCAGGCTGGTTGAGAGGGTTGTCTTCCAGCTGGGTAGGAGATGTTTGTCTCCAGGCTGGTGAGGAGGGTTGTCTCCAGGCTGGTGAGGAGGGTTGTCTCCAGGCTGGTGAGGAGGGTTGTCTCCAGGCTGGTAAGGAGGGTTGTCTCCAGGCTGGTAAGGAGGGTTGTCTCCAGCTGTAAGGAGGGTTGTCTCCAGGCTGGTAAGGAGGGTTGTCTCCAGGCTGGTAAGGAGGGTTGTCTCCAGGCTGGTAAGGAGGGTTGTCTCCAGGCTGGTAAGGAGGGTTTGTCTCCCTGGCTGGTTGAGGAGTGGATTTCTCCAGGCTGGTGAGGAGGGATGCTCCAGGCTGGTAAGGAGGTTTGTCACCAGGCCCGGGTAAGGAGGGTTGTCTCCAGCTGGTAAAGGAGGGTTGTCTCCATGCAGTAATGAGGGTTGTCTCCCAGGCTGGTGAGGAGGGTTGCTCCAGCTGGTAAAGGAGGGTTAGTCTCAATGCTGAAGGTGGTTGTCTCCATGCTGATAAGGAGGGTAGTCACCAGGACTGGTAAGGATGGTTGTCTCAGCTGTAATGATAGTTGACTCCAGGCTGTAAGGATTGATGTCCCTCCAGGCGGTGAGGAGGTTGTCTCCAGGCTGGTAAGGAGGGTTGTCTCCAGGCTGTTAAAGGAGGTTGTCTCCATCTGGTAATGGAGGTTGTCTCCAGGCGGTAAGGAGGTTGTCTCCAGGCTGGTAAGAGGGTATGTCTCCAGGCTGGTAAGGGAGTTTCTCCAGCTCTGTAAGGATGTTGTCTCATCCACAGGCTGGTGAGAGGGGTTTTGTCTCCATGCTGGTAAGGGAGGGTTGTCTCCAGCGGTAAGGCAGGGAATTGTCTCCAGGCTGTAAGGTAGGGTTGTCTCCAGGCTGGTTAAGGAGAAGGTTGTCTCCAGGCTGTGTAAAGGACGGGATGTCTCCAGGCTGGAAGGAGGTTTTCTCCAAGGCGGTGAGTAATGGTTGCTCCAGCTGTTAAGTAGGGATGACTCCTGCTAGGTAAGGAGGTGGATGTCTCCAGCGTAGGAGAGTTGTCATCCAGCTGTGTAAGGAGGGTTGTCTCCAGGCTGTAAGGTAGGGCTTGTCTCAGTTGGTAAGGAGGGTTGTCTCCAGGCTGTGAGAGGGTTGTTCTCCAGGCTTGGCGTAAGGGAGGTTGTCTCCAGGCTGGTGAGGAGGTGACGTCCATCCAGGCACTGAAATGTCGGAAGTGTTGTCTCCTAGGCATTCTCGTAATGAGGGTTGCATCTCAGGTGCTGTGTAGTGTAAACATCGCAGCCATGGGTCTGACAAACGATCATTCAATATATGATAGACTGAAGAACGTTACTGAATATTTCCTTATTAACTCAGATATATGTTATCACTGCGGGATCGAAAGAAAATAATTTCCTGCGACTGGATGGCGCAAGAGATGGAAATTACTGTTTAAAGCAGGTAAACATCAGCGTTTAAAGAGAAGAAGGTAATCATCGTATTTAAATTAAAATCCCAATTTCACAAGAAAACAAGGAAAATTACAATTCAGCTTCCTCATTAAGAACATTAAATCGAAGCTAAAACTGAAGATGCCATTCTCCTTTTTATCTCAGAAAGACCAAAATCCTCAAAATAGGGAAGTCTACATTAAATTTAAAACGCTTTGAAAATTCGAAAACAAATTTTAGTTTTGCACAAAGTGACTGTAAATGGTCCAAGCCGGACCGAAACGTCGTCGTAAGCTCTTCCGTCCTATGTGCGGGTTATTTGTGTATATATCCAGTCTCGTATTGTGTCTTTTTTTATATTAAAATTTTAGATTTTCTTTTCAAAGAGTTAGTTTATGAGCCCGGCCTCTGCAACCACAGTATGTGTTAGTTATTATGAGTCACTTCTCAGGCGGTCATGAAGCCGTTGACGGTGACTCTTGATAAATTAGACACATGTGCAACTCTTGGATATATTTTATTGAGGAAACGTTTCGCAGGGGGGGGGAATATCACAGTGTCTCATCAGTCACATACAAAAGAGAATACTTGAAGAACAGGAGGAGATGAGGTAATCAGTCCCTCATGCTGATCGATGTTGTCAGTCATCATCTTGAATATAATACGAATATTTGCGAGAAGTTGCTTATAAACCGTAGGCAGGAGAGGTTTATAAGCCCTTCATCCCGCACTTATGCCGTATACTATTCAAGATGATGACAGACCACATCACTCAATGTCGAGGACTGAATACATCAATACTCCCCTGTTCTTAATATTCTCCCTTTGAATAGACTGATGAAACCACCGTGTGTATTTCTGTATAACAGTGTGTCACCTTGTATTGCTGTATTAAACAGTGTGGTCCACCTGTATAGCTGTAGTTACAGTGTGTCACTTGTATTGCAGGTATAACAGAGTGTCACCTGTATTTGCTGTATTTACAGTGTGTCACCTTGTTATTGCTGTACAACAATGTTGCGACCTTTAACAATGAATAACATTGAGAGCACCTGATTGCTGCGTATAACATGATAACACCTTTTGTATTGCTGAATAAACACAGTGGGTCACCTAGTATTGCTTGTATAACATTGTGTCACCGTTTGTATTGGCAGAAATAACAGTGTTATCAATCCTTGTATATTGAGCTGTATAAAACAGAGTGTCACCTTGTATTGCTGGTATAACAGTGTGTCACCTTGTCATTGCGTGTATCTAAACAGTGTGTCACCTAGTATTGCTTGTATAACATGTGTCACCTTGTAATGCTTGAAATAAACAGTGTGGTCACCTTGTATTGCTGTATAACAGTGTGTCTCACCTTGTAGTGCTGTATAACAGTGTGGTCACCTAGTATAGCTGTATAACAGAGTGTCACCATTGTATTGCAGTATAACAGTGTGTCAACCTAGGTATGTGCAGTGTGTATAACAGTTGTGTCCACCTAGTATATGCTGTATAACAGTGTGTCACCTTTGTAGGGTTGTCCTCCAGCTGGTGATGAGGGTTTCTCCAGGCTGGTGAAGAGGGTTTTGTTCTCCAGACTGGTAAGGAGGGTTGTCTCCAGGCTGGTGAGGAGGGTTGTCTCCAGGCTGGTAAGGAGGGTTGTCTCCAGGCTGGTGAGGAGGGTTGTCTCCAGGCTGGTGAGGAGGGTTGTCCTCCAGGCTGGTGAGAGGTTGTCTCCAAGTCTGGTGAGGAGGGTTTGTCTCCAGGCTGGTGAGGAGGGTTTCTTTTTTCACTCAGGCTGGGTGAGGAGGTTTGTCTCCAGGCTGGTGGGGAGGAGGAGTAGATCTCCAGGCTGTGATGAGGGTTTGTCCTCCATGCTGGTGAGGAGGGTTGTCTCCATGCTGGTGTAGGATAGTTGTCTCCAGGCATGGTGAGGAGGTTTAGTCTCTCCAGCAGGTAAAGGAGGGTTTCAACAGGCTGGTGAGGAGGTTGTACTCCAGCTGGTGAGGAGGGTTGTCTCCATCTGGTTAGGAGGCTGATCTCCAGGCTGAGAGGAGGAGGTTGTCCTCCAGGCTGGGTGAGTTGAAGGGTATGTCTCCAGCTGTAAGAGGGTTTGTCTTGTCCAAGGCTGGTAAGGAGTGTTGACTCCGATGCTTGGTAAGGAGGTTTGTTTCCGAGTTGGAAAGGAGTGGTGACTCCAGGACTGGTGGAGATGGTGGTTTCCTCCAGGCTGGGTGAGGCTGGTTGTCTTTGTCCCCAGGCTGGTAAGAAGGTTTGGTCTCCAGGCTGGTGAGGAGGGTTGTCTCCAGCTGGTTAAGGAGGGTTGTCTCCAGTGGTAAGAGGTTGTCTCCCAGGCTGGTGAGGAGGGTTGTCTCCATGCTTGTGAGGAGGGTTGTCTCCAGGCTGAAGGAGGTTGTCTCCAGGCTGGATCGGATGGTTGCTCCAGCTGTAATGAGGGTTGTCTCCAGGCTGTTATGAGGGTTGTCACCAGCTGGTAAGGAGGAGTTTGTCTCTCCAGTGCTGGATAGGAGGGTTGTCCTCAGCTGGTAAGGAGGTTGTCTCCAGGCTTGGGTAAGGAGGGTTGTCTCCTGCTGGTGTGAGTGAGGGTTTGTCTCTCACTGGTGAGGAGGGTTGTCTCAGGCTGGTGAGAGGTTGTCTCAGGCTGGTGAGGAGGGATGTCTCCAGCTGGAAAGGAGTGATTGTCTTCCAGGCGGGAGTGAGGGAGTGGTTGTCTACCAGGCTGGTAAAGGAGGTTTGTCGCCAGGTTGGTAAGGAGGGTTTACTCCAGGCTGGTAAGGCGAGGTTGTCCTCCCGGCTGGATAAGGAGTGTTGTCTCCAGCTGGTAAGGAAGTGTTGTCTCCAGGCAGGTAAGGAGGGTTGTCTCCAGGTTGGTAAGGATTGGTTTGTCTACCCCAGGCAGGTAAGCGGAGCGTTTTTGTCTCCAAGGCTTGATAAGGAGGGTTTGTCTCCATGTCTGGTAAGGAGGTTGTCGCCAGGATGGTAAGCGTTTTGTCTCCAGTTGTAGTGAGGGTTGTCCTCCAGGCTGTTAGGAGGGTTGTCTCCAGCTGGTAAGTGAGGGTTGTCTCCATGGCTGGCAGTGAGGGTTGTCTCAGGCTGTAAGGAGAGGTTGTTCTCCAGGCTGGTAAGTGAGGGTGTCTTCCCAGCCCCTGAGTTAAGGAGGTTTGTCTCCAGGCTGTGAGGAGGGTTGTCTCCATGCTGAAAGAGGTTTGTCTCCAGGCTGGTAAGGAGAGGAGTAGTCCCTCCAGGCATGTTATGTGAGGGTGTCTCCAGGTTGGAAAGGAGGGTTGTCACCAGTCAGGAAAGGAGGTTTGTCTCCAGAGTTGGTAAGGATGGTTTGTCTCCAGGCTGGTAGGAGGTTTGTACTCCTGGATGGTAAGGAGTTTGTCTCCCCGTTGGTAAGGAGGTTTGTCTCCAAGTTGGTAAGTTGAGGGTGTCTCCAGGCTTGTAAGGAGAGGTTTGTACTCAAGGCTGGTAAGGAGGGTTGTCTCCAGGCGGTAAGAAGGGTGAGTCTCCAGGCTAAGTGAGGAAGGGTTGTCTATCCATGGGCTTTTAAGGAGTGTTGTCTCCAAGGCTGGTAATGAGGGTTGTCTCCAGGCTGGTGAAGAGGGATGTCCCCAGGCTGAGTGAGGAGGGTTGTCTCCATGCAGTGAGGGATGTTTGTCTCCAGCAGTGAGAGAGGATTAGTCCCAGGCGGGTGAGGAGGGTAGTCCCTCCAGGCTGGTGATGATGGTTTGTCCTCCAGGACTGTGAGAGAGTTGTCTTCCAGGCCTGGTGAGGAGGTACACTCTCAGGCTGGTAAGGAGGAGTGTCTCCTCAGCTGTGAGAGATGTATGACACCAGGCGGGGTGAGGAGGGTTGTCTCCAGGCTGGTGAGGAGGGTTGTCTCCAGGCTGGTGAGGAGGGTTGTCTCCAGGCTGGTGAGGAGGGTTGTCTCCAGGCTGGTGAGGATGGATGTCCGACCACAGGCTGTGAGGAGGGTTGTCCTTCCAGGCTGGTAAGAGTGTTTTCTCAGGCTGGTGAGAGGGTGTCTCCCGCTGTAAGGAGGGTTGTCCTCAGGGGGTTGGAAAGGAGGTTTTCTCCAGCTGGTGAGGAGGATTTTCTCGTCCAGGCTGTGAAGGAGGGTTGTTCTCCTAGGCTGGTGAGGAGGTTGTCTCCAGGCTGGCGAGGAGGGTTGTCTCCCAGGCTGGTGAGGAGGTTTGTCTCCAGCGGGTAGAAAGTTGTCTCCATCCTGTGAGGAGGGTTGTCTCTCAGGCAGTTAAGGAGGGTTTCCTCCAGGGCTGGTGAGATGGTTGTCTCACAGGCTGGTTAGTGAGGGTTGTCTCCTGCTGTTGAGGAGGGCTGTCTCCAGGCTGTAGAAGGGTATGACTCCAGGCCTGAGTGAGGAGGGTTGTCTCCAGGCTGGTAAGGAGGGTTGTCTCCAGGCTGGTAAGGAGGGTTGTCTCCAGGCTGGTAAGGAGGGTTGTCTCCAGTGGTAATGAAGGGTTTTCTCCAGGCTGGTGAGGAGGTTGTCTCCAGTGCTGGTGAGGAGGGTTGTCTCCCAAGCTGGTAAGAATGGGTAGTCTCCAGGCTGGTTTGAGGAGGGTTTTGTCCTCCAGGCTGGTAGGATGGATGTCTCAGGTTGGTAAGAGAGGGTTGTCTCCAGGCTGTGTGAGGAAGGGTTGTCTCCAGGCTTGTGAGGAGGGTTTCTCAGACTGGTAAGGAGGGTTGTCTCCAGGCCTGGTGAGGAGTGTGTCCTCCAGGCTGAGTAATGAGGGATGTCCCAGCATGGTGAGTAGGTTGTCTCCAGGCTGGTAAGAGGGTTTGTCTCCAGGCTGGAGAGGAGGGTTGTCTCCAGCTGGTAAGGAGGGTTTTGTACTCCAGGCTGGTAAGGAGGGTTGTCACTGTCTTGGTGAGAGGGTTGTCTCCAGGCTGTGAAGAGGGTTGTCTCCAGGCTGTGAGGAGGGTTGTCTCCAGGCTGGTGATTATGTTACTCCAGCTGGTTGAGGAGGGTTGTCGTCCAGGCGGGGAGGAGGGTTGGTCTCCCACTGGTATGGAGGGTTGTCTCCCAGGCTGGTGAGGAGGTCTGTCTCCAGGCTTGTAAGAGAGGTTTTTCTCCTCCGAGTTGGTAAGGAGGGTTGTCTCACAGCTGTAAAGGTTGTCGTCCAGGCTGGTAAGTTAGGGTTGTTCTTCCTGGCTGGTAAGAGGGTTGTCTCCAGGTGGAGTATAGTTAGGTTTGTCTCCAGGTTGGTGTAAGGAGGGTTGCCTCCAGCTGTAAGAGAGAGGTTTGTCTCCAGGCTGGTAAGGAGGGTTGTCCTCCAGCCTGGTAGCGAGGGTTGTCTCCAGGCTGGTAAGGAGGTTTGTCTCCAGTTGGTAAGGAGGGTTGTCTCCAGGCTGGTTAGGAGGGTTGTCTCCAGGCTGGTAAGAAGGGTTGTCTCCAGCTGTAAGAGGTTATATCTCCAGGCTGGAAAAGGAGGGTTGTCTCTCAGGCTGGTACGGAGGGTTGTCTCCAGCTGTAAGGATGTTTGTCTCCAGGCTGGTGGAGAGGGTTGTCTCCAGCTTGGTAAGTGAGGGTTGTGCACCAGGCTGGTAAGGAGTGGTTGTATCCCAGCTGGTAAAGGAGGTTTGTCGTCCAGGTTTGGGTAATGCTGGTTTGTCTCGCAGGCTGGATAGGAGGTTTGTCTCCAGGTTTGGTAAGGAGGGTTTGTCTCCAGCCTGGTAAGGAGGTTTGTCTCCTGGCTGGTAAGGAGGTTTGTCTCCAGTTGGAAATGAGGTTTTTTCTCCAGGTTAGGTAAGTGAGGGTTGTCTCCAGGCTGTAAGGGAGGGTTTGTCTCCAGCTGACATGTAGGTTGTCCCAGGCTGGTAGTAAGGAGGGTAGCTCCAGGCTGTGAGGAGAGAGGTTAGTCTCTCCAGGCTTTTTAAGGAGGTTGTCTCCAGCTGTTAAGGAGGGTTGTCTCCAGCTTGGTGGAGGAGGGTGTCTCCAGTCAGGTGAGGAAGGTTGACTCCAGCAGGGTAAGGAGGTTGTCACCAGGCTGGTGAGGAGGGTTGTCTCCAGGGCTTGTGATGAGGGTTGCTAGCCATGAGCTGGTAAGGAGGGTTGTCTCCAGGCTGGTAAGGAGGGTTGTCTTCCAGCTGGTAAGGAGGTTTCTCCAGGCTGGTAAGAGTTGTCTCCAGCTGGTAAGGTAGGTGTTCGTCTCCATGCTAGTAAAGGAGGTTTGTCTCAGGCTGTAAGGAGGGTTGCTCCAGGCTGGTAATGAGGGGTTGTTCTCCAGGTTGGTAAGAGGGTGTCTCCAGGCTGGAAAGGAGTTTTGTCTCCAGGTTGGTAAGGAGGGTTTGTTCCATGCTGGTTTAAGGAGGTTTGTCTCCAGTGGTAAGGCAGGTTTTGTCTCCAGTTTGGTAAGGCGGTTTTCTCCCAGGCTGTGAGGAGAGTTTCTCCAGGCTTTTAAAGGAAGGGTTTTACTCCAGGCTGGTAAGGAGGGTTGTCCTGCGCCGAGGCTTGTGAGGGCAGGTTTGTCTCCATCTGGTGAGGATGGGTTGTCTGCAGCTGTGAGAGGAATGTAGACTCCAGGCTGGTGAGTGAGGTTGTCCACCAGCTGGTGAGGAGGTTGACCTTCCAGCTGTAAGGAGGTTGTCTCCAGCTGGTAAGAGAGGGTTGTCTCCAGGCTTGTAGGAGGGTTGCGCGCAGGCAGATAAGGAGGGTTGTCACCGGCTGGTAAGGAGGGTGTTGTCTCCAGTCTGGGTAAGGAGGTTGACTCCAAGGGCTGGTAAGGAGGGATGTCTCCAGGCTGTAAGGAGGTAGTCTCCCAGGTTGGTAAGGAGGTTTGTCCTCCAGGCTGGAAAGGGAGTTTGTCTCCAGGGGTATTATTTTATTTTGTATTTTTTTTGGTAAGGAGGGTTGTCTCCAGGCTGGTAAGGAGTTAGTCTCCAGGCTGGTAAGGAGTTTGTCTCGAGTTGAGGTAATGATGTGTTGATCATCCTCAGGATTGGTAAGGATGGTTGTCCTCCAGAGCTGTAGGAGGTTGACTCCAGCTGGTAGGAGGTTTGTCTCCTGAGCTGGTAAGGAGTTTTGTCTCCAGGTTGGTAAGGAGTTTGTCTCCAGTTTTGAAAGGAGGGTTTGTCTCCAGGCTGGTAAGGAGTTGTCTCCAGGCTGGTTAAGGATGGATGTCTCCAGGCTGGTAATGAGGGTTGTCTCCAGGCTGTAGGAGGGTTGTCCACCAGCCTTTTAAGGAGGGTTGTCTCCAGCTGGTAAGAATGTTTCTCCAGGCTGTGATGATGGTTGTCACCAGCTGTGCGGAAGGATTTTGTCTCCAGGCTGGTATAGGGAGGGTTGTCTCCAGGCTGGTGAGGAATGGTTTGTCTCCAGGCTGGTGGAGGAGGGTTTGTCTCCAGGCTGGTAAGGAGGGTTGTACCCTCCAGCTCTGGATACATGGAGGTTGTCTCAGGCTGTAAGTGAGGGTTGTCTCCAGGCTGTAATGAGTTGTCACCAGGCTGTTAAGGAGGGATGTCACCATGCTGGTAAGAGAGGGGTTTGTCTCCAGGCAGGTAAGAGGTTGTCTCCAGGCTGGTAAGGAGGGTTGTCTCCAGGTTGTAAGGAGGGTTTCTCCAGGCGGAAAGGAGGTTGTCTCCAGGTTTGTAGGGTCGAGTAAGATGTTTGTCTCCGGTTTGGTAGGAGGTTGTGTCTCCAAGGTTGGTAAGGAGTGTTGTCGTCCCAGCTGGTGATGAGGGTTGTCTCCAGGCTTTAAGGATGGTTGACTCCAGGCTGGTAAAGAGGTTTGTCTCCGGCTGGTGAGGAGCTCGTTGTCTCCAGGCTGGTGAGCGAGGGTTGTCTCCAGGCTGGTGAGGAATTGTTTTATTTGTCTCCATGGCTGTGAGGAGGGTTTTCTCCAGGCTGGTGAGGAGGGTTGTTCTCCAGCTGGTAAGAGGTTGTCCCAGCTGGTAAGAGAGGTTGTCTCCAGCTGTAAGGAGGGTTGGTCCTCCATGCTGGTTAAGTGAGCGGTTGTCTCCAGGCTGGTAATGAGGGTTGTCTCCCAGCTGGTAAGGAGGTTTAGCTCCAGGCTTGGTAAGGAGGATTTCTCCTCAGGCTGTAAGGAGGGGTTAGACTCCAGTTGGTAGTGAGTGTTGTCTCCAGGCAGAAAAGGAGATGGTCTCCTGGTGGTAAGGAGGGATGTCTTCCATGCTGTAAGAGGTTTTTGTCCTCTCAGGCTGGTAAGAGGTTTGTCATCGAGGTTGTAAGAGGTTTGTCTCCATGTTGGTAAGAGGTTATCTCCAGGCTGGCAGGAGGGTAGTCTCCAGGCTGGTAAGGAGGTTGATCTCCAGGCTGGTAAGGAGGGTTGCTCCAGGCTGGGGAGGAGGTTGTCGTCGTCGCGTGCTTTTAAGGAGGGTTGTCTCCACCAGGCTGGTAAGGGAGGGTTGTCTCCAAGGGCGGTGAGGAGGTTGTCCTCCATTGCTGGTGCTTGAGGGTTGTCTCCCAGCTGGTGATGAGGTTTGTCCTCACAGACAGTGTAAGGATGAGTGTATGTACTCCCAGCTGGTGAGGAGGGATTTCCACCAGGGGCAGTACGGAGTGGATTCTCCAGCATGGTAAGGAGGGATGACCACCAGGCTGAGGTAAGGAGTGGTTTGTCTCCAGGCTGGTATGAGTGTTTGACCGTCAAGTCATGGAAGGAGGGTTGCTCTCCATGCCTGGTAAGGAGGATGTCTCCAGGCTGTAAGAGGAGGGTCGTCTCCTGGCTGGAGAGGAGGGTTGTCACCCAGGCTGGTGATGAGGGTTTGTCTCCAGGCTGGAAAGGAGGATGTCTCCAGGCTGGTAAGGAGGGTTGTCTCCAGGCTTGGTAAGTAGGAGTTGTTACTCCAGGCAGGTAAAGGAGGATGATCTCCAGGCAGGTGAGGAGTGTTGTCTCCAGGCTGGTAAGGAGGGTTGTCTCCAGGCTGGTAAAGGAAGGGTTGTCATCCCTGCTGATAAGGAGTTTCTCCTAGCTGAAGGAGTTTTGTCTCCAGCTGGTAAGGAGAGTGGACCCAGCTGGTAAGGAGTGGTTGCTCCAGGCTGGTGAGGAGGGTTGTTCTCCATGCAGGTAAGGAGGTTGTCTCCAGCTGTGAGGAGGGTTGTCTCCAGGCTGGTGATGAGGGTAGACTCCATGCAGGTGAGAGGGTGTCTCACAGCTGGTGAGGAGGTTGTCTCCAGCTGGTAAGGAGGGTTTGTCTCCAGGCTGGTGAGGAGGGTTGTCTCCTAGGCTGGTAAGTCGAGGTTTGCCAGGTTGGAAAGGAGGGTTGTTCCTCCAGGCTGTAAGGAGGGTTGTCTATCGCAGGCTGTAAGGAGGGTTGTCTCCAGGCTGCGGTAAGGAGGGTTTGTCTCCAGCTGGTAAGGAGGGGTGTCTCCCTGTTGTAAAGGAGGTTGTCTCCAGGCTGTGAAATGGAAGGTTTGTCTCCTCCAGCTGGTAAGGAAGGGTTTCTCCAGGCTTGGTAAGGAGGGTTGTCTCCAGGATGGTAAGGAGGGATTGTCCTCCATGCTTGGTAAGGAGGGTTGTCTCCAGGCTGGATGAGGTTGTCTCCAGGCAGGTAAGGAGGTTTCTCCATGCTGGTAAGGAGGTTGTCTCCAGGCTGTATAGGCGGTTGGTCGCCCAGGCTGTAAGGAGGGTTGTCCTCAGGCGGTAAGCTGTATTGTCCCCTCCAGGCTGGTAGGGAGGGTTGTCTCCATGCTGGTAAGGATGGGGTTTGTCTCAAAGGCAGATGAAGGAGGGTAGTCTCCAGCTGTAAGGAGGGTTGTCTCCAGGTTGGTAAGGAGGGTTGTCTCCAGGCTGGAAAGGAGGTTTGTCTCCAGGTTGGTAAGGAGGGTTGTCTCCAGGCTGGTAAGGAGGTTTGTCTCCTGGCTGGTAAGGAGGTTTGTCTCCAGGTTGGTAAGGAGGTTTGTCTCCAGGTTGGAAAGTAGTTGTCCTCCAGGCTGGTAATGAGGGTTGTCTCAGGCTGTAAGGAGGTTGTTCCTCCAGCTGGTAAGGAGGGTTGTCTCCAGGCTGGTGAGGAGGGTTGTCTCCAGGCTTTTAAGGAGGGTTGTCTCCAGGCTGGTAAGGAGGGTTGTCTCCAGGCTGGTGAGGAGGGTTGTCTCCAGGCTGGTGAGGAGGGTTGTCTCCAGGCTGGTGAGGAGGGTATGTCTCCAGGCTGTAGGAGGGTTGTTCTCCAAGGCTGAGTGAGGAGGGGATTGACTCCAGGCGCAGGTGTGGGAGGTTGTCTCCAGGCTAGGTGAGAGAGTTTGTCTCAGGCTGGTGAGGAGGGTTTCCACGCCAGCAGTGAAAGGAGGATTGTCTTCAGGCTGGTGAGATGGTAGTCTCCAGCTGGCGAGGGAGGGTTGTCTCCATGCGTTAAGAGGTGTTCTCCATGCTGGTGAGGAGGGTTGTCTCCAGGTTGGTAAGGAGGGTTGTCTCCAGGCTGGTGAGGAGGGTTGTCTCCAGGCTGGTGAGGAGGGTTGTCTCCAGGCTGGTAAGGAGGGTTGTCTCCAGGCTGGTAAGGAGGGTTGTCTCCAGGCTGGTAAGGAGGGTTGTCTCCAGGCTGGTAAGGAGGGTTGTCTCCTGGCTGGTGAGGAGGGTTGTCTCCAGGCTGGTGAGGAGGGTTGTCTCCAGGCTGGTAAGGAGGGTTGTCTCCAGGCTGGTGAGGAGGGTTGTCTCCAGGCTGGTAAGGAGGGTTGTCTCCAGGTTGGTAAGGAGGGTTGTCTCCAGGCTGGTGAGGAGGGTTTTCTCCAGGCTGGTGAGGAGGGTTGTCTCCAGGCAGGTGAGAGGTTGTCTCCCCAGGGGCCCTGGTGAGTCGGTTGTCTCCAGGCTGGTGAGGAGGGTTGTCTCCAGGCTGGTGAGGAGGGTTGTCTCCAGGCTGGTGAGGAGGGTTGTCTCCAGGCTGGTGAGGAGGTTGTCTCCCAGGCTGTGAGGAAGGGTTGTCTCCAGTCAGTGTGAGGAGGGTTTTTTCTCCAGCTGTGGAGGAAGGGCTGTCTCCATGATGGTGAGGAGGGTTGACTCCAGGCTGTGAGGAGGGTTGTCTCCAGCTGGTAAAGGAGGTTGGTGTCCAGGCTGGTAAGGAGGGTTTGTCTCCAGGGCTGGAAAGGAGGGTTGTCCACCATGTTGGGTTAAGAGGTTTGTCCTCCAGAGCGTGAGGAGGGTTGACACCAGGCTGGTGATGAGGGTTGTCCCAGGCTGGTAAAAGGTTTTTCTCCAGGCTGGTGAGAAGGGTTGTCCTCAGGCTGGTAAGGAGGGTTATGTCTCCGTTAGGTTGGTAAGGGAGGGTTGTCTCTCAGGCTGGTAGGAGGGTTAGTCTTTCCAGCTTGTGAGGAGGGTTTCTCCAGGCTGGTACGGAGGGTTGTCTCCAGCAGGTGAGGAGGGGTTGTCACCAGACTGGAAGGATGGTTGTCTCCAGGCTGGTGAGGAGGGTTGTCTCCAGGCTGGTAAGGAGGGTTGTCTCCAGGCTGGTGAGGAGGGTTGTCTCCAGGCTGGTAAGGAGGGTTGTCTCCAGGCTGGTAAGGAGGGGGTTGACATCCTGGCTGGTGAGGAGGTTTTCTCATGCTGGTGAAGAGGTTGTCTCCCAGCTGGTGAGGAGGTTGCTCCAGGCTGGTGAGGAGGGTGTCCCAGGCTGGTGAGGATTGTCTCCCAAGGCTGTTGAGTGAGGGTTGTCCTCCAAGGCAGGTAAGAGGGTTTTCTTCAGGCTGGTGAGGAGGGTTGGACTCCAGGCTGTAAGGATGTTGTCTCCCATAGTGGTAAGGAGGGTTGTCTCCAGGCTGGTAAGGAGGGTTGTCTCCAGGCTGGTAAGGAGGGTTGTCTCCAGGCTGGTAAGGAGGGTTGTCTCCAGGCTGGTAAGGAGGTTGTCCTCCACGGTTGGAAAGGAGGGTTGCCCTCCCGGCAGGTAAGGAGGTTTGTCTCCAGGCTGGTAAGGAGGGTTGTCTCCAGGCTGGTAAGGAGGGTTGTCTCCAGGCTGGTAAGGAGGTTTGTCTCCAGGTTGGTAAGGAGGGTTGTCTCCAGGCTGGTAAGGAGGGTTGTCTCCAGGCTGGTAAGGAGGGTTGTCTCCAGGCTGGTAAGGAGGGTTGTCTCCAGGCTGGTAAGGAGGTTTGTCTCCAGGCTGGTAGGAGGGTTGTCTCCAGCTGGTAAGGAGTTTGTCTCCCAGGGCTGGTGAGGAGGTGTCTCCAGGCTTGTAGAGGGTGTCTCCAGGCCAGGAAAGTAGGGTTGTTCTTCCAGGCTGTAAGGAGTTGTCTCCAGGTTGGTAAGGAGGGTTGTCTCCAGGCTGGAAAGGAGGTTTGTCTCCAGGTTGGTAAGGAGGGTTGTCTCCAGGCTGGTAAGGAGGTTTGTCTCCTGGCTGGTAAGGAGGTTTGTCTCCAGGTTGGTAAGGAGGTTTGTCTCCAGGTTGGTAAGGAGGGTTGTCTCCAGGCCTTGTACAAGGATGGGTGTTCTCCAGGGCTGGTACGGAGGGTTGTCTCAGCGGTAATGAGGTTGTCTCCAGGCTGGTGAGAGGGTTGTCTCCAGTCTTTTAAGAGGTTGTCTTCTCAGGCTGGTAAGGAGGGTTGTCTCCAGGCTGGTGAGAGGTATTCCAGCTGGTGAGGAATGTTGTCTCCAGCTAGTTAAGGAGGGGTGTCTCCAGCTGGTGAGGAGGGTATGTCTCAGGCTGGTGATGTAGGGTTGTTCTCCAGGCTGGTAAGGAGGGTTGTCTCCAGCTGGTAAGTATGGATGTCTCCGTCAAGGTAATGGAGGGTTGTTTTTCCTCCAGGCTGTCAAGGATGTTTGTCTCCAAGGCTGTAAGGAGGTTGTCTCCAGCTGAAGAGGGGTTGTCCCCTCCAGGCAGTAAGGAGGGATGTCTCCAGGTGTGAAAGGAGGTTGTCTCCTGGTTGGTAAGGAGGGTTGTCTCCAGGCTGGAAAGGAGGTTTGTCTCCAGGTTGGTAAGGAGGGTTGTCTCCAGGCTGGTAAGGAGGTTTGTCTCCAGGTTGGTAAGGAGGCGTTTTGTCTCCAGGTGGTAAAGGAGGGTTGTCTCCAGGCTGGTGAGGAGGGTTGTCTCCAGGCTTTTAAGGAGGGTTGTCTCCAGGCTGGTAAGGAGGGTTGTCTCCAGGCTGGTGAGGAGGGTTGTCTCCAGGCTGGTGAGGAGGGTTGTCTCCAGGCTGGTGATGAATGTGTCCCTCCAAGGCTGTGAGGAGGGTTGTCTCCAGGCTGGTGAGGAGGGTTGTCTCCAGGCTGGTAAGGAGGGTTGTCTCCAGGCTGGTAAGGAGGGTTGTCTCCAGGCTGGTAAGGAGGGTTGTCTCCAGGCTGGTAAGGAGGTTGTCTCAGGCCTGGTAAGATGGTTGTCTCCAGGCTGGTAAGGAGGGTTCGTCCTCCAGGCCTGGTAAGGAGGTTGCTCCCAGGCTGGTAAGGAGGGTAGTTCTCCAGGTTGGGTAGGAGGATGGTTGTCTCCAGCTGGAAGGGGGGTTGAGTCTCCAGTTGGTAATGAGGGCTTGTCTCCAGGCTGGAAGTGAGTTGTCTCCATCTGTAAGGAGGTTTGTTCCTCGAGTAGGGCAAGGAGGGTTTGTCTCCAGGTTGTAAGGAGTGGTGTCTCCAGGCTGTAAGGAGGGTTGTCTCCATGCTGTAAGGAGGGTTTTGTCTCCTGCGGTAAGGAGGTGTGTCTCCAGGTTGTTTAATGGAGTGTTGTCTCCAGGGTTGGTAAGGATGTTGTCTCCAGGCTGGTAAGGAGGGTTGGACTCCAGCTGGTAAGGAAGTCTTGTCTCCAGGCGGGTAAGGAGGGTTCTCCAGCGGGAGGAGGGTGGCACGCAGCATTAGTAGGAGGGTTGTCTCCAGGCTGGTATAGCGAGGGTTGTCCCCAGGCTGGTGAGGAGGGTTGTCTCCAGGCCTGTGGTTGAGGAAGGTTGTCTCCAGGCTGGAAGGAGGGTTGTCCTCATGCTGGTGAGATGGTTGTCTCCAGCTGGTGTGGTAGGGTTTCTCCAGGCTTGTAATGAGGGTTTGCTCCGCTGGTAAGGAGGGTTGTCTCAGGCTGGTAAGCGGAGGGTTGTCTCGGCTGAGTAAGGAGGTTTGACTCCAGTGCTGGTAGGAGGCGTGTCTCCAGGCTGGTAAGTACGGGTTTGTCTCCAGGCTGGTAAAGGAGGTTTGTCTCCAGGCTGGTAAGGAGGGTTGTCTCCAGGTTGGTAAGGAGGGTTGTCTCCAGGCTGGAAAGGAGGTTTGTCTCCAGGTTGGTATGGATGTTTGTCTCCAGGTGGTAAGGAGGTTTTGTCACCAGGGTTGGTAAGGAGGGTTGTCTCCATGCTGGTGAGAGGGTTGTCACCTCCAGCAGTTTAAGGAGGGTTGTCTCCAGGCTGGTAAGGAGGGTTGTCTCCAGGCTGGTGAGGAGGGTTGTCTCCAGGCTGGTGAGGAGGGTTGTCTCCAGCTGATGAGAGAAATGTTTACTCCAGCTGGTGTGGAGGGGTTGTCACCAGGCTGGTGAGGAGGGTGTCTCCAGGCTGGTAAGGAGGGTTGTCTCCAGGCTGGTAAGGAGGGTTGTCTCCAGGCTGGTAAGGAGGGTTGTCCTCCGGGCTGGTAAGGAGGTGTTGACTCCCAGGCTGGTAAGGAGGGTTGTCTCCAGCTGGTAAGAGGTGGTTGTCTCCAGGCAGTAAGGAGGGGTTGTCTCCAGGCTGGTAAAGGAGGGGTTGTCTCCAGTGTTGTAAGGGATTGTCTCCAGGCTGGAACAGAGGTTTGTCCTCCAGTTGGTAAGGATGGTTGTCTCCAGGCAGTAAGGATGGGGTCGCAACTGGTAAGGAGAAGTTTTGTCTCGAGGTGTGGTAAGAGGTTTGAACTCCAGTGTTGGTAAGGAGGGTTTCTCCAGGCTGGTAAGAGGGTTGTCTCCAGGCTGGTAAGGAGGTTTGCTCTCCAGGCTTGTAAGGAGGATGTTGTCTCCAGCTGGTGAGGATTGGTTGTCTCCAGGGGCAATTTTTTAAGGAGGTTGTCTCCAGGCTGTGTAAGGAGGGTAGTCTCGCAGGCTGGTTGAGAGGGTTGTCTTCCAGCTGGGTAGGAGATGTTTGTCTCCAGGCTGGTGAGGAGGGTTGTCTCCAGGCTGGTGAGGAGGGTTGTCTCCAGGCTGGTGAGGAGGGTTGTCTCCAGGCTGGTAAGGAGGGTTGTCTCCAGGCTGGTAAGGAGGGTTTGTCTCCAGCTGTAAGGAGGGTTGTCTCCAGGCTGGTAAGGAGGGTTGTCTCCAGGCTGGTAAGGAGGGTTGTCTCCAGGCTGGTAAGGAGGGTTGTCTCCAGGCTGGAAAGGAGGGTTTGTCTCCCTGGCTGGTTGAGGAGTGGATTTCTCCAGGCTGGTGAGGAGGGATGCTCCAGGCTGGTAAGGAGGTTTGTCACCAGGCCCGGGTAAGGAGGGTTGTCTCCAGCTGGTAAAGGAGGGTTGTCTCCATGCAGTAATGAGGGTTGTCTCCCAGGCTGGTGAGGAGGGTTGCTCCAGCTGGTAAAGGAGGGTTAGTCTCAATGCTGAAGGTGGTTGTCTCCATGCTGATAAGGAGGGTAGTCACCAGGACTGGTAAGGATGGTTGTCTCAGCTGTAATGATAGTTGACTCCAGGCTGTAAGGATTGATGTCCCTCCAGGCGGTGAGGAGGTTGTCTCCAGGCTGGTAAGGAGGGTTGTCTCCAGGCTGTTAAAGGAGGTTGTCTCCATCTGGTAATGGAGGTTGTCTCCAGGCGGTAAGGAGGTTGTCTCCAGGCTGGTAAGAGGGTATGTCTCCAGGCTGGTAAGGGAGTTTCTCCAGCTCTGTAAGGATGTTGTCTCATCCACAGGCTGGTGAGAGGGGTTTTGTCTCCATGCTGGTAAGGGAGGGTTGTCTCCAGCGGTAAGGCAGGGAATTGTCTCCAGGCTGTAAGGTAGGGTTGTCTCCAGGCTGGTTAAGGAGAAGGTTGTCTCCAGGCTGTGTAAAGGACGGGATGTCTCCAGGCTGGAAGGAGGTTTTCTCCAAGGCGGTGAGTAATGGTTGCTCCAGCTGTTAAGTAGGGATGACTCCTGCTAGGTAAGGAGGTGGATGTCTCCAGCGTAGGAGAGTTGTCATCCAGCTGTGTAAGGAGGGTTGTCTCCAGGCTGTAAGGTAGGGCTTGTCTCAGTTGGTAAGGAGGGTTGTCTCCAGGCTGTGAGAGGGTTGTTCTCCAGGCTTGGCGTAAGGGAGGTTGTCTCCAGGCTGGTGAGGAGGTGACGTCCATCCAGGCACTGAAATGTCGGAAGTGTTGTCTCCTAGGCATTCTCGTAATGAGGGTTGCATCTCAGGTGCTGTGTAGTGTAAACATCGCAGCCATGGGTCTGACAAACGATCATTCAATATATGATAGACTGAAGAACGTTACTGAATATTTCCTTATTAACTCAGATATATGTTATCACTGCGGGATCGAAAGAAAATAATTTCCTGCGACTGGATGGCGCAAGAGATGGAAATTACTGTTTAAAGCAGGTAAACATCAGCGTTTAAAGAGAAGAAGGTAATCATCGTATTTAAATAAAATCCAATTTCACAAGAAAACCAGAAAAATTACAATTCAGCTTCCTCATTAAGAACATTAAATCGAAGCTAAAACTGAAGATGCCATTCTCCTTTTTATCTCAGAAAGACCAAAATCCACAAATAGGGAAGTCTACATTAAATTTAAAACGCTTTGAAAATTCGAAAACAAATTTTAGTTTTGCACAAAGTGACTGTAAATGGTCCAAGCTCGGACCGAAACGTCGTCGTAAGCTCTTCCGTCCTGATGTGCGTGTTATAAGTGTATATATCCAGTCTCGTATTGTGTCTTTTTTTATATTAAAATTTTAGATTTTCTTTTCAAAGAGTTAGTTTATGAGCCCGGCCTCTGCAACCACAGTATGTGATAGTTATTAATGAGTCCCTTCTCAGGCGGTCATGATAGCCGTTGACGGTGACTCTTGATAAATTATACACATGTGCAAAACTCTTGGATATATTTTATTGAGGAAACGTTTCGCAGGGGGGGGGAATATCACAGTGTCTCATCAGTCACATACAAAAGAGAATACTTGAAGAACAGGAGGAGATGAGGTAATCAGTCCCTCATGCTGATCGATGTTGTCAGTCATCATCTTGAATATAATACGACATATTTGCGGAGAAGTTGCTTATAAACCGTAGGCAGGAGAGGTTTATAAGCTCCTTCTCCGCACTTATGCCGTATTCTATTCAAGATTGATGGACTGACCACATCGACTCAATGTCGAGGACTGAATACATCAATACTCCCCTGTTCTTAATATTCTCCTTTGTATAGACTGATGAAGCCACTGTGTATTGCTGTATAACAGTGTGTCACCTTGTATTGCTGTATTACAGTGTGTCACCTTGTATTGCTGTATTACAGTGTGTCACCTTGTATTGCTGTATAACAGTGTGTCACCTTGTATTGCTGTATTACAGTGTGTCACCTTGTATTGCTGTACAACAGTGTGTCACCTTGTACTGCTGTATAACAGTGTGTCACCTTGTATTGCTGTATAACAGTGTGTCACCTTGTATTGCTGTATAACAGTGTGTCACCTAGTATTGCTGTATAACAGTGTGTCACCTTGTATTGCTGTATAACAGTGTGTCACCTTGTATTGCTGTATAACAGTGTGTCACCTTGTATTGCTGTATAACAGTGTGTCACCTTGTATTGCTGTATAACAGTGTGTCACCTAGTATTGCTGTATAACAGTGTGTCACCTTGTATTGCTGTATAACAGTGTGTCACCTTGTATTGCTGTATAACAGTGTGTCACCTTGTATTGCTGTATAACAGTGTGTCACCTAGTATTGCTGTATAACAGTGTGTCACCTTGTATTGCTGTATAACAGTGTGTCACCTAGTATTGCTGTATAACAGTGTGTCACCTAGTATTGCTGTATAACAGTGTGTCACCTTGTATTGCTGTATAACAGTGTGTCACCTTGTATTGCTCTGTAAAACAGTGTGTCACCTTGTATTGCTGAATAACAGTGTGTCACCTTGTATTGCTGTACAACAGTGTGTCACCTAGTATTGCTGTATAACAGTGTGTCACCTTGTATTGCTGTATAACAGTGTGTCACCTTGTATTGCTGTATAACAGTGTGTCACCTTGTATTGCTCTGTAAAACAGTGTGTCACCTTGTATTGCTGAATAACAGTGTGTCACCTTGTATTGCTGTACAACAGTGTGTCACCTAGTATTGCTGTATAACAGTGTGTCACCTTGTATTTCTGTATAACAGTGTGTCACCTTGTATTGCTGTATAACAGTGTGTCACCTTGTATTGCTGAATAACAGTGTGTCACCTTGTATTGCTGTATAACAGTGTGTCACCTTGTATTGCTGAATAACAGTGTGTCACCTTGTATTGCTGTATAACATTGTGTCACCTTGTATTGCTGAATAACAGTGTGTCACCTTGTATTGCTGTATAACAGTGTGTCACCTTGTATTGCTGTATAACAGTGTGTCACCTTGTATTGCTGTATAACAGTGTGTCACCTTGTATTGCTGTATAACAGTGTGTCACCTTGTATTGCTGTATAACAGTTTGTCACCTTGTATTGCTGTATAACAGTGTGTCACCTTGTATTGCTGTATAACAGTGTGTCACCTTGTATTGCTGTATAACAGTGTGTCACCTAGTATTGCTGTATAACAGTGTGTCACCTTGTATTGCTGTATAACAGTGTGTCACCTTGTATTGCTGTATAACAGTGTGTCACCTAGTATTGCTGTATAACAGTGTGTCACCTTGTATTGCTGTATAACAGTGTGTCACCTTGTATTGCTGTATAACAGTGTGTCACCTTGTATTGCTGTATAACAGTGTGTCACCTTGTATTGCTGTATAACAGTGTGTCACCTTGTATTGCTGTATAACAGTGTGTCACCTTGTATTGCTGTATAACAGTGTGTCACCTTGTATTGCTGTATAACAGTGTGTCACCTTGTATTGATGTATAACAGTGTGTCACCTTGTATTGCTGTATAACAGTGTGTCACCTTGTATTGCTGAATAACAGTGTGTCACCTTGCATTACTGTGTGACTGTGTGTCACCTTGCATTACTGTGTGACTGTCTGTCACCTTGCATTACTGTGTGACTGTGTGTCACCTTGCACTACTGTGTGACTGTGTGTCACCTTGCATTACTGTGTGACTGTGTGTCACCTTGCATTACTGTGTGACTGTGTCACCTTGCATTACTGTGTGACTGTGTCACCTTGCATTACTGTGTGACTGTGTCACCTTGCACTACTGTGTGACTGTGTGTCACCTTGCATTACTGTGTGACTGTGTGTCACCTTGCATTACTGTGTGACTGTGTCACCTTGCATTACTGTGTGACTGTGTGTCACCTTGCATTACTGTGTGACTGTGTGTCACCGTGCGTTGCTGTGTGACTGTGTCACCTTGCGTTACTGTGTGACTGTGTCACCTTGTATTACTGTGTGACTGTGTGTCACCTTGCGTTTCTGTGTGACTGTGTCACCTTGCGTTACTGTGTGACTGTGTCACCTTGTATTACTGTGTGATTGTGTGTCACCTTGCGTTACTGTGTGACTGTGTCACCTTGCGTTACTGTGTGACTGTGTCACCTTGTGTTACTGTGTGACTGTGTGTCACCTTGCGTTACTGTGTGACTGTGTCACCTTGCATTACCGTGTGGCTGTGTGTCACCTTTGGTTGCTGTGTGACTGTGTGTCACCTTGGGTTGCTGTGTGACTGTGTGTCACCTTTGGTTGCTGTGTGACTGTGTGTCACCTTGCGTTACTGTGTGACTGTGTCACCTTGCATTACCGTGTGGCTGTGTGTCACCTTGCGTTGCTGTGTGACTGTGTGTCACCCTGCGTTGCTGTGTGACTGTGTGTCACCTTGCGTTGTTGTGTGACTGTGTGTCACCCTGCGTTGCTGTGTGACTGTGTCACCCTGCGTTGCTGTGTGACTGTGTGTCACCCTGCGTTGCTGTGTGACTGTGTGTCACCCTGCGTTGCTGTGTGACTGTGTGTCACCCTGCGTTGCTGTGTGACTGTGTGTCACGCTGCGTTGCTGTGTGACTGTGTGTCCCCCTGCGTTGCTGTGTGACTGTGTGTCACGCTGCGTTGTTGTGTGACTGTGTGTCACCCTGCGTTGCTGTATGACTGTGTGTCACCCTGCGTTGCTGTGTGACTGTGTGTCACCCTGCGTTGCTGTGTGACTGTGTGTCACCCTGCGTTGCTGCGTGACTGTGTGTCACCCTGCGTTGCTGTGTGACTGTGTGTCCCCCTGCGTTGCTGTGTGACTGTGTGTTACCATGCGTTGCTGTGTGACTGTGTGTCCCCCTGCGTTGCTGTGTGACTGTGTGTCACCCTGCGTTGCTGTGTGACTGTGTGTCACCCTGCGTTGCTGTGTGACTGTGTGTTACCATGCGTTGCTGTGTGACTGTGTGTCCCCTGCGTTGCTGTGTGACTGTGTGTCACCCTGCGTTGCTGTGTGACTGTGTGTCACCCTGCGTTGCTGTGTGACTGTGTGTCACCCTGCGTTGCTGTGTGACTGTGTGTCACCCTGCGTTGCTGTGTGACTGTGTGTCCCCCTGCGTTGCTGTGTGACTGTGTGTCACCCTGCGTTGCTGTGTGACTGTGTGTTACCATGCGTTGCTGTGTGACTGTGTGTCCCCCTGCGTTGCTGTGTGACTGTGTGTCCCCCTGCCTGGCTGTATGACTGTGTGTCACCCTGCGTTGCTGTGTGACTGTACTCACCTAGTTGTACTCACCTAGTTGAGGTTGCGGGGGTCGAGTCCGAGCTCCTGGCCCCGCCTCTTCACTGATCGCTACTAGGTCACTCTCCCTGAGCCGTGAGCTTTATCGTACCTCTGCTTAAAGCTATGTATGGATCCTGCCTCCACTACATCGCTTCCCAAACTATTCCACTTACTGACTACTCTGTGGCTGAAGAAATACTTCCTAACATCCCTGTGATTCATCTGTGTCTTTAGCTTCCAACTGTGTCCCCTTGTTACTGTGTCCAATCTCTGGAACATCCTGTTTTTGTCCACCTTGTCAATTCCTCTCAGTATTTTGTATGTCGTTATCATGTCCCCCCTATCTCTCCTGTCCTCAGTGTCGTCAGGTTGATTTCCCTTAACCTCTCCTCGTAGGACATACCTCTTAGCTCTGGGACTAGTCTTGTTGCAAACCTTTGCACTTTCTCTAGTTTCTTTACGTGCTTGGCTAGGTGTGGGTTCCAAACTGGTGCCGCATACTCCAATATGGGCCTAACGTATACGGTGTACAGGGTCCTGAACGATTCCTTATTAAGATGTCGGAATGCTGTTCTGAGGTTTGCTAGGCGCCCATATGCTGCAGCAGTTATTTGGTTGATGTGCGCTTCAGGAGATGTGCCTGGTGTTATACTCACCCCAAGATCTTTTTCCTTGAGTGAGGTTTTGTAGTCTCTGACCCCCTAGACTGTACTCCGTTTGCGGCCTTCTTTGCCCTTCCCCAATCTTCATGACTTTGCACTTGGTGGGATTGAACTCCAGGAGCCAATTGCTGGACCAGTTCTGCAGCCTGTCCAGATCCCTTTGTAGTTCTGCCTGGTCTTCGATCGAGTGTATTCTTCTCATCAACTTCACGTCATCTGCAAACAGGGACACCTCAGAGTCTATTCCTTCCGTCATGTCGTTCACAAATACCAGAAACAGCACTGGTCCTAGGACTGACCCCTGCGGGACCCCGCTGGTCACAGGTGCCCACTCTGACACCTCGCCACGTACCATGACTCGCTGCTGTCTTCCTGACAAGTATTCCCTGATCCATTGTAGTGCCTTCCCTGTTATCCCTGCTTGGTCCTCCAGTTTTTGCACCAATCTGTGTGTTACCATGCGTTGCTGTGTGACTGTGTGTCACCCTGCGTTGCTGTGTGACTGTGTGTCACCCTGCGTTGCTGTGTGACTGTGTGTTACCATGCGTTGCTGTGTGACTGTGTGTCCCCCTGCGTTGCTGTATGACTGTGTGTCACCCTGCGTTGCTGTGTGACTGTGTGTCCCCCTGCGTTGTTGTGTGACTGTGTGTCACCCTGCGTTGCTGTGTGACTGTGTGTCCCCCTGCGTTGCTGTATGACTGTGTGTCCCCCTGCGTTGCTGTGTGACTGTGTGTCACCCTGCGTTGCTGTGTGACTGTGTGTCACCCTGCGTTGCTGTGTGACGGTGTGTCACCCTGCGTTGCTGTGTGACTGTGTGTCCCCCTGCGTTGCTGTGTGACTGTGTGTCACGCTGCGTTGCTGTGTGACTGTGTGTCACCTTGGGTTGCTGTGTGACTGTGTGTCACGCTGCGTTGCTGTGTGACTGTGTGTCACCTTGGGTTGCTGTGTGACTGTGTGTCACGCTGCGTTGCTGTGTGACTGTGTGTCACCCTGCGTTGCTGTGTGACTGTGTGTCACCCTGCGTTGCTGTGTGACTGTGTGTCCCCCTGCGTTGCTGTGTGACTGTGTGTTACCATGCGTTGCTGTGTGACTGTGTGTCACGCTGCGTTGCTGTGTGACTGTGTGTCACGCTGCGTTGCTGTGTGACTGTGTGTCACGCTGCGTTGCTGTGTGACTGTGTGTCACGCTGCGTTGCTGTGTGACTGTGTGTCACCCTGCGTTGCTGTGTGACTTTTGTGTCACCCTGCGTTGCTGTGTGACTGTGTGTTACCATGCGTTGCTGTGTGACTGTGTGTCCCCCTGCGTTGCTGTGTGACTGTGTGTCCCCCTGCGTTGCTGTATGACTGTGTGTCACCCTGCGTTGCTGTGTGACTGTGTGTTACCATGCGTTGCTGTGTGACTGTGTGTCACGCTGCGTTGCTGTGTGACTGTGTGTCACGCTGCGTTGCTGTGTGACTGTGTGTCACGCTGCGTTGCTGTGTGACTGTGTGTCACCCTGCGTTGCTGTGTGACTGTGTGTCACCCTGCGTTGCTGTGTGACTGTGTGTTACCATGCGTTGCTGTGTGACTGTGTGTCCCCCTGCGTTGCTGTGTGACTGTGTGTCCCCCTGCGTTGCTGTATGACTGTGTGTAAACCCTGCGTTGCTGTGTGACTGTGTGTTTACCATGCGTTGCTGTGTGACTGTGTGTCCCCTGCGTTGCTGTTATGACTGTGTGTCACCCTGCGTTGCTGTGTGACTGTGTGTTACCATGCGTTGCTGTGTGACTGTGTGTCCCCCTGCGTTGCTGTATGACTGTGTGTCACCCTGCGTTGCTGTGTGACTGTGTGTTACCATGCGTTGCTGTGTGACTGTGTGTCACGCTGCGTTGCTGTGTGACTGTGTGTCACGCTGCGTTGCTGTGTGACTGTGTGTCACGCTGCGTTGCTGTGTGCTGTGTCACTTACAGATGTAGCATCTGTAAATCTCATTATTTAATACGAGACTTACTCCGCTTATAACACTATGAAAGGAAAGAGTTTGGTCCACTCAGTGTACTTAACATATACGGTACATGTAATGTCTACATAATGTTAATTCTAAGTCTTGTTTTGTCCAAAAACAGTGAGTGCAATTTCAAAAAGTTATAATATATATATTTTGATAACCTTCTGTGGCCCATGGCTAAACATGTCTAATATAATAACCTTTGCCTAGTGCCCTGATCTTGCTGACTTAATATTATTGTATATTTGTGTGATAATTCATTATTTTAAGTCTTGTGCTGTGTGTAGTTGTTCTCAAGTATTTCAATCATACAATAAATCTAACTTAGTGTCTCACCTGAGTGTATACTCAAGCACTCTTTCATATTATTATTTACTAATTCTTTTTTAAGGATCCTTGTTTAGTCTTCTTACGAACTCTGGATCCTGACAGATGGAAGGATGTGTGCGCAGCGGCTTAAGCCGCAGCGCAGTCCGGCTGTCAGTAGAGTATGAGTCATCATGTGTAACTGTGCAGAGTATAATCAGTATCTGAACTTAATTATTAAATGGGCTATCAGGGTCTCAAGGCAAAGCTCACTTCAAGTCATTTCATATTCTGGAGTGGCCGTGGAAGATCAAGTGGCTGCACTTCTCTGAACTCACAAACTCTTGTGCAACAAAAGCAGAACTAGAATAATCTATTCACTTCCCGTCATTCTGGGTAAGCTCACCGACCAGGCATACTCACACACACACACACACACACACACACACACACACACACACACACACACACACACCACACCACACACACACACACACACACACACACACACAGACACACACACACACACACACACCACACACACACAACACACACACACACACACACACACACACAGACACACAGACACACAGACACACAGACACACAGACACACACACCACACACCACACACACAGAACCATTCCCAGAACCCCACAACCTATCACACCATCCCAACACAAACTACAATCCACACTCACAGCTTCCACCCAACACTCAGTTATAGAATCCCACAGTACACTACCAGGTCTCCCACCCTCACAGGCCCCCCAAACCACAGTGTTGGAGAGGAAACTGAAGGTATGGTACACAAACGCTGATGGAATAACAAATAAGACGGAGGAGTGACACGAAAGAGTCAAAGAGGCATCACCGGACTTCATAGCTCTCACAGAAATCAAGCTTAGAGGTATGATAACAGATGCTATCTTTCCAACGGGATATCAGATCCTGAGGAAAGACAGAGAGAACAGAGGGTTTGAAGGAGTGGCACTGCTGGTCAAAAACCGATGGGATTTTGATGAGCTGGAGAGAGGAAACATTGGAGAAGCAAGGGATTACATAATAGGAACGCTTCAGTCTGGACGTCCCAAGGTGGCAATTGCAGTGATGTACAACCCACCACAGAACAGCAGAAGGCCAAGGCAAGAGTATGATGAGAATAATAGAGCGGTGGTTGACACACTGGCTGAAGTGGCAAGAAGGGTTCATGCAAGCAGGGCAAAGCTACTGATCTGGAGTTACCTGGAGAGAGTTTCGGGGGTCAACGCCCCCGCGGCCCGGTCTGTGACCAGGCCTCCTGGTGGATCAGCCCCTGATCACCCAGGCTGTTGCTGCTGGCTGCACGCAAACCAACGTACGAGCCACAGCCCGGCTGATCATGGGTGACTTCAACCCCTAGGAAATTGACTGAGAGATCTTGGAGCCACATGGGCGCCAAGAAACATGGAGGGCTAAGATGATGGAGGTGGTACTGGAAAACTTCATGTACCAACATGTAAGGGACACTACCAGAGAGAGAAGAGAGGATGAATCAGCGAGACTGGACCTAGTATTCACCTAGACTAGTGCAGATATTGAGGACATCACATATGAAAGACCCTTGGGGCCCGTGATCATGTGGTTTTAAGATTCGAATACACAGTAGAGTTACAAATGGAGGGAGGAGCAGGAAGAGCTGGACGAATGAGGACAAACTACAAGAAGGAGGACTACGCGGGCATGAAGAACTGCCTGAACGTGGTTCAGTGGGACAGAGAACTGGCAGGGAAGTCAGTAAAGGAAATGATGGAATATTTGACAACATTATGCAAGGAAGCAGAGGAGAAGTTTGTACCCAAGAGTAACAGGAATAACGAAAAAGCCAGGATGAGCCCGTGGTTCACCCTAAGGTGCAGGGAGGCCAAAACCAAGTGTGCTAGGGAATGGAAGAAGTATGGAAGGCAAAGAACCCAGGAGAATAAGGAGAGCAGTCGTATAGCTAAAAATGAATATGCACATGTAAGAAGGAAGGCCCAACGACAATATGAAAATGACATAGCAGCGAAAACCAAATCTGACCCAAAGCTGTTGTACAGCCACATCAGAAGGAAAACAACAGTCAAGGACCAGGTAATCAGGCTAAGGAAGGAAGGAGGAGAGATCACAAGAAACGACCGTGAAGTATGTGAGGAACTCAACATGAGATTCAAAGAAGTGTTCACAGAGGAGACAGAAGGGACTCCAGAAAGACGGAGAGGTGGGGTACACCATCAAGTGTTGGACACAATACATGCAACCGAGGAAGAAGTGAAAAGGCTGCTGAGCGAGCTAAATATCTCAAAGGCGATAGGGCTGGATAACATCTCTCCATGGGTCCTGAGAGAGGGAGCAGAGGTGCTATGTGTACCCCTAACAACAATATTCAACACATCTATCGAAACAGGGAGATTATCTGAGGTATGGAAGACAGCAAATGTAGTCCCAATTTTTTAAAAAAGGAGACAGACAAGAAGCACTAAACTATAGACCAGTGTCATTGACATGTATAGTATGCAAAGTCATGGAGAAGATTTTCAGGATGGTTTCAGGGACTGGAAATCCTGTGTCACAAACCTACTAGAGTTCTATGACAAGGTGACAGCAGTAAGATAAAAGAGAGAGGGGTGGGTAGATTGCATTTTCTTGGACTGTAAGAAGGCGTTTGACACAGTTCCACACAAGAGATTAGTGCAAAAACTGGAGGACCAGGCAGGGATAACAGGGAAGGCACTACAATGGATCAAGGAATACCTGTCAGGAAGATAGCAGCAAGTCATGGTACGAGGCGAGGTGTCAGAACGGGCACCTGTGACGAGTGGGGCTCCACAGGCGTCAGTCCTAGGACCAGTGCTGTTTCTGGTATTTGTGAACGACATGACGGAAGGAGTAGACTCCGAAGTGTCCCTGTTTGCAGATGATGAAAAAAATTCAATCGGACGAGGACCAGGCAGAACTACAAAGGGATGTGGACAGGCTGCAGGCCTGGTCCAGCAATTGGCTCCTGGAGTTCAACCCCATCAAGTGCAAAATCATGAAGATTGGGGAAGGGCAAAGAAGACCGCAGACGGGGTACAGTCTAGGGGGCCAGAGACTACAAACCTCACTCAAGGAAAAAGATCTTGGGGTGAGTATAACACCAAGCACTTCTCCTGAGGCGCACATCAGCCAAATAACTGCTGCAGCATATGGGCGCCTAGCAAACCTAAGAACAGCATTCCACCATCTTACTAAGGAATCGTTCAGGACTCTGTACACTGTGTACGTTAGGCCCATATTGGAGTATGCCGCACCAGTTTGGAACCCACATCTAGCCAAGCACGTAAAGAAACTAGAGAAAGTGCAAAGGCTTGCAACAAGAATAGTCCCAGAGCTAAGGGGTATGTCCTACGAGGAGAGGTTAAGGGAAATCGACCTGACGACACTGGAAGACAGGAGGGACATGATAACGACATATACAATACTGAGAGGAATTGACACGGTGGGCAGAGACAGAATGTTCCAGAGATGGGACACCGTTGGAAGTTGAAGACACAGATGAATCACATGGATGTTAGGAAGTATTTCTTCAGTCACAGAGTAGTCAGGAAGTGGAATAGTTTGGGAAGCGATGTAGTGGAGACAGGATCCATTCATAGCTTTAAGCAGAGGTATGATAAAGCTCATGGTGCAGGGAGTGACCCAGTAGCGGCCACTAAAGAGGAGAGGCCAGGAGCTATGACTCGACCCCTACAACCACAACTGAGTAAGAGAATCCACAGGGGTCAGTCCTAGGACCGGTGCTGTTTCTGGTATTTGAGAAAGACAAGACGGAAGGAATAGATTCCGAAGTGTCTCTCTTTGCAGATGATGTGAAGTTGATGAGAAGAATTCAATAGGACGAGAACCAGGCAGAACTACAAAGGAATCTGGACAGACTGCAGGCCTGGTCCAGCAACTGTCTCCTGGAGTTCAACCCCCAACAAGTGTAAAGTCATGAAGATTGGGGAAAGGCAAAGTAGACCGCAGACGGAGTACAGTCTAGGGGGGCCAGAGACTACAAAACTCACTCAAGTAAAAGGATCTTGCAGTGAGTATAACACCAGACACATCTCCTGGGGCGCAAATTAACCAAATAACTGCTGCAGCATGTAGGCGCCTAGCAAACCTAGGAATAGTATTCCGACATCTCAATAAGGAATCGTTCAAAACCCTGTACACTGTGTACGTTAGGCCCATATTGGAGTATGCGGCGCTAGTTTGGAACCCACATCTTGCCAAGCATGTAAGGAAATTAGAGAAAGTGCAATGGTTTGCAACGAGACTAGTCCCGGAGCTACAGGGTATGTCCTACGAGGAGAAGTTAAGGGAAATCTACCTGACACCACTGGAGGACAGGATAGATAGGGAAGATATGATAACGACATATAAAATACTGAGAGGAAATGACATGTTGGACAGAGACATGATGTTCCAGAGATGGGACACAGCAACAATAGGTCATAATTGGAAGTTGAAAACTCAGATGAATCACAGGGATGTTAGGAAGTATTTCTTCAGTCACAGAGTTGTCAGGAAGTGGAATAGTTTGGGAAGTGATATAGTGAAGGCAGGATCCATACATAGTGTGTTCAAGAAAAGGTATGATAAACCTCATGAAGCAGGAAGAGTGACCTAGTAGCTACCAGTGAAGAGGCGGGGCCAGGAGCTGTGAATCGACCCCTGCAGCCCCAACTAGGTGAGTACACACACACAAGTATTGCATCCACTATAATCTAAGACATCATCAGTGAGAGATAGCACTATGATCAATCCTCTGCATGGAGGATGTACATATTTCCTTGTAAAGATTGCATCTAAAGCATCCAGAGTTCTCCAAACGCATATTTCGTATCTCGGTTGGTAGCACACTCAGCTCACACATTGAGGTCCACGGTTTGATCCCCGGTACAGTTGGAAACATTAGGGGTTGTTTCCTTAAGACACCTGTCTCTGTTCACCTAGGAGTAAATAGGTACCTGGGCGTTAGCTGACTGATGTGGGTCTCATCCTGCGGATAAAATTAAGCTAAATTGCCTGAAATGCTATGCATAATACCTGGAGTATACCTGGAGAGGGTTTCGGGGGTCATCGCCCCCGCGGTCTGGTCAAAGGAGCTTTTCATATAACATGTCATTGATGCCAGGTCAGCTAGGTCTGTATACCTCGTAGATGTACTTGTAAAAATAAATATTCTTATTATTATTACCAGTTCGCCGGCAGAATGAGTGACTTGAAGAAGTTCTGTGTTTTACACCGAAGTTCCCATAACCATTTAAGTAAGTACCGAGACACAAGACTCATCTCCAGGGAAGAAGACAGTGTCGCAGGATCTTGGAATTTTCACTTATCTGTATATTAAACAGTTTCAATCAGAACAACGGCTTCTACATTATAGCTAAACCTCTTGCCAGGAAACTTTATCGTTATCCTGCATAGCAACAGGTCATAACACTAGAGTATCATAGCAGCAGGCTTACTGGTAGGTCCTTTTCAAATTCAACCTCTTCTCAGCCGTCAGCTTCAACATTTCCCACCTGATCCTTCACGTCATACGCTCATTACATATACATGCACGCTCTCTCTCCCCAGGTAAATCTGTTTGTGGTCTGGTAAATCCCATCCTGTGAGCGAGAAATTGTCAATAAAGGATTGCGTTATTCTGAGTTTGTGTCTCCTTGTACATACCAGAGTCAAAGAATATTAATGTATGCCGAAGCGATGACACTAACGATGCCTGCGCTCTATACCTGATACAGCGATCACCTAACCTCACCTACTCGTGACTGACCTCGGTCTTTTTTCCTTACTCAGATAAATATTACAAGGTAAGACCTGTCATCCAACCTCGGCTTATTCAGAGACCGGCTCTAAGGGCTAAGATAAGAGATAAGATAAGATTTCGTTCGGATTTTTAACCCCGGAGGGTTAGCCACCCAGGATAACCCAAGAAAGTCAGTGCGTCATCGAGGACTGTCTAACTTATTTCCATTGGGGTCCTTAATCTTGTCCCCCAGGATGCGACCCACACCAGTCGACTAACACCCAGGTACCTATTTGCTGCTAGGTGAACAGGACAATAGGTGTAAGGAAACGTGTCGGAATTTCCACCCGCCGGGAATCGAACCCGGGCCCTCCGTGTGTGAAGCGGGAGCTTTAGCAACCCACGGCAGTCGACTAACACCCATGTAGTATCTACTTAGTGATAAGTGAACAGGGGCAGAAGGAGTTAGGAACAAAGCAGGTGTTAGGAAACATGCCCAACATTTCCACCCAGTGACTGAACAACAGACCCTCAGTGTGTGAACTGAGCCACCAACCGAGCTACAGTCACTTCAGGAACTCTCTATAGGCTATAGTGAAAAGCTCTGTTCCACAAGGCACAGTACTCGCCCACATCCTTTTCCTCATCCTCCTATCTGACACAGACAGAGATGTAAGCCACAGCACCGTGTCCTCCTTTGTTCATGATACCAGAATTTGCAGGACAGTGTCATCCATCGAGAACACTGCTAATATCCAAGCGGATATTAACCAAGCTTTTTAAATGGGCGTCAGAAACAATTTGAAGTTCACTGAAGACAAATTTCAATTATTTCGCTATGGAAAACTCGAGGAAATAAAACCTGTATCGGAGTATAAAATGAATTCCAATCACGTAATAGAGCGATAAACTAATGTGAAAGACTTCGAAGTGGTAATGTTCGAGAATCTCACTTTCAAAGATCACAACAGTGTATCTACCACATCTGCTAGAGAAATGATAGTTTGGATAATGAGAACCTTCAAAACTAGGGATGCCAAGCCAATAATGATGATCATTCTCTTCAAATCGCTTGATCTCCCTAGGCTGGAATGTTGCTGTACACTAACGGCCCCTTTCAAGGCAGGCGAAACTACAGACCTGGAGATTATACAGAGAACTTTTACTGCACGTATAAGTACCATAAAGCACCCAAATTACTGGAAACGGTTGAAGGCCCTTGACCTGTACTCCTTGGAACACAGGCGAGAAAGATACATGATAATATACACTTGGAAAATTCTACAGGCACTAGTCCCATATATACACACGGAAATCACTCCCTGTGAAATCAAAAGCCTCGGCAAGCGGTGCACCACCAATCCAATGAAAAGCAGCACAATAAGTGTCAGGGGCCCAAGACTGCTCACCTGCCTTCCAGCATACATAAAGAAGATTACCAATAGACTCCTAGCTGCCTTCAAGAGGAAGCTGGACAGACGCCTAAAGTCAGTACCTGACCAGCCGGTCTGTGGTTCGCTCGTCGGTTTGCTTACGGTCAGCAGTAACAGCCAGGTTGATCAGGCCCTGATCCACCGAGCTCTGGTCATGGACCGGGCCTCTGGGGGTTTACCCTCAAAATACCCTCCAAGTGTGCTTTAGGTATGTGTGAGATGAAGTTTCTGGTCAGCGATCAGGCCACGGAGGGTCCGCGTTGGATTCCCAGCGCGGGTAGAAACACTGGGCGTGTTTCTTTACACCGGTTGTCTATCAGTAAAATGGGTACCTAGGAGTTAGTCAACTGGTGTGGGTCGCATCCTGGTACAAGGTCCTAATTTGCCCGAAATGCTCTGCATTTCGAGCAAATTAGTTGTATGTCATTGATGTCAGCTAGGACTGTATACCATGTATATGTACTTGTAGTAAATAAAGATAAATTATTATTGTGTGGACGAAATGCCTTCACAAACAAATGCCAAAACCTGCGTTGTGTCTGATGTACATACTGTCAGTGTGGTCTACCACTGTATTACCATGATGACACACGCCATACCCAAGTATGCAGCTGTGGTGGCCTTGGCAGGGGTGAATTAGTACTTGAGCACTGAGGAAGACTTACTCACCCCCAGTGTGGTGATAACTGGTACACTCCTGACCACAACGAGACGGAGGATGATAATGTGATGGTGAGAGTACAGGATGTATACACCGAAAGATGTATATCTCTCACTGTATATACACTGAGTTTACTTTAATCCCTGTTTTAATTATAAAACTATGCCTGTCTGATGGTGAACAGGTGGCTTTCAACCTTAAATGACCCTCTTGTAGTTAATTCTTTATCTTTTAATCCCCCACCTCTTCCAAACACCCGAATATTCACTTCTCTTTAACTCCATTAATGAATATATTGAACAACCATGGTGACATCACGCATCCCATTCTGAGGCCAACTTTTACTGGGAAATAATCTCCCTCTCTCCTACATATCCTAATCTGAGCCTCACTATCCTCGTAAAAACTCTTCACAGCTTTCAGTAACCTACCACCTATTCTATACACTTGCAACATCTGCCACATTGCACTTCTATCCACCCTATCATATGCCTCTTCCGAATCCATAAATGCAAAGAAAACATCTTCGCTGTAAACACTTGGTCTACACATCTTAGCTGAGAGTATACACATTAGGTGCCATTATTACTAGAATTAATTAGGCAAGAATTATTAATATTATATTAGTTATAATCGGCTGTCTGACATAAAATGAAATGTTAACAATGACTAACAATTATTGTTTATCATAATGCATTATTCATTATTTTTAACAGAACACAAAAACGATGAAAATTTTAAGCCGATCAGAAAAGATTTTCTCCAATAAGTAATATGATTCTAATGATTCCAAGTTTGTTTAAACATTTTCGATAAGCTTTCAAATATGCATCAGCTTAGAGGAATCATCCTTCTTATGATATGCATCATCCTTAATATTCTGAATCCTATCAGAAGACTCATTCTTTAGTTAGTGAATATAAATAAATATCAATATTTATTCAACAAAATTGGCAAACTGGGATTAATGGCAGCAAGAGCGTGAATCTAACGACCAGGAAGCTTCTCCAGTGGTGGACACTTGAAGCTGATCACCATTCCCCGGTTAGCTACGGTTTCCAATAATTCTAAGTAATTTTAACTGTTATTCTGTATTCACTAATTTGCACGCAAACAAAACTTAATGGGTAATATCTGGCCGTAAGCTGCATCAGCTACTGAATATTGAAGAATTAGATACATGTGGGATATCTGGGTATCTTCATTTGTAGACCTTCGCCATCCAGTGGCTTTATGAAAATAAATTCAAGGACGTAATGAGAAGACTGTGGAACTATATACAAAACACGAGGTAATCTGTCCCTCAGCCTTGGAGTTGATGAAGAGCACCGACGAAGACATTGTTACTGGTAAGCGGGATTAAATACTGGAACCGTTCAGAAGAGATAAAACTGAGAATTATTTAACGTGATTTAAGGGGAGTAAAAATTTCACACCATTTTACACAAAATATGGTGCAATCTTATACAGTTGACTCACCACTACAACCCTCAGGGAGGTTCCTAGATGCTGGTGAGCGGCTCTTGTTCCAGGGATCTGATCTGTGTTTCAATTTCCTGAATTAATCCTGAATGCCATCAATTCCCCACCTCCACAGGCACTGTATAATCCCTATGGGTTTAGCTCTCCCTTTGATGATAATAATTTCACTCACCACCGTCGTCGAATTAATAGGTATCTTTTCTTAAAGTGAAAAGATACTTCGCTGAGAATTTTGGAAGTTATCCCAGCCATTCCCGGATGCTGTGAGTGGGTCCAGCAACTGCAAATTAACATGTAACTTGTTAATATAATTTGCTCCTGTATGGATAAAGTTTGCCTGCAGTGTTACCTGACACTCACCTTCGCTATGCCTCTCTTCATCACTTCTCGGGTCACAGCCTCTTTCATCTACCAGTGACTCATATCAGTAGGAAAACAATGACGTGAGGTAGGTTCACCTTGACTTGGGAAAATATGACAGTCAGAGGTGACGCAGTAAGCCGCGTGTAGCGTCAATCAAATACTAAACAGTTTAGAGGAGTTTCCGTTCATACTGACATCATCAGTAAGTTCGTAGAAGAATATGTGTTTGTGTGTATACTCACCTAGTTGTGGTTGGAGGGGTCGAGACAGAGCTTCTGGCCCCGCCTCTTCGCTAACTGCTACCACGTCCTCTCTCTCGCCCTGCTCCATGAGCTTTATCATACATCGTCTGAAAACTATGTATGGTTCCTGTCTCCACTACATCACTTGCCAGACTATTCCACTTCCTAACAACTCTATGACTAAAGAAATACTTCCTAACAGCTCTTTGACTCATCTGAGTCCTCAACTTCCAATTGTGACCCCTTGTTTCTGTGTTCCATCTCTGGAAAACATCCTGTCTTTGTCCACCTTGTCAGTTCCTCGCAATATTTTGTTTGTTGTTATCATGTCTCCCCTAACCCTTCTGTCCTCCAGTGTCGTCAGGCCGATTTCATTTAACCTTTCTTCGTAGGACATTCCCCTTAGCTCTGGAACTAGTCTTGTTGCAAACTTTTGCACTCTCTCTAATTTCTTGACGTGCTTGACCAGGTGCGGGTTCCAAACTGGTGTTGCATACTCCAGTATGGGCCTGACGTACACAGTGTACAGTCTTGAACGATTCCTTACTAAGGTAAAAAAAAAAAGAAAGCCTTACTAAGGTACTGGAACGCTATTCTCAAGCTTGCCAAGCGCCCATATGCTGCAGCAGTTATCTGGTTGATGTGTGCCTCCGGAGACGTGCTCGGTATTATATTCACCCTAAGATCTTTCTCCTTGAGTGAGGGTTGCAGTCTTTGTCCTCCTAGCCTATACTCTGCCTGCGGTCTTCTTTGACCTTCCCCGAACTTCATGACTTTGCATTTGGTGGGGTTAAGTTTGAAGAGCCAGTTGCTGGACCACCCGTCCATCCTGTCCAGGTCTCTTTGTAGTCCTGCCTGAACCTCATTCGATTTAATTCTCCTCATTAACTTCACATCATCTGCAAACAAGGACACTTCTGAGTCTATCCCTTTTGTCAAGTGTGTGTGTGTGTGTGTGTGTGTGTGTGTGTGTGTGTGTGTTCACCTACATATGGTTGCAAGGGGTCGAATCACAGCTCCTGACACCGCCTCTTCAATGGCCGCTACTCGGTCACTTTTCCCGTTCCTTGAGATTTATCATACCTCTTCTTGAGTGTGTGTGTGTGTGTGTGTGTACTCACCTAATTGTGGTTGCAGGGGTCGAGACTCAGCTCCTGGCCCCGTGTGTGTGTGTGTGTGTGTGTGTGTGGGGTGTGTGTGTGTGTGTGTGTGTGATGTGTGTGTGTGAGTGTGTGGTGTGTGTGTGTGTGTGTGTGTGTGTGTGTGTGT
>NC_069406.1:86258173-86279363 GCF_026875155.1 Cherax quadricarinatus | reverse complement strand
GCTGGGGGAAAATACGGGTGTGTCGAATGGTTCGGGGAATGCTTAAAATTTCAGCTGCATGCTCCTCCTACGATCATCGGCGAAGTATATGGCATCCCGAATGACGAATTGTATGGAGTAGCCATAAATGGAATCACAAGGATCTTCATCAAGTTTAAGGAGGAGGGCTTCTACTCTAGCATCGTTAACAATATCAAGAGAGAAGACTGGCCGTGAACACTGCAGTGGAGGTATTCCTCCATGATGTGTCGAGTTACATGACGTGGGTAAAAGTAAGGAATGTACCATTTGAGGCAACAGAGCATGATGTGGTAGCAGTTTTCTGTAACTATGGAAAAATCCACTCAGCTGAGTTGGGAGTGTGGAAAGATGGACCTTATGAGGGGTTGCCTGAGGGATCATTTACACTGAAAATGACCTTACGGCAGCCAATTCCATCGTATGTGTTACTGGACGTCTTCAGGACTCAGGCCTATGTGTATTACTCACGACAGAGGAAGTTAGTTAGTTTAATATGTTTATTATGCACCCCATACCCATCCTGTGGGCGGTAGTCAAAAGATTACAGAGGTACATAATTGGTCCAGGGACTGGACTCCAAAGTTTTGATAGCTGAGCAAGTTACAGAGGTAATGAACTCACAATTTACAAAGGTAATGAACTAACAATTTACAAAGGTAATGAACTCCAGGTAGGTCGGTCACAATCATGACAAGTTACAAAGGTATTTACAGATTACAGGGGTTTACGTAATGGGTCCAGGGAGGGGCCCCCAAAGTTTTGATAGCTGAACTAGGAAACAAAGGTATGAACTCACAAGTTACAAAGGTAATGAATTCTGTAAGAAGGGTTTAAACTTACGTTTTATACATGCTACAATCATGAACAAATTATAGTGTAATGAGCAATTTCACACTTCCACACCGGTCACAACTTTACAAAGATACATAATGGGTCCAGTGACTGGACCCCAAAGTTATGATAGCTGAACTAGTTACAAAGGTAATTTAACTCCAGGTAGATCTGGTCACAATCATGGCAAGTTACAAGGTAATGAATCAGCCCCAAATCCTGTACATGGTTTTCAGTCATGAACAAATTACAAAGTAATGAAAACCCCTGATACGTCCACACCTGGTCACAATTGTAATGATTTATAAATACAAATATTAAGTGGATCATACACCCACACTAGCGCGCGCACACACATACACACACGAGGGCGCACGCACGGACTGTGCACACGAGCATACAAAATATGCATACACACAAGGACGCACACCCACACACACACACCCACACACACACACCCACACCCAACACCCAACACCCCACACACACCCTCACACACACTCACACACACACACCCACACACACACACACACACACCCCACACACACACAAAACACCCCACACAAATAAAGTGAAGGCGAGAGAAACCCTGAAATTATACAAAAAAAATTTCAAAGCGCCAGTCGTTGAGGCCTAGTTGGCACCTTTCCCACATTGTTACACATATACAAAGTACAAATCGAGTGACTAAAGAGAAAATACCAAATAGAATTAAGAGAGGGTGGCTAACGACAAAATGTGATGTAGCACACAGAGTGAACAAGCTAGCCAAAAAGGGGGATTATTATATATATACAAAATATACAAAAAATATATATAAGCAGAGGTGGTGGCAGCAGTGGGCCCTGAGGGAGTAGCGCCGCCATAACGGGCTGGGTGTCATCACAAATAAGTAGTGTACTTACGCAAAGTGAATTTGTAAATTATAAAAGTAGCAGTATACAAGTGATAAGTGTGGTAAATGAGGACTCAAAAGGGCAACGAATAAGCATAGCGAAGAAGCCAGCGGCGGAAGGGCGAGGTGCAGGGAGTCATCGTACAGCAAGCATCGTACAGCGGCATCGTACATCAGGCATCTGGATGGTTTTCCCCCTTTTGACCAGTAACGTACAAATCACCTGTTTTGGGGTTGGCGGGGAGTCTGAGTGATAGAGCTGGCCAGCGGTCACTGGTAACTCGATATCTAAACCTGCTCCAGAGCGATTATCATACACACAACACCTACATAGTAGGAAGATAAACTTTGTAGGAGTAAGGATTAAGCAGGAGGATTAAGTCGTGGCTAATGGACTACAGCCCTGACAACAGTTTCGAGAGATAATGGTCTAGGAAACAAAGACAGTACAATCTGAGAAGCAAGTACTGGGTACACATGTAGTAACTAGGTAAAAGAATGACTTGTTTAACACACGCTAGTATTATAATTATTAGAACTACTTTCAGTGTTAATGGTATCTCATTAGTATTACGGATACACAGAAGTGAATTGTATTTCGGGGACATATAAACAACTGACGTGTCACACACACACACACGTGCGCACACACATACACACTGGGGGCCAGGAGATGGGTCTCGACCCCTGAAACCACAACTAGGTGAGTACACACAGCTGATCCTTGGAATTTAAACCGCCTCCCCCACAGACCTCTTACCTATCCCCTCCCTCGCGTTTCTCCCTCTCAATACCCTCTTTCCCCCCCTTTCTCCCTCTCTTTCTCTCCCTCTCCCTCTCTTTCTCCCTCTCTCTACCCTTTCTCTCCCCCTCACATTTTTTCTCTCTCCCCTTGGTCTTATCCCTCACCCCCATACTCTCTCCTCTCTCTCCCTCTTTCTACCCTTTCTCTCTCCTCTCTCTCCCTCTTTCTACCCTTTCTCTCTCTCCCCCACACCCTCTCCCTCCTCTACACATGTAGTAAAAGGTAGTACATAACTGGGTGAAAGAATGATTTTGTTAACACACGCTAGTATTATAATTAGAACTACTCTCAGTGTTAGTGGTATCTCATTAGTATTACGGATACACAGAAGTGAATTGTATTTCTGGGACATACAAACAACTGACGTTCTCACACACACACACCCCGCGCCACACACATACACACTGGGGGCCCGGGAGCGGGGTTCTCGACCCGAAACCACAACTAGGTGAGTACACACAGTTTGATCCTTGGAATTTGACTGCCTCCCCCACAGACCTCTTACCTTTCCCTCCCTCGCGTTTCTCTCTCTCATAGCCTTCTTCCCCCTTTCTCCTCCCCTCTCTCTTTCTCTCCCTCTCCCTCTCCCTCTCTTTCTCCCTCTCTCTACCCTTTCTCTCCCCCCTCACATTTCTCTCCCCCCCCCTTGTTCTTATCCCTCACCCCCATACTTCTCTCCCTCTCTCCCTTTTCTACCCTTTCTCTCTCCTCTCTCTCCCTCTTTCTACCCTCTCTCTCTCCCCCACACCCTCTCCCTCCTCTAGCCTTCTGTCTGTGGTAATAAAAAGTAAAAAAAAAAAAAAAAAAAAAAAAAAAAAAAAAAAAAAAAAAAAAGGGTGGCCTTAGAGGACGGAAACCCAGACATCTGGTGGACGAACCAGGAGGAAAGACGGGGAGCTAGAGCTCCAAAAAAGGGAGGAAGAGTGGGGAAGGAAGATAGTAGAGCTTGGTAAGAAAATGGAGGAGCGGATAGCTGAAGAGTGCAGGAAGTGGGAAGTACAGGTCTTAGCAGCAGAAGCTAGGATACAGTGCTTAGAAGAGAAACTGCAAAGCCTGAAACAGATTAGAGAGACAAATGACAATTCAGGTGTGACATCAGGAAATTCAAAGTCAGCGCAGACAAGGGGATGGTAAGCAACAATGGAGACATGCCGAACATGAGGGCCCCATCAGACCCACGTGGGGGCCCGGGAAAAGACGACGAGCACACTAAGATCAAACGACAGGTCCCAAGACAATGAAGGTATGCTATATGCAGAGATTCTAACAGCCAACTGCAGTAGCAAGGGACAGCTGGTCAGGAAAGACAGTCCACTGAGAATAGAAGTTTCAGATATACAGGGACTGAAGGCAAGAACATGTCAATGGAAGGAAATTTAAAAAGCCTCAGAGGACGCAGATGGAGACTCAGTGGGAGGAGGAAAGGCGAGGTCAGTTTTTGTGTACGGGCTCCAAGAAGCCAAAGGGGGGCCCAAATTTGAAGAAATAAAACAGGAGGAGAAAAAAAAAGATTGAAGGCATCATGAAAACAATAGGGGAGGGCAATATGACCCAGGTGACAAATTTTCAGAGAATTGGGTGGTTGCGAGTGGAAGGATACGGGCCCGTCAGAGTAACTTTCAAGGAAGAATCAGTTCGAACCAGGGTTCTGCAAGAGAAAGCAACTGAGGACAAAGAGGGGTACCAGAGAGTATACCTCGACCGCGACAGAACACAAGAAGAAAGGACTACACTAAAAGAGAGGGGACAGAGACGCAAGGAGGAACGGAAGCAATGAAAATGAGCAGGACCCAGACACAGGAGGAAGGGGAAACACACCCCACAGAATCTCCCACCAAAAGACTCCACCGCGACATTCCAACCAACTGAGCAACCTATACTACAACCCACTCACTGTTCCCTCTGCCCCCAATCCCCATATCACAAACCTCACCCCAACAGCTGTCCCTTATGGCATTCTGACCCCACCCCCATCAACACAAACCCCACCTACACCCCAGCCCCATATAGGCCCCCACCAAGGCTCTCGCTCCCCCAACCCAATATTCTTGCATGACCACAATGATAGAAAAGAAACTAAAGGTTTGGTACACAAACGCGGATGAATAATGAAAAAACATGAGGAGTGGAATGAAAGAATCATGAAAAATCCCCAGACATCTAGCAGTCACAGAAACAAAACTCGCTGAGACAATAACAGACACAATCTTCCCAACAGGATATCAATCCTGAGGAAAGATAGAAGGAGTAGAGGGGGAGGAGGGGTTGCACTGCTCATAAAACACCAATGGGGTTTTGAGGAAATGGAAGGCATGGACATGATTGGAGAAAGAGACTACATTGTAGGTACAATTCAGTCTGGAGAACATAAAGTAGTCATTGGAGTGATGTATAACCCACCACAGAACGCAGGAGGCCAAGAGAGGAGTACGAAGAAAACAACAGGGTGATGGTGGACACACTGGCTTGAGGTGGCAAGAGGAGCTCACTCGAGCACAGCAAAGGGTTACTGGTAATGGGCGATTTCAACCACGGGGAGATCGATGGAAAACCTGGAGCCACATGGGGGCCCCAAAACAGGGAGACCCAAAGATGATGGATGTGGTATTTGGGAAAACCCTCATGCATCAACATGTCAGGGACACAACCAGAGAGAGAGGGGAGGATAGCCAGCAAGACTGGATCTTGTGTTCACCCTGAGCAGTTCAGACATTGAGGACATCACTTATGAGAGGCCCCTTGGAGCTAGCGATCATGTGGTTCTGAGTTTTGACTATATAGTAGAGTTACAAGTGGAGAAGGTAACAGGAACTGAAGGGACAGGCCAAACTATAAAAGGGGGGACTACACAGTATGAGAAACTTCCTGCAGGAGGTTCAGTGGGACAGAGAAATGGTAGGAAAATCAGTAAACGAGTTTGATGGAATATGTGGCAAAAAAAGTGCAAGGAGGCAGAGGAAAGTTTTGTTCCCAAAGGGAAACGGAAATAATAGGAAGACCAAAACGAGTCCTTGGTTTACCCGAAGGTGTAGGGAGGCAAAAACTAAGTGCAACAGAGAATGGGAAAAAGGGACAGGGGGCATAGGACCCAGGAAAACAAGGAGATTAGTAGAAGAGCCAGAAACGAGTATGCACAGATAAGGAGGGAGGCCCGCGACAGTAGAAAAACGACATAGCATCGAAAGTCAAATCTGACCCGAAACTGCTGTATAGCCACATTAGGAGGAAGACAAAATCCCAAGGACCAGGTGATAAGGCTGAGGAAAGAGGTGAAACTCACAAGAAACGATCAGAGGTATGTGAGGAGCTAAACAAAAGATTTTAAAGGGAAATATTTACAGTAGAGACAGGAAGGACTCTGGGGGGACAGACCAGACGGGGGCACCAGCAAGGAATACACCAACAAGTGTTGGACGACATACATACAGATGAGGAGGAGGTGCAGAAACTGCTAAGGGACATCGATACCTCAAAGGCAATGGGACCAGACATCTCCCCATGGGTCCTTAGAGAGGGGGCAATATGTTTTGCATGCCACTTACCACAATCTTCAACACATCCCTGGAAACTGGGCAAAATACCTGAGGTATGGAAGACGGCAAATGTAGTTCCCATTTTTAAAAAAGGAGACAGAAAAGAGGCGCTAAACTATAGACCTGTGTCATTGACGTTTTTATAGTATGCCAAAAAATTTTGGAAAGATTATCAGGGGGGAAGTTTGGGGGAGCACCTGGGAAAGGAAAAAGGAGTATAAATGCCAACCCCGCATGGATTCACGGAAGGCAAATTTCCGTTTTCACAAAAACCTTTTTGGAGTTTTTTGATAAAAAAAAAGTAAGACAAGGGGAGAAAAGGGGGGGGTTTTTTGCATCTTCTTGGAAACAACAAAGGGCCTTTTAAAACAGTTCCTCACAAAAGATTAGTGCCCGAAAACAAAAGCATCAGGCCTTTTAAAAAAGGGAAGGGGGACTGCAATGGTCGAAATACCTACAGGAGGGAACAACGAGTCATGGTAAGTAAAATGTATCACATGGGCACCTGTGGGCAGCGGGGGCCCCACAGGGGGTCCCTTTTCCTTGGAAACCCTTTCTATTTTTGGAATGTGAACCCACATGACGGAAAAGGGTTTGATTCAGAATTTCCCTGTTTTTCAGATGAAAGTGAAGTTAAGGGGGAAATTTAAAACTTTATGAGGGCCCCGGGAGGACTTCAAAGAGACCTGGACAGACTGGGCAAACCCGGGCCAAACAAAAGGCTTCCCCAAAATTTAAACCTCCAAATGCAAAGTCATAATTGGGGGGGGGGGCACAGAAGACCACCCGACCCGATAAAGGGTAGGTGGCCAAAAAACTGCAAACCTCACCCAAGGGGAAGGGTCAAGGGAAAAGTAAAAACCCCAGGGATGTCTCCCGGGAAACACACAAACAATCAATAACGCTGCAGCCCTAAGGGCGCCTGGCAAACCCAGAAAAAGCATTCCCATTCTTAGTAAGGGAAACATTCAAAACACTGTACACCGGGGTTTTGTCAGCCCCTACTGGAGTATGCAAACCCCCGTTTGGAACCCGCACTTGATAAAAACACGTCAAGAAACCCAAGAAAGGTTTTCAAAGGTTTTTCGACAAGGGAAATTTTTCCCGAGCTAAGGGGGAAAGTCCTATGGGGAAAAATTAAGGGGAAAACGGCCCGACCACCTGGAGGCGGGGGTCAGGGGGGACCCTATAAAAAATAAAATAATGCTTGGAAAGGGCAAAATGGACAAAGACAGGATGTTCCCAAGGGGGCACAGAAACAAAAAGGGCCCCAATTGGGGAAATTTAAGACACAAATGGGGGTCGGAGAAAATAGAGGGGAAATTTTTCTTCAGTCCCTAAGGGTTTAAGGCATTAAAAGCCAAAAAAATACGTAGTGGAGGGAGGAAAACCCTACACAGTTTTAAGACGAGTTTTTATAAAGCTCATGGGGCGGGGAAAAAGAGGGCCCCATAGCAAACCCGGGGAAGGGCGGGGCCCGGGGCAAAGGGCTCGACCCCTGCAACCACAAATAGGGGATACAAATAGGTGATACACACACACCAAAAACACACACCCCACACCAAAGGGCCCGGAGCTGTGACTCGACCCCCCCAAAAAACAAAAGGGGAGACAAATGGGGAGTCAAAACACACACACGCGCCCCACCCACAACCCCCACACACCCCCCACACACACAAAAAACCCAACCAAACAACAAAAACCAAAACACACACCACACAAAACCACACACACACAAAACTTTCACACATGTGGTAACTTTATTTTACAGCTAAAAAAATCAGGGATTTCTCCGGATGGGCTTCAATATACCACTGTGGATAAAATACTTTGCCCTTTCTTTAACATTTCTGAGTGAGTTGTTTCTACATTCATTAATCTGATCACACTCCAGTACATAATGACGCAAGGTGTGACAATAGTCCATCTGGCAAAGTTTACATTTCGTTTGGTCTACATCTGGTGGTGGTGATTTAACCTGCCATAGATACTTGTAACCCAGCCGGAGCCGGGCAGTAGTGACATCCAAGAGTCTGCTTTTCTTGTTGGATGCACCATAGACATGTGGCTCCTCCTGCATGATGGAATGATGATAGATGGACTAACTTGTGTCATTCTCCCTAAGTCTTAAGTCAATTAAGTTCAATTGAAGTTCTTTTCGTATTATTGTTCTCAAACTGCTAACTGACAACTCAAGATTTTAATCTACCCCATCTTTGAAACCATAACAGCTTAGCCAATTTATCAGTTCTATCATGCATCTGAAGACCAATGTGAGATGGAATCCACAGCATGTGCACTCTGACTCCACTGTCCATAATCTTACCATACCTGTGTCTGGCTTCTGACACAAGCATGCCACAATTTATACTTAATGAGTTGAGAGCATTTATTGATGACAGAGAATCAGTTACAATTAAAGTGTCAACCTTAGATACATGGACACATTTGAGTGCAAGGAGTATGGCAAACAGTTCTGTTTGAAGGATAGAGACCCAGTTATTGATGCGTGCTCCAATTTCTTTATGAGAGCCATCACTCTGTGTGACAACAGCAGCACTACCAGCTGCACCAGTGGACTGGTGAACAGAACCATCGACGTAAATAATTTGTGAAAGAGTGTTCTGTGTGACTAAGTTATCAATACAGCTTAAGGCATCATGTTTGGCTTCAAGACGAAGCTTTCGTTGTGATTTAAGAAGAGTTTTGGGGGGAAATGGAGGAATGGTAGTTTGGAATGGGGTAATATCCCATAGAGCAGGGAAATGTCTCTGTTGTCTAACTTGATATAGATCATGTAGCTGGTTCATGCGGAGGTCGGTTCCAGTTTTCTCGATCCATCTGGAAGGATGTTCACCATTGCTGAGGAAAGTTTGGAGGGCTTCTGTGCAGGGGTTTGAATGGGCTAGCCTAAGCATATTGACCCAATAAGGATATTTCTTTCAGTAACACGATCTCTAATGCTTGGAATATTAAGTTCTTTCCGCATATTTAAAATTTTGGCAGTACGAGGGCATCCTAGGATGATCCTCATTGCTTCGTTTTGCAGTTTTTCCAGCCCTCCAAGCTTCCAGTCAGACACGAGTGCAAGTAGTGGCGCCGCATAATCAACCAATGATCTAATATAAGCAAGATACATCATTTTCACAATTTTAACATTAGCTCCATACCTGGGATGAAAACCTGCCACAACTCTAAGTGCTCTCAGCCTTTCTTTGTATTGGCGACAAAGTCTCGTTACAACAGGTCCAAGTAGTGGAACCTCAAAGCCTAGATACCTGTATCTGCTTACATATTCTAGAAGAGACCCATCATGCAACTGGATCTAACGAACTGTGCCTCTCTGCCGAAGAGGACGCCTGTTGAGTATCTTTGTTTTATCCCCTGAGATTATTAACCCCAGGTCCTGACACGAGGCTAGTACATGATGAAGAATGTTTTGGGTGTTGGAGAATCCGGTGGTCTGTGGAATCATTATGTCATCAGCAAAACTAACCATATAATGAGGGGGCTGGCTAGGCATGGCATTAAGTAAGGCATTAATCAAAATGTTGAAAAGGGTGGGACTAAGCACACCTCCCTGTGGGGTTCCTAATTCAAAATCTTTAGTTACACTTCTATGTCCCTGGAACAACACAGACAACTTTCTGTTGGACAGGTAACCTTTAATCCAGCGGAGAAGCCATCTTCCAACATCCATTCTGGCAAGTTCACTAATGATTACATGTCGGTTGGCTACATCAAAAGCGGATTTAAGGTCAAGGAACGTAGTGTATGAGCTGTCAGTGTGCAGAGTGAGAAAGGTGGTAATGCAATGATGCACACTCCTTCCATGCATGAAGCCATGCAACCGGGGTGACAAGAATTCCTCAATTCTGGGCATAAGACGATTAAGAATCATCCTTTCGAATGTTTTACACAAGCAGCTAGTAAGGGATATTGGGCGAAATGAGTTTTGTTGATTGGGCTTCGGAATGGGAATAATGAGGCTATTGGTCCATGATTTAGGGAGCTCCCCAGACATGCAGATTGTGTGGGTCTTATGACCATATGACAGCCCAATGCCATAAGAAAGCAGGAAGGAGGGATCAGATACCATTGCCTATAAGTCGGCAGCAAGGTATAGAGGTGTCGGAGACTGGGGTACGCCCCAAAACGACACCTTGTCGTTGGAGTGAGAAAATTGATAAGGCAGAGGAGGCAATGAACGAATGTGTAACGTTACTGGTTGACACAGAGACTGCAACAGCGACGACGGGAATGAGTGATGACGAGTGTGAAGGACCACAGGATAGATTGCTGGAGGAGGTTATAAACTCCTTTCTAAGTGAAGTTGAGGGTGGTCTGGAGGAAGCAAGGAGTACACACATGTCGGTGACATCACATAATGATTTGGTGGTTGGGGAAAATTTGCACACTAATAGCACTGTGCACACAGTTGTGGCAGAAGTACATAGGGAGGGAACGAGAGATGAAGAAGCGTTTGGTGACGGAAGTTCGCGTAAGTGATCGGCTGGAACGTCGGAGATTGACGACGTTCTCACTCCAGGACAGAGATCAGGGATAAAGTCTTGGAAAAAGGAAGTGAGCCAAACGGGGAGAGAGGGGAAGGGTAATGAAGGGATGAATAGTTCTAAAGACAAGGAGGGGGTAGGGGGGTTGAACAGGCAGGCTGCTAAACGAGAACCTTTTCACCAGGAAAGTGTAGTAGGACATCTACCAAGGCGGAAGGGAAAGCCGCCGCTATTAAAGTAATTCAAGGTAGTAACAATTAATGTAAATGGATTGAGGAATGAAGTGAAAAGAGTCTGGATGGAATGGTTCCTCAGGAGGTATAATGTAGATGTATGTTTTATACAAGAACATAATTATAAGCTCGGCTGTACATTATTACTGAAAGGTTATAAGTTATATGTGAGTGGGTCTATGAGGTTAAAAGGAGGAGTGGCTGTGGCTGTGAAGGAAAACAGTCCCTTACGTATAATAAAGTGGGAGGAGGGGAGGGAGGATGGTGGGGGTGGATGGTGGTTGGGGTGAAACGAGAGTATGTTTTATAGGGGTTTACATGCCAGCGGAGAACACAGTCAGAATAAAAGAGGATTTTGTAAGAGACATTTTGTTGTATTATTTACGGGGTTTACCTTTAGTCACTATAATTAGAGGAGATTGGAACTGTGTCATAAGGGGGGGGGGGACGTGGAGCCGAGGGTAGCAGGGTGTGTGTTAGGGGCGTTACGCAGTGTTTTGCAGGATGCGGGGGTGTTAGGGATGTGGGGGGGAGGGGAGCCAGGAGAATAGAGTTACCTTTGCCAGAAGAGGTTATTCAGTGGGTTTAGATAAATCTATACATCGGAGTCAGTTAGTGTGAGGGAAGTAAGAACAGTGGACGTGGGGTTTTCTGACCATAGGGCAGTTTTGGCTGAGCTGGATTGGGGTGATGTGGTTAAGATACAATCAGGGTTTTGGAAGTTAAATGCGAGACAAGTGAGGAGTGAGGTGGTGAGTGAGGAGTTGGTGAATGGTGGCAAAATTTGTGGGGGTGCCAGGGAGGAGGAGACGAGTATCTTGGAATGGTGGGAAAATAAAGCTAAACCAGTTATAGCGGGTTTTTATAAACGTAAGGGACGGGAGGAGGCGAGATGGAGGTATGGATTACAAAATTATTTGGAGCAACAGCTCAATGAGTGTTATGAGGAAGGTGAGGGAAGGCAGTATGAAAAGATATTGCTGCTCAGAGATAGATTGAAGGAAATACATAATGAAAGATTTGATGAGATAAGGGTAAGGGCGGGGGTGGAAGCAGTACTGTGGGGAGCTAAGCCTTCGGGAAGTGTTTTGAGAAGTTTTAAAATCAGGCAAAAGGAGTCAACTATTTTAAACTTAGAGGTTAGTGAAGATTTGGGAGGATATTATAAGGGGCAAATGCTAGCGACAACTGAAGGAATGAGTAATTATGCTGATTATTGGTTTCAAAAGAAGTGGACGAGGGGAAAAGTTGGGATATGTTTGTGAGGAAGGGGAAGGGGTGCAAGCCTTGGGACGTGTGGGAGGAGATAGTTGGAATGGATGGTGTAATTAGTATGGATGAAGTGAAGAGGCAGTGCTCAATTTAAGTATGGGAAAAGCTCCAGGAATAGATGGGATTTCGAATGATTTTTTATAGAGTTCAATGGGACCATATAAAGTATTGTCTGGTAGTTAGTTTAATATGTTTATTATGCACCCCATACCCATCCTGTGGGCGGTAGTCAAAAGATTACATGAGGTACATAATTGGTCCAGGGACTGGGCCTCAAAGTTTTTGATAGCAGAGCAAGTCACAGAGGCAATGAATTCACAATTTACAAAGGCAATGAACTCACAATTTACAAAGGTAATGAACTCCAGGTAGGTCTAGTCACATCATGACAAGTTACAAAGGTATTTACAGATTACAGAGGTACACAATGGGTCCAGGGACCGGGCTCCAAAGTTTTGATGGCTGAACATAGGTACAAGGTATATGAACTCACAAGTTACAAAGGTAATGAACTCACAAGTTACAAAGGTAATGAATACTGTAAGAATGGTTACTTACGTTTATACATGGCTGCAATCATGAACAAATTTTAGAGTAATGAGCAATTCACACTTCCACACCCGGTCACAACTGTAGTGAGTTATTGGTGCAAATGTTGATTGCTGAGTCTCTCTCTCTCTCACACACACACATACAAATTCATACACACACACACATAAACACACACACACACACACACACAAACTCATACACACACACGCACACACACTCATACACACACACACACACACTCATACACACACACACACTCATACACACACACACATACACACACACACTCATACTCACACACACACACACACACACACACACACACACACACACACACACACACACACAACACTCACACACATACACAACACACACACACACACACACACACACACACACACACACACACAAACACGCACACACACACACACACACACACACACACACACATGACACATATGTGGTAATGCTTTATTTACAGCTAGCAAAGTCAGGGTATTTCTCCAGAATGGTCTGTAATATACCACTGTGGATAAAATACTTAGCCATTTCTTGAACACTTCTGAGTGAGTTGTTTCTAAATTCATTAATTTTATCACACTCCAGTACATAATGACGCAAGGTGTGACAATAATCCATCTGGCAAAGTTTACATTTCGTTTGGTCTACATCTGGTGGTGGTGATTTAACCTGCCAAAGATACTTGTAACCCAGCCGGAGCCGGGCGGTAGTGACATCACAGAGTCTGCTTATTTTGTTGGATGCACCATAGACATGTGGCTCCTCGTGCATGATAGAATGATGATAGATGGACTCACTGGTGTCAATCTCCCTGAGCCTTAAGTCCATAAAATTCAGCTGAAGTTCTTTTCGTATTATTGTTCTCAAACTACTACCTGACAAGCCAAGATTGTAATCTACTCCCTCTTTGAAAGCATATAGCTTAGCCAATTTATCAGTTCTATCATGCATCTGAAGACCAATGTGAGATGGAATCCACAGCATGTGCACTCTGACTCCACTGTCCACAATCCTACCATACCTGTGTCTGGCTTCTGACACAAGCATGCCACAATTTATGCTTAATGAGTTGAGAGCATTTATGGATGACAGAGAATCAGTTTACAATTTAAACTGCCCAATCTTTGATACAAGAGCTTTTCGTGCAAGGAGTATGGCAAACAGTTCTGTCTGAAGGGTAGAGGCCCAATTATTGATGCGTGCTCCAATTCTTTAAGAGAGCCATCACTCTGTACGACAACAGCAGCACTACCGCTGCACCAGTGGATTGGTGAACAGAACCATCAACGTAAATAATTGCGAAGAGTGTTGCTGTGTGACTAATTTTAATCAATACAGCTTAAGGCCTCATGTTTGGCTTCAAGGCGAAGTTTTGGTTGTGATTTAAGAAGAAGTTTGGGGGGAAATGGAGGAATGGATTTTGGGAAAATGGGGTAATATTCCAGGGAGCGGGAGAAGTGCGCTGTTGCCTTACTTGACATAGATCATGAAATCTGATTCATGCGGAGGTCGGTTTCCAGTCTTTTCGATCCATCTGGGGGGAGTGTTCACCAGTGCTGAGGAAAGTTTGGAGGGCTTCTGTGCAGGGGTTTGAATGAGCTTGCCTGAGCATATTGACCCCAATTAGGATATTTCTTTCAGTAACCGATCTTGATGCTTGGAATATCAATTTTCTTTTTGCATATTTAAAATTTTGGCAGTACGAGGGCATCCTAGGATGATCCTCATTGCTTCGTTCTGCAGTTTTTCCAGCCCTCAAGCTTCCAGTCAGACACAAGAGCAAGTAGTGGCGCAGCATAATCAACCAATGATCTAATATAAGCAAGATACATCATTTTCAAAATTTTTTAACATTAGCACCATCCCTGGGGTGAAGCCCTCCCCAAACTCTAAGTGCTCTCAGTCGTTCTTTGTATTGGCGACAAACTGGTACAGGTAATGAATTGTATGCTTGGGGAAAGGGTTTAGGTTGGGGAATGGACACAGTGAACGGGTGTGTGGTCGTGTTAGTAAGGAAAAAGCAGGAGGGAAAAACACTGAGCACGTACAGGGCCATATCTTTAATGTGTACAGACTATAAGATTTTTGCGAAGATACTAGGAATAGGATGAAGAGGGTTGATAGGAGGTATACTACATAAGGGACAGTTGGGGATTCCGGGCGTAGCATGAGAGATGGCATAGCCGCCGGATTTGGGGAATTTTGAAAAGGGGTTTCATGGGGGTGGATTTTAGGTATTGATTGGGAGAATGCATATGACGGTGTGAATAGGAGTTTTTGGGGGCCAGTTTGAGACAACTGGGTTTTTGGGTGAGAGAGTTGTAAAGTGGGTTGAGAATACTGTATTCTGGGGTGGTGATACAGGTGCAAATTAATGGTAGGTTGGGCAGGATTTTGGAAATGGAGAGGTGTCTGAGACAGGGGGTGTCCTATGTCTCAAATTTTGTTCGATGCATACAGCAAACCCCTTTTATGAAATGGTTTTAGGGAAAGGGGATTTTACATTTGGGGGGCGGGGTGGGGTTTAATGTGGTGGTAGGATATGTGGTGTAGAAGGATTGAGAACGATAGGGGGGGTCTGAAGGGTTTTTTGGGAGGGCGTTTAGGGAAAGAGCGTCAACAGAGCTAAATCAAAATTGTTAGAGATAGGTGCTTGGGTGGGGGTGGAATGGGGTTGGAGTTTGGATTTGAAGTGGCGGAACGGTTGAAAATTGTGGAGTACTATATATGGCTGATGAGCAGGAGGCTCGTCAAGTGAACTCGGAGTTGGTAGGAGAGAAGGTAGTGAAAAGGATACGGAGCCTAAGAGGGGGGATGTTACTTTATTGCAAAGGGAGATTATAATAAATTCATTGGTGTATAGTAAAGTGTGGGGAAAGTTGCTGTGGTGTATCCTTTACGGGTGCAGGAGATACATGAGATAAAAGAGGAGGGCGCTCCGTTATGTGTGGGGTTTTGGGAGGGCATGGCTCAGTAAAGAGGTGGTCTGTCAAATGTACGAAGGGAGGAGTAGGACTTTTGGCACTAGGACCGAGAGTAAACGCCATGTATGTAAAACGAGGTTTGTGCGGGAGGGGGGGGGTGAGAGGGGTAAGAGTTGGGAAAGTGATGGAGGATGTGCGACGGTGGTGGGAAGGAAGGAATTAATTGAATGCGGGGACTATGCTAAGGTTATTGTTAGTCGTCGGAGAGGCAGTAAAACTTAAAAGGTAGGAAGGTTGGTGGAGATGAGTAGGAAACCGGAAACCATGCAAGGGGTATCGGTATACCCCTTTAAATTTTGATTGGGGTAAGTTTTGGGTTTGTGTTTTTCCGGAAGCTTAGATCAATGCCGGGGGTGGGGAGTTAGTTTATAGATTTGTAATGGGAATTTTAGCTTCAAAGTCTGCCTTGTGTGTAATGGGTTTGGTGAGGGAAGCGACATGCGAAAAGTGTGAGGAACCGGAAACAGCTTTTCATGCAGTTTATTTCTGTAAAGAGTTGGGGGAGGTACGGTTGTGGTTGGCAAGAGTTTTCAGGTTGATGGGCGGGGGTAATGTAGAGATTCTGAGAGCCCTAACATTCGAAGTAAGAGGGGTCTCTGAAGACGTGAGAAGAGCTATTATGTACATAGTGGCAGATTTCTTGTTTTTTTTCTTGGGGTTTGAGGGACAAAGGTGGGGGGATTTGAATTAGGGCGATTGCGGCAGGAATATATCGTACGGTATGTAGAAATAAACAATTTATGGGAAACAGTAGAGAACGCATTTTCTGGAACTCATACAGAAATATTACAGTAAAGGGACTCATTAATGTGCCACACTAAGTATAGATTAAGGGCCGTTTTCCTTTTAGCGGAGATATATAAGTATTGGAGGGTGAGTGCATGAGGTAAGGTTATCTGGAGAGGGTTTGGTATGGTTTGGAAGGCTATGTCAGACATGGTGTTGTTTTTGAGAGGTATGTTGCAACTGTAGTATAACACTGCAGTGTTGTGCTTAAAAAAGAATTATTAAGGTAAAAAGTCCTGTGCAGTAGCACGACTAAAGAGAGGATAATCAACGTATTATGAGCGTTGGCTACCCACCAAGTGGTTCCCAAACTGGGGGTAAATTACCCCCTGGGGGTAATTTAACCATTTTTGGGGGGTAATGGAGGGGTGACAGAAAAAAAGTTATGAATTCTGAAAATCAAGGAAACAATGCGGTACCCGGTATGAGGATTATTGTTAACTTTGTCTTAGTATATAAAGTTGTAAAGTAAACCTATTATAAGTAAGTAATAAAGTTAAACCAAATAACAATAAACATCAAAAACTAATATACAGTATTAGAAAAGAAGAAATATATAGCTAAGTGTGTGGAAACCCAAAAGTATTTGACAGTATGCTTCAGGACAAAAGTCCTCAGTAGCCCAGATCGACCTGTCCAGTAGCATCACTCACTTCCTGAGGCTGCCTCTATTTCACACTGTCAGTTTATCTGTGAGCATCAGCCGAGGTAGACATAAGCTGGTATGTATGTGTACTGCCCTTTTGCATTATATAGTTAGTATTTACCCACTGTTACTGTGAATTTGTAGCTATTATTAATTTTATATATAATGTATGTGTGGTTCTTACGTTTTCAATGTTTTGCTAGGATTAGCGGAGTATGCGAGGCTGTATACGTTCACGTTTAGCCATTATATCAATAATAACAACATTTTGTGAAAGGGGTAACATGCTTTATGTGGCATGTTAAATTGGGTAACAAGCTGAAAAGTTTGGGAACCACTGGGCTACACCAACACTTTGAGCTCATGTCGGTTTTACATACTGTTCATATTTTGTGTATTTTACAGTATATACAAGGACAAAAAACATGGTTCCAAAAAATTTTCAATTATTGTGTTAAACATGATGAAAAGTGTGGTGTGTGTATGTATATGTATTTGTGTGTGGTGTATATGTATATATATATATATATTATATATATATATATATATTATATATATATATATATTTATATATATATATATATATATATATATATATTATATATTTTATCTATGCATATATATGTTTGTGTATATATGTATATTAACAACTTATTAAGACAGCCACAGTGTCATGTGACACAATTATTATATATCTATGTTGGTTTTTGTTAGATCCTGTGACCTTACTGACATTATTTAGTAATGTGTAACATAAGCCGTAAGAGGTATTATTTAAAGTAAGGCAATTTGGTGTGAATGGTTTTTTTATAGGAACATGTGTAGTATAAGTCTGTAAGGTTTTTTACATAAAAGAAAAGTATTAACTCAGGTGTGGGGAGCCATGTAGGATGATAATTATACTCTGAGTTTTATTTTCCGGTATGTCATTTTTTATATATTGTAAAATATGTATTTAAACATATATGATCTAAGGAAGGACATCAGATTCGATGGTATTTATCATGGTTTTGAAAGGTAATTATACTCTTATGAGTATACTTTTCGGGAATGTTATTTTTTATTTGTTTTTATGTAAAATATGTTACTTACACATATATGATATGGGGTCGGTCATCAAATTTTTTACAATTGTCATGAAGAGAAAAGGGGTTATAAGATTTATAAAATCAGGTCGGAAGACTTTTTTTTTGTGGTGGGAGAATTTTTTAGGACGCGAAGAGATTATCGTATTTCTTTTTTTTCGGATTTGTTGTGATCAGGCATGGATCGGTTAAGGGTAATTTGGGCAACAGTTGGAATGTAAACCTTCCCACAGGATGACCTGTGTGTTATGTTTTATGTAAGGAGACACTTTTGTTCACACTTGATGTCTCTGTATTTAATTTTTTATTGTAATAGTTCTGATTTTCATTATATATGTTCTTCTTCAGTATTTGTGTAGTCACAGTTGATTAATGTTCACTCCCTGTATCTTGTTACATATTGATTATGTACCCATATATTTTGTAACCTGTTTTTTTAAAAAAAATATATAAAAAAAAAGATAACAGATAATGGAGGTGAGTTCTGTAATGAGATTCTTGACAAATTTGGGTGAACCTTGTACAAGACCTCTAAATCGACCATTGTTCCCCACCAACTGCCAGTAATGGTATAGCAGAAAGAACTAATAAGAAAAATTCTCGATGTGTTGAGAGCACTATCATTCACAATAGTGCAACCTGGGATGAAGTTTACCCGGTGTTCAATGTGCCATAAATTCTGCTTACAATGTTTTCTATAGGCGATATTCCAATTACACATTGTATGGTGTAGATAAGCATTTGCCTTATGAGTTGTTGCACTCTGAACCAAAGCCAAATTACAAAACCCCGATGATTTCATAGAAACTCGGACCAGCTTAGCTCAAAGGGGTTTTTACAAGAATCTGAGAAACAGCAGAATTTACGAGAGTCACTAATATTCGGGGCAAAGAAAACCAACATTAAAGTAGGTTCGAGAGTTGTGCTGACTAATTTTAAAAAAACATCTTTAGATTTTGCCCCCGAAGTGGCTAAGGGAGCGTTATCTTACAGCAAAACCCCCCCAAACTCATTGAACTTAATCTGTTCCAATGTAAGGGATGACTGAGAATAGGTTTGTAATCACTGTGGCACCTCAAAATATTTTCCCCAGGGTAGAGCATAAACCCAAAGGGAAAGGGTGTGGCTATTGTTATGAATAAAATTAAAAAACCCCTACTCTTCAGGTGTGGAAAAGAAAAAATTTATTCTAGTAAATACCCCGACCAATGTGAGAGTAAATGCAAATAAAGAAAAATGAAAGCTCCGTTTTCATGAATGGTTTCGAATAATCTCCGTAGTTCACATCTCGACAGATATGTGCTACGTTCGAAAAAGCCAAGTCAATGTGCGAAGTAAAGTGGATAGATAGGAATAAACTGGTTGCGATTTGAGCCACTAAACATAATCCTAAGAGAAATCCAAAATTCCAAAAAAATTTAAATATTTTTTGGGAATTGGTATATCACAAATGCAGAATTTTGCGAGTTTAAATAGTTAGTTTTTAGTTTAATATCTTCATTATGCCCCATATCCATCCTGTGGGTGGTAGTCAAAAGATTACAGAGGTACATAATCGGTCCAGGGACTGAAAACCCCAAAGTTTTGATAGCTGAGCAAGTTACAAAGGTAATGAACTCACAATTTACAAAGGTAATGAACTCACAATTTACAAAGGTAATGAACTCACAATTTACAAAGGTAATGAATCCAGGTAGGTCTGGTCACAAACATGACAGTTACAAAAATATTTACAGATTACAGAGGTACGTAATGGGTCCAGGGACTGGCCCCCAAAGTTTTGATAGCTGAACTAGGTACAAAGGTAATGAACTCACAATTTACAAAGGTAATGAACTCACAATTTACAAAGGTAATGAACTCCAGGTAGTTCTGGTCACAATCATGACAAGTTACAAAAGTATATACAGATTACAGAGGTACGTAATGGGTCCAGGGACTGGGCCCCAAAAGTTTTGATAGCTGAACTAGGTACAAAGGTAATGAACTCACAAGTTACAAAGGTAATGAATCCTGTAAGAATGGTTACTTACGTTTATACATGGCTACAATCATGAACGAATTGTAAAGTAATGAGCAATTCACACTTCCACACCCGGTCACAACTGTAATGAGTTATTGGTGCAAATATTGATTGTTGAGACACACACACACACACACACACACACACACACACACACACACACACACACACACACACACAGAAGAGAAAGTGCGAAGGTTTGCAACAAGACTAGTCCCAGAGCTAAGAGGTATGTCCTACAAGGAGAGGTTAAGGAAAATCAACCTGACGACACTGGAGGACAGGAGAGATAGGGGGGACATGATAACGACTTACAAAATACTGAGAGGAATTGAAAAGGTGGACAAAGACAGGATGTTCCAGAGACTGGACACAGCAACACGGGGACACAGTTGGAAGCTGAAGACACAGATGAATCAAAGGGATGTTAGGAAGTATTTCTTCAGCCACAGAGTAGTCAGGAAATGGAATAGTTTGGGAAGCGATGTAGTGGAGGCAGGATCCATACATAGCTTTAAGCAGAGGTACGATAAAGCTCATGGTTCAGGGAGAGTGACCTAGTGGCGACCAGTGAAGAGGCGGGGCCAGGAGCTTGGAATCGACCCCTGCAACCTCAACTAGGTGAGTACAACTAGGTGAGTACACACACACACACACACACACACACACAGACACACACACACACACACACACACACACACAGTCAGTCAGCAGACGTGGGTCACAAGGCTCCGAGAATTTTAGTGGTTTTTAAGGCGTGCAGTAACTGCTAGCAGTAATAAGTGGTAGTGACAACGTCAGTGAACAATCCTACGAGTGATAACCAGAGTTATTAGTTAAAAAAAGTCGAGAGGAAGCCTGAAATCTTTAATATTTCAAAGTGTCAAACCGTTAGTGGCTAGTAGGCTTCTGTTGCTACACAGATTCAAATATACAAAGATTCAAGTGAGTGTGGAAGCGGGTGTTTTAAGAATTTCGAGAGATTGGAT